>CM031243.1:165774-307999 GCA_018340775.1 Taxus wallichiana var. yunnanensis
AACAAATTTCATCATCAAAGGACTTGTTTTCCGTCACTCCTCTTTTGCCGCCGTTGTTTCCGGATACCACGTTATCTGGAGCCTCATCATCTAACCGGCTAAACGTAGCTCCTGCGACAAAGAAACCACGTTTAGTTAAAACCACGTGTCAACACCCCTTGGCTAAACCACCACCCTGCATTTAACCAACCGCTAAACATTACCGAAACCCGCTCAATCAATACCCTCATCCTCCTCCGATTTTGACCCACTCAAAGGATCTTACGCTAAAATCCTTGCTATGTTGGTGGAGAATACGACCATTTCCCTACCCCCACTTAGACCCTATGACCCGTCTAAACCTCGACCTATAGGTTATGATGAGTCTAAAATCTGCGCTTACCACCGCACACCAGGACACGATGTGGAGGGATGCAAAGCCTTAAAAGCCATCCTTCGTCAGTCACCTCTCTCAGATAGAAAGGTTAAGAAAGACAACTTACGAAGGGAGAGACCTTTGGCTTCAATTCCCTCTCCTATACCACCTGTCCCCGCCTCACCAATATCTGTCGTTATTACAACCCCACCTATCGAAGCCCATGAGTCATCCCTACCATCTTCCTCCTCTTGTGTTCACGAGATCAATATGATCAGTGTTGCTACTCGAGCGTAGAAAAACAACGAGAAAGTGAAAGAAATCACACCTGCATCTTCTTTCTCCGTCCACCATCCCGATCACACCACCACCTAAAGTGGTTATTCGTGGACCCGCTTACCCCATTTCTAATGGCGTTGCCCACCGAGCCATGATCAAACAGCTTCACCAATCACCTGTAAAAATGACACTATATGATCTCATTCAGACTTCTGAATCTCATCGACAAGCTCTTGTTGAAATCCTTCAAGGGATTGAGGTCTTACCTAATGAAACCCTGCCTGTTACCTCCATTCTAACACCCAATCATGTTGCTTCCCTCACTAAACAATCTACCGCCCCAACCACTTCTATCTCTTTACAACAAGCTGCTGCTGTCAGTTTCTCCGAAGACGAAATTGTTGACTTTGGTACAGAAGATCCTGACCCTGCTCTTTTCATCTCAGCTTACGTCCGGATATTCGGGTACGTCATGTCATGATCGACGGGGGCGCTAGTCTAAACATCATCTCTTCAAAAGCCTTCCAACAAATGAATATCCCTTCTAGCTACATGTGTGCCAACCCCATCATGTTGCGGTCATTCAATGATGCTATTACCTCTACCTTAGGCACCGTGATCCTTAACATTCGTGTAGGACCACGTACTTTACCTGAACTCTTCTATGTCCTTGAGGGAGAGTTCCAATACAATATGTTGTTAGGCCGCCCTTGGATCCAGGCTATGGGATGTGTTCCCTCAACCTTACATAGATGCATAAAATTTGAGTACGAGGGGAAGTCCTACACCGTAAAAGCTGATCCTCCCCCCTTCAAAACCTGCAATATGTTATATCGCCCTAATGATGTGCTTGTGCCAATCAAGACGCCCATTCATTCAACCCAACCATCTACTTCAACCACACCTCTACCATTCATTTCAACAGCACCTACACCTTCAACCCATGAAACCACCATCGTAAAAACCACTTCCCTTCCCGCAGCTAACATCCCAACCTGTGAGACCCTTGGTAGATGTTTTTCAAGCACCTTACGCTAGGGAGTATTGCCTATATAACATTAGTTCTTTCCATACCCCACAGGAGTACGGACAGGTACATGCACATCCTACCTATGACCGTCATGTGGGGGAAGTAATCCCCTACGGACCACCTCATTGCCGCACCAACCTAACATATGGGGGTGTCGACGCACCTTCCGTAACCCCTGAACCTTCTCTTGGTGTGGTTCCTTTCCAATCCGACTTTCAATACCTGACAAATCATCGTTTCACCCTTACCTTCTTGACTCATTTGTGCTTGGAAAGGCTTTGGTTTTGGTCTTTATGAACAAGGCCGACATACAATCATCCCCGTAATTCAGCTTAACAACACGATGATCGTAGTGGTCTCGATTTCCTGGAACACTTACACCGAAGGAACCTCATGTCAGTTGTCTCCTGGAAGATGATGACATCACCCCTACCGAACCATCATCACCCATTTTGCCTTCGTCACCCACAGAGTCGATAGATCCTGAATCTATCCCTCCTAACTTTTTTTTTTTTTCATAAATGCTATCTTCGTATGTCCTCTCACTTATCAACGCGATAATGAGGACCCTCTTCTATCCCCCTTCTATATCCAGACATGATTGAAGAGGACTCGCCTTCAATTAATGTTGTTGAGTGCCAGGATGATGACTCCATCCTCACTTACCTTGGTGCAGATGACTCTTATATTCAACGCGCCTTACCATCTAAAACTCAAACCATGCTGAACGAGTCTACTATAGAAATCAACATCCACACAGAGGAAGATCCTCACATTATGAAGATTGAACAATCCCTTAACGCAGAGTAGAACAAGTCACCTTTACTACCTTTCTCCGTGCTCGCAACCAAGCTTTCGCTTGGTCTTATGCTGACATGCCAGGAATTGATCCTGACATTGCTGTCCATAACATTACCCTGAAACCCGATTCCAAGCCAATTAAACAGAAACTGAGAAAAATGCATCCACGCATTGCCCTCTTGGTCAAAGAAGAGCTTCAACGACTCCTTTCTGTTTCCTTCATCCTGCCTATTGACTATCCTCAATGGATTTCTAACATCGTACCTATCACTAAAGCGACGGGGGGACTTCGGATATGCATGGATTTCCAAGATCTTAACCTCGCTTGCCCTAAGGATGACTTCCCCCTACCTAGTATTGATCAACTTGTTGATCTCACTGCAGGCCATGAGATGCTCTCTCTCATGGATGGCTTTTCAGGATATAACCAAATTTTGGTTGCCCCTGCCGATCAACATAAAACTACCTTCATAACTCCTTGGGGAACCTTCTGTTATCGTGTAATGCCATTTGGCCTTAAGAATGCTGGTGCAACCTATCAGCGGGCTATGACCTACATTTTTCATGACATTATGCACACTATCCTTGAGGATTACGTCGATGATCTTCTTGGCAAATCTAAACATCGCAGTGAACATCTCGATGTTTTAACCATTATTTTTGATCGCCTGTTACAATATTCTGTCCGTCTTCAACCAAAGAAATGTGTCTTTGGTGTCCTTTCAGGAAAACTTCTTGGTTTTATCGTCTCTTTGCGTGGCATTGAGGTTGATCCATCTAAAGTCAAAGCTATCCTAGAAATGCCCCCACCTACTAACCTCAAACAATTACGTAGTTTACAAGGTAAGCTCCAATCTATCCGGCATTTCATCTCTCAACTCTCGGATCGATGTCAACCTTTTCATCACCTCCTTAAAAAGGACATTGACTTTCAATGGAGCGAAGAGTGCCACCAAGCCTTTGAAGCTCTCAAAGCTTATCTCTTGCAGCCACCCGTGCTTATCCCACCTCAGGACGATCGCCCCTTCTACCTTTACCTTTCCGCCACCGACCACGCTGTAGGGGCCATGCTTGCACATCATGACTCTAAGAATCGAGAACAAGCAGTTTATTATATAAGTCATACTTTGGTAGACTATGAGACTAGGTATACACATGTAGAAAAGTTATGCCTAGCCCTATCATTCGTGGCCACCAAACTCTGACACTACCTCCTGAATCACAAAACTTTCGTCATCACCAACACGGACCCCATCCATTATATGTATGCCAAACCTCATCTAAACCAACGCATCGCCCGATGGCTTATGCTCCTCGCCGACCTCGACCTTGAGTTTGTCCACCAGAAATCAATCAAAGGACAAACCATCGCAGACCAACTTGCGGAAGCCCCTTTACCTGGGGAACAATTTACTAATTTTAATTTCCCTGATGAACTCATCGCCACTCTTTCCCTCAGGGAGGAGTTGTATCCAATGACCCTCTTCTTCGATGGATCCAAATGCCAGCGCGGCGGAGGAGCCGGCGTTGTTCTCATTCCTCTCAACGCTGAGCCTATGCCTCTTTCATTCCGACTCGATTTCCCCTGCACTAATAACATAGCGGAATACGAGGCCCTTGTTTTGGGTCTCCAGGTTGCGTTACACTTAGGTGTCAAATCTATCAATATTTTCGGTGACTCTCAATTGGTAGTCAATCAAGTTATGGGCATCTACCAATGCAAAAATGAGGAACTTCAAAAGTACAAACATTACGTGGATTCTCTTCTAACCTTATTTACTCATTATTCTATCCAAACCATTCCCCGCTCCACTAACAAATTTGTGGATACTATGGCTTGCTTAGCCTCGCAAATTCCAGCTTCATCAACTGACTCTGACATTTTTGTCTTGGTCCAACAACTCTTTGCCCCATCTTACTCAGCCCCGGTTGTTTGTATGATAAATAATGTGACTGCTAATTCACCGGATACCTGGTATCACCAATTTCACGACTACCTTACAACTTCCGTTCTCCCATCTGACCTTACAAGTACCGGAAAACACTTTTCTTAAACGTGTTTCTTGTTATGTCGTTATGGGGGGACTCCTTTATAAATGTGGCTTTGATGGCATCCTCCTTCGATGTCTAACCAGCCCGGAAGTCACCTATACCATCCAACAGGTCCATGACGGTATTTGTGGTGGACATTTTAGCGGCCTTGCCGTGGCCAAACGAATCCTTCGCCTAGGTTATTATTGGCCTACTCTCAATAACGACATGCTATATTGAATACGTTAAGCGTTGTGTTATGTGTCAACAACATGCCAACCTTCAACATACTCTAGCCATTCGCTCATGTGTCGCACGAGATCTTTGGCCTTTCTCACAATGGGGTTTAGACCTTATTGGTGAGATTCATCCGCCTTCTTCGCAACGTCACCGATGGATAATCACAGCAACCGAATATTACACAAAATGGGTGGAGGCTATTCCACTCATTTCAACTAAAAAAGAAAAAATTGTAGAGTTCATTAACCACCACATTATCTATCGTTTTGGTGTTCCTCATCGCCTGATAACAGATAATGGAAAATCTTTCAAAAATAAGTTGTTGCAAGACCTTTGTGACAAATTTGGTATCAAACTTAGTTTCTCATCACCCTACTATCCACAAGCAAATGGACAAGCTGAATCTTCTAATAAAACCCTAACCAAAATTCTTATGAAAGTTGTCAATGAGTCCGGAAGAAATTGGCATGATCACATCCCCTTTGCCCTTTGGGCTTATCGTACTAGCATTCGTACCTCCACTAATGCCACACCTTTTTCTTTGGTATATGGTACCGAGAATTTTGTCTTGCCTCTCGAAATACAAATACCCTCCCTTAGAATATCTCTTCAGGATATTCTTACCAACGATGATTTCCGCCAAGAGCGGTTAGCCCAATGGAGCTTCTTGACGGCGTCGTCTTTGACTCTTGATCACCTTCAAATCTATCAAAAACGCATCAAGCTTGCTTATGATAAGTGACTTCATGAGCGTACCTTTAAGGTTGGTGATCTTGTCCTCAAAGAGAATCAACATGTAACCAAACTAGAAAAGAGCAAACATGGAAAATTTGCTCCCAATTGGATTGGGCCTTACATAATCACTCATACTTATGGATCAGGCACTTATCGTTTAGCTTCGCTTAATGGTAAACCTGAGCCTGAACCCCTTAATGCCTTGCATCTTCGACCTTTCTACTGTTGAATTTAGTGTTATATCACTTCTTATCTACCTACCGCTCGTCCCTTGAGCTCACTTACCACCACATACACTTTGTTTCCTACATCTCAAAATAAAATCAAGCTCACATAGTTTGCTTCTCACCTCCCCTTAACGATGCCTTCCCCTTTTTTAGTCTAGTCCATGACTTCAAAGTAGTAAAATAACACATTCTTATGAGATTTTCTTGAGTCAAACTTCCTACCAAACTCGATGCTTTTCGCCAAATGGACATCTGGCTCTATAAATTACATATAGACTGCTCCCTCGAAGGACAGCTATATGCCAAACTATTGCTGCTATTATATATAGACTGCTCCCCCGAAGGACAGCTATGCACTAAAACCGCATCTGCTACTATAAATAGACTGCTCCCTTGAAGGACAGCTATACACTGTCAGCCTTTATCAGAAGCTTCTCGCATTGATCAGCTTCGTGAAGACCTCAAGAACAACAAAATACATATCCCATGTAGACTTCCCGCATCGATCAGTCTATATCCGGAAAAATAAAATAAAAATAAAAGCAGTGTTTCATAACACTTTTGAGTCATGGACTTGTCTATTTAGGTCTGGTTCTCTTTTGTCAGAATAATCATCTTATAATAAGTTCTCTCGCATCCTCGTTACATCAACCACCTCACCGCACCATTTGTCAAAGCAACAAAACTCAAGGGACGTGACGTATATCCGATATATTGTGATTATACCACTCTTTTCACCTATCGACTTCTCGTCTATGCAAGGTACCTAGGGGTTCAACTTCATTCTACGTTATTATGTGGTTTGTTTGGCTCTTCTCAACTACGGGACACTTTTGCCTCTTTTGCTCGACTCTGGGATTATGTGTTGACCTTAATCAGGATAGGGTTCCCTACCACTTGGGTAGGCTAACTTTCGCTTCACTTATACCTATTCCAACATCACCAATTCATTACCAACACCAACAACATTACCCTACCAATATCAAATATCAATATTTTTACCAACCAACAAATTGCCTAACCATACTTAAATTACCTGAATTCATCTCTCCCTGGTCCTAAGGGAGAACTACATCGGTCTGAGGCCCCTCCTTGCTTTGTGCAATGGGCTATGTAGGTAGCACTTCGGAGACATGGGGTCTCCCAAGGTTAGCTCGACCATCCCCTACCACAACCTATCATGTGTGGTAAATATAAATATTTTTGTGTATTTCTATTTAATCACATTCCTCTTTATCCTTTTTCAAAACACAAAAAGGTTCAAACACAAGCATTCTTATTATTATCATAACTCAAATCAACATACATATTCAGTTCTATTTAGATGTTAAACAAATACATCTTCTATATCATCGACACGTAGGTCGGCATCCTTATTTATTCTTATACCTTGATACAATTTACTTAGACCCTCACGCCTCATCCCGAACCAGGTGATGATCGTGATCGTCGACGCCTCTCGCCGGGCCTCTCTATCCTCAAAGGTACCACGGCTATTGGTACCACCCACTGATCTGCCAATCTCTCCTGTAACATCTGAATACGCTCCCTCGCATGGAGGTATCTCGCCTCCAGTCCCTCCGCTCGTGACTCCGCAACCGCTAACAATCCTCTTGTCTCATTCACCTGCGTTTGGAGCTGATGAACTAATCTCTGCAGATGATCTCTCTCTGCTGTAATCATAGCTATGTCAGGATGATCACGTACCCCTCGTAGCTCTGTTACCCACCATAATCTATAGGCCTCTGTCATTCCTGCATCCATCACCCTGCGATCGGCTGCTACCTCCTCTGGCCCTTCTGGAGGTGTTGGCCGGGGAGGTGAGAATGCTACCTCAGCGTCGATCCTCATATATGGTCTATAAGCTAGGGGTATATCCTGCACAAATCCAAATTGTCGCCGCACACGATCTAGAGGAATCCTCTCATACTCCCCGGCTTTGTGCCCTGTGATCCACCTCAATCGCTCTACACCCTCAACTCCTCACCTATATTCTCTACCATATAGTTCCCGTAAGGCCTCCCCAGATATCCGCAATCATCACCATCTCCCATACCTGCCTATAATACTCGATGTCACCCATCACGGCCTGGGATCTTGCCTCTTGTTTTGTCTGGACCCATCATCTGAATCCCAACCTCTGCACTCCGGTCTCTCTGGACTGGATGGGTCGGCCTATTGGTCGCACACAAACAATGTGCTCATAGGCCCAATAATGTAATAAAATGAACAATCCAAGTGTTGTCTGTGATTTCGTCTACAAGCCCATAAACCCCTATATAGCTCGCCAAATATGCAGTGCCCATGCAAAATTCACGTTCCTTTCTATCATTTCCCAAATAACACACATCAATGCTTTTGGAAATCAACTCCCGACCGACACCGGTAACCCACAAACCCGACCTACCCAAGAATTTAGTGACCGATGTCGGTCGCTTAGTGACCGGCATCGGTCACTGAAAAATACCCGAGCCGAACCCGACGCGGCTACCCCATTCCCTTTTTTTCCTATTTCTCCCTCTATACCCACCCAAACACCCTAAAAACCTACCCACCCAGCCGCCTTGGCCTATTTAACCTATCTACCCTCTCCTTTTTTCAAATAACTTCCATTTATTAATTATTTTATCAAAATCTAGCATTCCTACCCAAAACCCAAATACAACATAATACACTCAAATCCACACAATGAGGGGTTTCGAACCTACCGGTACGACGACACGTCGTCGTGGTGGGATGGGTGGTGGTGGTCCAGCTGGTCCAGCACCTCCTGCTCCTCCTGGCTGTGCCATGGCTCTAACTCTCCTCTGCTGGGTCCTCCACCAATCAACTGCTGCCTCCTACTCACTCGGGCCCACTAATCACTCACTCCTCCACTCAAATAGCGCCACCTCAACCAAAAATGCTCCAATCTCAACACTCCACCTCAGACAACTCAAATTGGTTTTCAAATTGACAATGTGACAATGACAGGCCGTATTTTTCTTTTTATAGGTTTTTCACCTATAACCGATATCGGTTTTATTGTGCCCTAAGGAACCGGTATCGGTCACCTAACCGATATCGGTCATGGACAATCGATATCGGTTTTATCCCACCTCTTCTCCAATTTCTACCCTTCTTTACTAATCGCCCTTTCTCACCACCTCGCTTATATCCACCTTGGCTGAAAACCCTTTGTTACCTACCATTTGGCCCGACCTAAGGCCGTAACCAACCAATTTGGCCCGACCCAAGGCCCTAACCTACCATTTGGCCCGACCCAAGGCCATAACCTACCATTTGGCCCGACCCAAGGCCATAACCTACCATTTGGCCCGACCCAAGGCCATAACCTACCATTTGGCCCGACCCAAGGCCATAACCAACCATTTGGCCCGACCCAAGGCCGTACCCACCATTTGGCCCGACCCAAGACCACACCCAACCATTTGGCCCGACCTAAGGCCGCACCAATTAAATACCTCGCCCAACATCAACACAATACACTTTTATCCACCCATCATGTCACTTTTGGTTCAATCAAGCTCACTGTTCGTGTTTTAGCATGATTAGGGTCCTTGACTTGATCAGACGACCAACTTTGCCTAGACCAAGACCGTGACGTTTATCTCAACCAAACCAACCATTTGGTACTGCCGAACATGCCTAAACATTCCTGTACCTTACCCATTATATCCCCTGGAGCTACTTCCTATGCCTTGGATACCAGGATTATATCACCCTTGTTTGGATAAACTATCGACCTTTGCCTATGAATTGCTTGTTTGCTCTTCAAATCATGTACCCTGGTCGCACTACTGCATTTCAACGTGCGTCTGCTTCCTTGGACCTACCCCACCATCTTACCATCATATAAACACCATTTACCCTTTATCAACCCTATCCCTGATTTCACACCTCTTAATCTATGATAGATTTGGGGGATTACCTATACCCTTAACAGGTAACCACTTCTTATTATTGTCCATGCGGCTTTATCGAAGACAAGCTACACGATAACAAAGGGCTAATGTAGACACCAAATTTGTGTCTTACGACCCCCTGCCCCCGCATCTCATTTCGCAACCTAACCTCATCACCTAAACCTTACACAATTATTTATTAATTACCTTATTATTAATAAATCCACATCGCCATACCTGCCACCTCATTTCGCCACCTCATCATGACCGAGTCTTAACCCTAAACTAACCTAATTAAGACCTATAACTTGGTCCACATCCACACCTATGATTAATTACTCCTCACCCGCACCCAAAACTGACCTCATAATGACTTGACCAAGCCCACAACTAATCCCTCGGGAGAAAAGGAGGGAAAGTTGGCTATTTTACCAAAAATAGCCCACTTTGACCTGACCGATACCGGTTCCTACTCGACCGCCGTCGGTTGTGTAACCGCCATCGGTTCCCTGTAAATGACCACCTCCAACCAAAAACAAAGGATCAGATTTTCATTTGATCAAAAAGGAGGAGAAATCATTGAAAGGATCGGGATTTGCTTGGCCGAGCAGAGACAAGTGAAGAAACAAGAAGAGTTTGCAGAGAAGGACATCAAGCCCAAGACTGCAACTGCACAACCAGAGCCCTGTGACACTCAGCTGATCATCATGAGGGAAGACATCTCAGCTTCTGATCGTCAGGACGTCCTATCTGAGTTCTGCCTTTGTCATCACAGTTCTTGGACCTGCATTCTCGTCAATAAACAGTAAGTAGAATCTTGTATGTTCTCTTTGATAACATTTCTTAGACTTTTGAATCACAGCCGTCATAAATCTATTCCCAGATCTACTACCCAGCAACACATTACATCTAACTATCATTCTTCTACCCTCTCATCACCCCGTTACCTAATCCCACTCATTTACTAGCCTTACAAACAACACAACCACCCTACAACTGACCCTCACCAAAAGCCCCTAAAACATAGAACCTACCGATATCGGTTAGCAGCAACCGGTATCGGTTACCTTGACTCAAAACCAAAAACCAGCCTTTCCCCCTACTTGTTTCAACGAGGCAATTAAATTGTCATTTTACAATCTTTTGTGTTAATTCATATTAGCAGGGGAACTGACCACCTTCGAAAGGAAGTTTTATATTTCCTGGGCCCAAGGCAGTTCCCTCATTTATTGTCTAATTAAAATCTTGTGGTCTTGTATTCTTATTTGCAGGTAGTCCTTCCAAGACAAAAAGGAGTTCTTCGCAATCAACCTGATCTCTCTCTACGGTACACGCACACCATCTCGACATTCAACAGGTATTCCTCCTAGCCCTAACCCTTATCTGCTTCTAAAAGGAATGAAAGGATAGAAGCAACTCTATTCCCAAAAGTTGAAACATTCCGCGTGAAACAAAAGCATAGGGAAATGCTCTAGGATCCTCCACTCAGCCCCGAATGCATCACGCATTCACTTATACCACTTTTCTCAGGCACGCCTTGTGAGCGGTCGTCATGGTTTCACAAGTATATTTTGCAAACCTCTTTGCAGGGCAAGGGATCCTCTTCTAGATACTCCCAAACAATTTTTTTGGCCCATTGGGAACTCCAATATCTGAGAACAAAATAGTGAGGAGGACACTACTAAAGAGTATCTTCTCTCCCTCTTGCACACTACTTATAATTTCATCCATGATGAAAGTGGAAAATTTGTAGATGGTTCCTTCTAATATCTTCCGACATACATTTAGCCATGCCTTGTTCACTTGTGTCCATCATTCTTGGTCATTGAGTTTGGTGACTAAGTGCATGGCCATCCTCATCACCGGGTCTGGTATCTCTGAGATGTCAAAGTATCTTAACCCCTTCTTGTAGTCATATGTGGCTACGGTCTCATGATAACCTCCTTGTCTCTCATGTCATCATCAATGATATCTCCTTCACAATTGAGGCCTATGAACTTGGATATCAGTTGTGGTGTGATGCTCATCTTGCACCCCATGAAATAAAAATGATCCTCATGCACACTCGACATTAGCCATTGATAAAGGCGTTGAGGCTTACCAAAGTAGGGCAACTCGTACAATTGCAATAACTCATACTTTTCCAATTTGACATTTACCTCATCATTGTAAATGGGAATTCCATCTAGCATCCTATTATTAGTTGGTCGGACCAACTCCAACACCATTTCCTTCTTTGTTGTGCTCGTGTGATGATTATAATCTCTTTCCCTAGAAATACCCCATCTGGGTATTGCATTTCCATGTACCATTCTTCATTGGTGCTCGTGAGAGGATTGATTTGCTTTCCCTTGCCCTTTCCCTTTGTTTTCTTTGGTGAAATGGTTGGTTTCCTTGGTGCCATTATTCTGGTTAGGATAAAATTAAAACTCCTTCCCCTTGCTCTACTTTACTACTTTATTCAATCCCAATGCTTACTTCGAAGCTTAACTCTTGAAATGAATCCTTCTTTCTCCGTGCCCTAGCTACAAAACCATAACCAGAAATCCTTCCACACGATGCTTCTTCACACAACCTTTCTCATGCCCATGTACTCCCTCCTTCTGGTTCACAGATCTACTCTAGATGCACACTCAAATTTTGGATTCTTCTTTCTTCACACAAATTTCTCTTTGGATGCCCTAGTTCGCAAGAGCTTCTTCTACTTCATAAACGCAAGGTAACAAATGACTTGCCCGACCTTGTATTTATAGTTTTTGCTTCTTTCCAACATTAGAAGCTATACCACCTACCAACGTACTTTAACATCAAATGTGGAGTTTTCCATTAATTTTTCTTTACCCACATGCTATGCACAAATTTATCTCTGGATTCCCTAGTTCGCAAGAGATTCTTCTACTTCATAAACGCAAGGTAACAAATGACTTTCCCGACCTTGTATTTATAGTTTTTGCTTCTTTCTAGCATTAAATGCTATACCACCTACCAATGTACTTTAACATTAAATGTAGATTTTTCCACTAAGCCATCTTTAAGTGCCTTTACCAATGCACTACATCTTATGTGAAAAACAGTTTACAAACTCTTGGCACAAAAATCCAACTAGACCGAAGACTCTTACGCGCGCGTTCACAAAGCATCGAAGGAACTTCTTTTGTCCTTTACCCAATTTTTGCCCTTGCCTACCTCATGTTTTTCCTATGCTCTTCATCCTTTTTGTATGTGGTTTCGCAAAGCCTTTTTGACACCAACTATTCTTGTCCACCTTCTCTCCTATGATATTCTTAACCTTACGCACTTTTTATCCTTCAACTGGGCCATTCACCGCAACTTCTACTACCAGCTCAAACTTGTATTATAGGCCTATACTTTGTATCACTCCACCCCACACTAAATAGATGTGCAGTCCTCTACACATACACAACTTTAGAAAAATAATGTGGTTACCAACGCACAAGGTGCAAAAATGAAACAAAATGAAAGGAACAAGCAATGAGAAAGGGAAACACAAGACAAGAAAAAGCACAAAGGGAAATTCTAAGCTAACTAGCAATACTACCTTATTACAAACACCAAGAAGACTTATTTATAGTAGGGCTTCAACCTACTCCCATTGAAGTGACCTGGTAACCTCATCCCATCCAAAGTGCTTGTAATTGGAAAGTGCCCAAATCAAGAATGTACGAGATGATGTAAGGTCCCAACCAATGAAATTTCAACTTCTCATGATGGCACAGATACTTGGAATCATACAAAAACCAACTTTCCAACCTCAAACTTCTTGTTCTTGATATGATGATCATGTCATGCCTTTTGTATTGCTTTTTCTATCTTCTAACTCCATCTAGAAAGTGATCACCTTTCATCTAACTGCATCAACTTATCAATTCTTTCTTCCAGTGCTTGTTCGTCAGCTAACCCTCTTACGTGTGTTATACGCAACGAAGGTAACATGAATTCCACTAGTAAAACAACCTCCATGCCAAACACCAATTGAAATAGTGTGGCCTTGTTCAACCTTTTATAGGTTGTCATGTATGCCCATAGAATGGATGATACCTTATCATCCCAATCCTGTCTTCCAATGTCATAGATCTTAGTTAACATGTGACTTAGTATTTTGTTAAATGCCTCAGCAGTTCCATTTTCTTAAGGGTGATATGGGGTAGTCTTATGATGGGCCACCATAAATTTTACTAACTAGAATCTTGATTGTTTCATTGAGAAAGTGTGTACCCCTATCACTTATTAAACTTAAAGGACAACCATACCTACTGATTATGTTCTCCCATAAAATGTAGCGGTTGTCGTTACATTGCAATCCTTTGTAGGTGCTACCTCTGCCCACCATGTCAAGTAATCAGTGCAAGTGATGATATACCGTGAACCAGTCCTTTGCGTGGCTGGCGCAATTGGCCCTACAAATTTGATTTCCCATTTTTCAAATGGTTCAGTGTTGGCTATTAGTCGCAAGGGAATTTCATCTCTCTTTCTAGGTTTATAAAGGCACTAGCAATGGTCACAAGCCTTGTAAAACACAATACAATCTTTGTATATGGTTTCCACCAAAACTCAATTAATCAAATCTTCCGCACGGTAGTAGTTCTGTATAGTGTCCTCCTATAATCCCACCATCCACTTCTTCCATAATGGCTACATGCTCATGTTCTAATACACATCGGTGTAGAACCTTGTCACGACCTAAATTATAGAGGTATCCACTAATCAACATGCAAGGTGTAGTGCATGTTGCTAACTAATTTCTCTCCAAGGCCTTCATCCCTTCTAGCACCACACCTATTTTTAAGAACACTGTGATATCTTCCAAGCCGAGGGCACATGCCATAACCTAAACTATTACGTTTATGGAATGGTATCCTCAATGCTTTGCACATACTCCCCTGAATTAATCCTTGATAAGTGGTGAGGTCCTAAATTGCTTTTTCCTAGTTTTATGACCACTGTGAATTCAAATTCTTGAAATAATAGGACCCAAAGGCATATGTGCCCTTGTAGAATGGGTTTGTTTACTAAGTATTTCAATACCATGTGTTCATGTATAGAATATAAATGGTGTTGCCAATAGATACTGCCTAAAATTATGCAACACGTAGATCATAGACAATGCTTTGTGCTCAGTAGTTGTGTAATTCTGCTCTGCTGGTGTCAACTTTCTACTTATAAAGCACAAGGGATGATCAACAATTCCCTCACTGGTTGTGCTAGCATTTGCTCCCATAGTTGTCCCCGAGGCATCAAGATGCACATGAAAAGGATTTTTCCAAGAAGTAAAATGTAATATGGGAACCGTGACAATCATATCGCTTAAAGTGTCAAATGCCTTCTATTGCGCTCTCCCCGAATGAAAGGCACTTTTGTGTTTTAATAATTCCTCTAAGGGCATGGCAATTTGGCATACCCCTTGATGAATTTCCTGTAATACCCCGTATGCCCAAGAAATCTACACATTGTGATTTGACTAGTAGGCTCCCCTAATCCTACAATAACTACAAATTTAGTGGTATCTACTACCAAACCTTATTTGCATATAATGTGTCCTAACAATGTTTCAAATGGAGTAGAAAAGACACATTTTTTTATGTTGAGGGATATCCTCAATTTCCAATATCTCTCAAACATCAGCCTTAAGTTGTCATAATGGTCTTTCACCAATCCATACATAGTTCAGTCATCCAGGTAAAATTGAAGAAACTTATGGATGAAGTCCTGAAATGCTTGTACCACAATGCACGAGAACACAGTAGGCACATTCTTTAATCCAAAAGGCATAACCGTGTAGGAAAAACTTCCCCATTTAGTGGTGAAAGTTGTCTTTCTTTGGTCTTCCATTGCAATCCTGACTTGCTGGTACCCTGAGAATCCATCATTGATAGAGTAGACTTTGCACCCAGATACTCCCTCCAAAATTTCTTTAGTAAAGGGGGTTGGGAAAGGATTGATGAAACATACTACATTCAGATCCCTGTAGTCAATGTAAATTCTTATCCTACCATCCTTCTTGATACTAATAACCATTGGGCTTATCCATTCTAATTCTTCCACTGCCTTAATGATACCAGATGCTATCATTTTTTCTATTTCTTCCTTAACCCGTACGCATAAATTTGGATTCATTCAATAAGGCCTCTTCCAAATCAGGTGCACACCTTCCTTTAACTTGATCCTCATTTCCCCAAGGAATGGTGAACACCTTTGAGTTCATGGTACCTGTGAGGGAACAAATCTTGGAACTCACACAACAGATCAATGATATTTGAAACCTCCTTTTCGACCAATAGTCACCGATGATAGCTTCCTTAGGTTTTACCTCCATTCCAATGTTAACCTTCTTTGTTTTCAAGGGCTCATGGTAGGCACATGCTCACTCATCAGTGTTGTCTATGAATTTATGTGTACCCTCCGAATGGTTAACATCCAAAGTCTCCATCTCTTCTCGTCTATTACATAGACCATTTTTCATTTTCCTTTTTCCATACACACACACTCAAGCTATACTTCCTTTGATTCCTCTTCATTGAGGTGTATCTCCAAATAAGGCTCACCTAGAAATTATAGTAGCCTATCCTCTTCCATAGCACTATCCCCCATCGTAAGGTGCTTGATCACTTGCAATGCCTTATCCACTGATGGTTTGGTACTCCTATACTTGAAAGCTTGAATGAGATCAGCTGCCAACTCTTGCCAATTACCTATCTGACGACGCATCTATGAATGAATGTACCAAGCATGTGCATAACCTTGTAAGGTGGAATACAACTTATGTACCCATAATGAAGGTGGTAACGCTTTTGCGCTTCCCATCCAAGCCTTCTCACATACTTGGATATGAAATGAAGTAGTCTCTTTGCCATGGTAGTCTTGTATGACCATGGGCGCGTTGCTCCTAGAAAACCTTATAGAAAATGTGATCCTTACCTCGTGCCACTAAAGAATGTTCTCTCGATGTGTAGACCACTAATATGCTAGTTCTGAGTACGTTGTAACTGAGAATTCCTCTTCTCTCATCCTCATTTTTCCACTGAGCTTCCATCTCCCACAAGAAAATTTTAGGATATTCCTCTAGAGTAACTTGGAAACTTATTTCCTCCTAGGCACTTGACTCGAGTGCATATTCACACCTAATTAACTCATAAGTCCCATGCGCCCAATTGTCGCATGCCATACTAGTGGTATCACTCATGGACTAAGCATATTCAAACTAGATAACTCCCTCTGTGGGGTGAATTATCTTAGGATCTCTGATGGAGCACACATAGATTCTATTAAGGACTTATTCTCCTAAGGGCTCAAAATAGGAGGTGACTTCCCATCTATCAAAGGGATGATCACCCTTTATTCCTTTTTCTCAAAACTTATATACCCTTTGTTAAACCATAGGTCGACATTGTTCTTATAACACCATGGGTGCCCAAGCAATGCTGGAAAGTTGTCTACCTTAGTGAGCACCAAGACTTGAAATATCTAGTGAAGTTGGCTCCTTGAATGGTGATAATTGCATCCTTTAGGACTCTAATGGGAATTTCCTTAGTCTTTTTTTCCATATACAACACATTCAAGGATGGTTGCAACACATGCCTTCCCATCTCGATGCCATGCATCTAAGGTAATAAACATTGACCTGCTCCCATGCCGATGAGAATATTGCTCAAAAGCCATCCATCAATAATCTCATTCAAAGTAATCGCTTATCATAGTCGAGGTTGTGAGGGGGAACGTTTGTATGTAAAACCTACCTTTCACACTCTACTTTGGCACATGGTACCTTCTCTCTCAGCCATTCTCCTAGCAACGAAATAATATTATCTTGCCTTAAAATTTTGCACACTTCTTTGACTTCATCTAAATCTTCTCATGGAGCCTCAACATTCCTTCTTTGCTCCTTCTTCCGGAATTCTCCTTTAGACACTGGACTCCTCCTCGTAAACTCTGAATGACATCCATAGTCTCTTAATACACTTCTTTTAATGAGCAGGGTCTCAGATACTTTCCATGTACCACTTCCTCTCTTGAAACTAGTGTCCTTGGTCTTGGAATCTCCTTGGCATGTGTGGCCTCTACTCGTGTCATCACTAGTATAGGTTCTAGTCTTGACTCACGCACCACTCGTGGCATCCACTATGAATCAGCCTTCTTGATGCTCACCATCCCAGTGCCTTTTTCCTTCCGGTGCTGCTGGTTCATATGCTCATAAAGTTCTAGACACTCTTCATACTTATGTTTCTTTCTACACCATGAACATTGTAATAGATCGAGAACTCATGTTTGTAATGCTCTGTAGATCCACAATTATAACAAGTTCCTTTCAGGAACTCACTCCATCCTCTACCGTGGTTACTATGACCATGAAATCCTCTCGTGAAAACTTTTTCCACACATTCCTCCATCTACACGCCCTTCATAACGCTTCGGTCATCATCCTTTGAATTTACTGTACAAGGTAGTCCGTGCACACCTATATTAATAGCATCATGGATATGATAAATCAGTCTATAATCCTTGGTATCATGGGTTATAGAGGTACAAATATTATAATAGAAAGAAAAATTCTTGCAGATTACACTTTCGGAGTAGAAGGAATCTACTTACATCATGATCCACATGACAAATCTCATAATCTACCGACATAACACGCACCGAATTCCGAGGGAAATTATCCTTTCGCATGTCCCTCCACTTCACAATCTCTAAACCAAAGCCCACTACAAACCTCATGCATTGAATATGCAAATAACTTCTCCAAGTGCTTAGACATTACATAATTTGAGCCTCCAGAGAAGGGCTAACACTAGTGTTAATTCTCCTAACATCTTTGGCATGTAGGAAGCTTCCAATGCCTCACGCGAGTCTCATGTGAAAGTCTTGTGCAAAAAATACCTTCTAAATGGTGTTATCAATCATCTGAAAAACCATTGAACATGTTGAGAAGGATGAATGTCATAGGATAGTTTTGACAAGAGAGTATCGAAATGGATTTCATACTCCCACACACTCTCGGTTGTTCCTCGCTAGATATCCTTAAGAGTGTTGATGCTCTTCTGCTCAAACTCGAGATTAGAACTCGTTAAGAAGATGTTATTCAATGTGGTGTATTCTACCACCGTCTCGATGGGATTCATACTTCCTATACAACCTATGCCCATGCCCCTCGCAACGTTATTATAAACTGACTTTCCTTCCGCTCTAAATTAGTGATCCCCTTCGCGCACCATAGTAACTCACACTTGTGCACATGCTTTGCTAGCATCTTCAATGCTCATATAGTCGGTAAGTGTAAATACATCTCAAAAAAACTTAGGGAGGTGGTCGGGGTCATTTTCCTCCTGATCCAGATCCTTAGTTCCCTCTAGTGTTTCCTTCACTAGATCCACTAGATCTACTAGGTCTTGTTCCTCATGACCCACCAGATCCACCTCTTGAAGTTAGAAAAGGACCAGAAGTGGTCGCGCCTAGTGTTTTGAGCATCCCACTGAACTACGTGCTGATGGTTTGTGTTATTGTCCCACTACCAGATGTATGTCCTGCACCACTCCCAGATGCAATACCAAAAGCTTACATATTTTCACCTTGTCTAAAGATTCCCCCAAATACAGGAATGGCTTGTGTAACCATGGATGTTCCAAATGAAAATTATATCTCCTGGGCGCAGATTAGTCACTCCCACTAATACCAACTGGGTTAACAATAATTCTCGCTTGATAAGGAAAACCAAGCACAGGGGTTTATCACTAGGTGGGTTCGATGCGTGCCGATGGCTCTTCTTTTCTCCATGTGACAAAATCTCATCAGAAGATGAAGGGGCCTCTCTCCCATGCTTTCCAAGATGGGGTAGCACAGACTGCTCAGGTTCCATGTCCTTTGCATGAACCTCAACTCCTTCCCACAATGTCTACCTCCATAGATCCATCACACTTGCAACCTGCATTGTCTAGCCATCTCCCTTTCACGAGCTTCACTATACTTGAGTTGTATCTCCTCCCTTTCCTTTTTAGCCATAATGGCTGCCATCTTCTTCCACCCTAGCTTCCTCTCCTAGCACTTAGAGAATCTTTAGCCGGCCATGGGAATGCTTCTAAACTCAAAGTAATGACCAATATCTTCATAGACAAAGGAATAACACACAAAAATGATCCTCTAAGCTCCCTCATAAACTCAAACTCAACAACTTCTGGGAAAGAATACGTTGAAATGACATATTCTAAAGTATAACTAGCCAGGACTCTCTTCCACTAGTGATCAATATCATGTGTCTAAGTCAAATCTGCATCTTGCAGCCTTTGATAGTCATCTTGGATCCACACGCACAATCTATAGTACCAGCTTGATATGGATGCATATGCTAAAATCCATTCATATAGTTCTACTTAGAAAAAACAAAAGAATATGTAATACAACTCATGGTGTAGGTTCTCTTCTACCCATATATGTGCATAAAACTCAGGTCCATTGCTAAATCTTTGAGAAAACTCGTCCTATGTGCTCTTAAACCATGTTTTAACACTTTCTAAGGTCAGGCGCTTTGTCATCACGCATCACAGGGACAAAGATACATGCCATTTCTCATAACAACTTTGAAAAGAGGTCTTGGAAAGGGAACCAAGATGTAGTCATATTTTATACCCTTAGACCCATAGTCTAATCCCATGCGCACCGACCTATCACCCAACTGCAAGTGCTTGGGTACTCACCGAGGAACACACAGCACTCGAGTCTCTCCTTTATGTGATTCTTATGAGAATGCATCATCTTATAATAGATTTAAATGGAAATGAGTAGAAAGAACCATGCCATATCCTAGAATGAGTTATCTTATTGCATCCAGAAAAGGGAAATAACAAGCAGCATAAGGAAATAACTCATACAGAAAGGAAATACATTAGTATACTTCCAAACATAGATGATTTATAACAGAGCATTGTATTCATATCAAGAGATTCAATAACCACATTACAATCCATTGGGTTCATAACAAACCCCCATATAATAATGCAGAGCCAAGTCATGCATCAGAACTATACCATGTTCATCACATTATAGAGAAAAATGTAGACCCATTCCCCTAAATGTGCCATCATCCCTATATGCTCCTATTCCCAACCCATAGAATCCTCCATTCATTTCTATAGAGCTTTGCCTCTCTTCAAATCTATATCCTTCTATATCTATCTTCTACCAGTACTTGTATTTATAACCTTAGCACCCACCGCCATGCCTTTTAGAAGTTACAGATCAGTCGCCAAGTGTCGAAGTGGTCCTCCATGGGAGCATGCCTTCCCAAATCTGAGCTCTCCACTTCTTGCAATGATGTATTCTAGAATATTATAATGCATGCCTAGAATATTCCATTTTTGATCCACATTCGCTAGGTGGCACTTTATCCACTGTGGTCATGCTTTTCTCATGTGTTTTTGGGATACCAAATGTAACTAAGTACAAAACCTATTTTACCTTATGCATGTGTGCCGTGTGTTCTATAAAACCCTTCCAAAACCATTTCCCTACATGTCTTCAATCCACACACCATTATTCAATTAGGTCCCATGTTCCCACATGCGTTCTTGTACTTAGGTGATATTTTGGGGCCCAATAGCTCTTGATCCACCACATGATCGTGGGAAGGCTCTATAGGTCATTTTTAATCCCCTTCCCTTCTCTCGCCTCATCAAACCACATTTCATCATTTGTCATGCTCAAGTGAGGAGGAAGTTTTATACCCCATGTATCCCGCCCCTTTGGGAAAGTTGGGGGAAAAAAATTTCTCCCTCCTAAGTTGATAAAAAACAAAAAAATGCTAAGTTTTTAACTACCATGTGCTTCCTCCTTCCATATCTCGCTTCATAAATACATTCAATCATGCTCATCACCAACCAAAACTTATAAAAATAACTTAAAAACATAAATAAACCTCATTGGAAGCCATTAAATCATCTTTTGAAGCTGGTTATGACATTCAAACAAAAACAAACCTTTTGTGCCCTAAACTTCCAAATCTTGTTTTTCTCATAACTCATGTTCCCGAACTTTGTTTGCCACCAAATTTTAATCATGGATTCCCTATGAGAATGCCTTTAATAATAGTATTTGAATCCCCTCATTCATGCCATCATTTATTTTTTATATCCACATGAATTTTCTATAAAAACACCTTTTCTCAGATCTACAAAAACTTGACAATTGGAATCTCTTGAAAATTGGAGCAAAGCCTTGAAATGAAATATATAAACTTATGCAAGTGGTTCATTTGAATCTGAAACGATGAAGAAAATTTCAATTTTTAGTAAGTATCTATGGGAGTACCTACTAAAAATAGTAATTCTGAGAAAAAATTGCATTCATACTCCTCATTTCATTTCCCCATGATCGAGACACTTGAAAATTTGCAAGATTGACAAAAGTGGAAAAATTAGTTAGAATGGGGAGATAACTATAGATACTCTTAAAATAGTAAATGGGTGAAATGAGATAAAAGTGGTCACATTTTAGTCCTTCACACATTCTCAAATGGTCCTGAAATCGTAGTCTTTTATTTTACCAAGAACAACCCAAGGCACACCTGGAATATTACTTAGATGGCACTGAGAACTCACTCAAAGTGCACAAAGGAGCCAAGTCCCTCTTTTATGGAAGATTTGTCAAGGAGTTAGCATGAAGAGACATATAATTCATAATCATAACAACCAAACCCATAAAAACCATGCAAATATAAACCACAACTAGATCTAGATCTCAACCATAGAGCATAAAGAATCAAATAAGAACTAGTATTAGATTTACTACACAAGATCCATCAACAACAACATCAATAACAAGAATCCATCCACAACGATCCATTGTATTAATCCATAGAAAAACCAATAGTTGAATACATCATAATAGTCATTACTAAGTCAAGTGTGCAGGTTTACCACCAACATAACTCTAACATAACCTAATCAAGATCCCCTAAATTGTGCAAATCAATACATACATACATACATACATACATACATACATACATACATACATACATACATATATATATATATATATATATATATATATATATATATACACACACGTATATATATGGGTGGGGAATTTCCCTTCATCTCCTAGATATATTCAAAATAGGCTACATGCTAAGAATATCCACGCGCCACTTACAAAGACAACAAGAGATCATGCAAGCTCCTCTAATAATAGATCTCCTATAGTTAACCCCTAGTTCAGATCCTATTATTAGCTCAAAACACTACATGTCGCTTGATATTCCACTCGTCCCAAAATATCTTGGTGTGTCTTCCAAGTCTTCCAACAAGACGTGCTCTGCACTCAATCCATTCTTATCCCATCCATGCAAAATGACTAAGTACTTGAACTTTGACTTTCCTTGGTGCGCCCTCCTTCTCCTAGACTTCCGTGTGCACCTATGCACCCCCTTACCCATGTGCCCGATCTTATGCGTATTTCATACTTAGGCATAAAATATCTCCAACCAACAATGCTTAAGGAAACTAACATGATATCAATCAATCTAAGTTAAAACATGCCTACTTAGTGTGAATTGCTAATTAAAATGGACCTATGAAGACCACTAGCAAATCAAATTGGGTTGTTGCTACTTCAAAATGGTGAAAGGATCTCTCTAACAATGGCTACAAGGCCATATTAGATATTCCTTTACTAACCAAGCATGAAGATTGGATGTAAAGATTGAGCAAGCTAATCCATCAATGGAAGTAAGGCTCTTGATCATATGTCTTATATGATTAATATTATTCAAAGTATGGTGTAAAGTATGAAGGTATGAGCTTGGTCCTTTTATAGCTTTCTATTGTTAGAGAATCTTGCATCTTGGTGCATGTGGGACTAAATGATAAAGTAGATTAAGGCTTGTTAATCTTGATTAGTGAAATTAACAAGTGATTAGCATGTGAGGTGCTTTAATTAACCAATTAGGATTAATTAAGAGGCTATGATAGGCTTTGAAGCCTTTTGAGATGTCTTGGAGGGAAATGGGGTGATTTTGAATTATTGGAAGAGGGGTATTAGCCAATAAGAAGGTTTATTGATCAAATACGAGGTTAAATAGGTTTAATTAGCTAATAATCACTATTTTTTGCTTGGAAGAGGATACTAACTAACGATGTGTCATTAATTGGCATGCAGAATGTGATAAATGTTAGTTAATCAACAAAGCATCGTTAATTAACCAAAATAGAGGGAAACATTAGTTAATTATTAGAAATCACTAATCATAAT
The DNA here is from genome assembly GCA_018340775.1 of Taxus wallichiana var. yunnanensis. Classification (NCBI taxonomy): domain Eukaryota; kingdom Viridiplantae; phylum Streptophyta; class Pinopsida; order Cupressales; family Taxaceae; genus Taxus; species Taxus wallichiana. The sequence continues at coordinate 189,637 of CM031243.1, forward strand.
GGAAATGGTAAGAATGAGGGTAATTAGTGAAATTTTAGCAATAAAACTACGTAAGTGGAATTTAGGTGTCTATGAAGGATGTGGAAGTGATTTCAATGATGACATTGGCTAGTGTCAACAAATACGCCCAAAGGTATTTGTAACAAGTTTATTAAATGAATATAGTGAGAGGATATCTAAGAGGTTAGTCGTTCTTTAATTTACCAAGGTGATGAAAGACCAAGGTCAAATAGATACATTAGAGATCAAATGTCTCACAATGAGCATGAATAACCTAACCAAAAGATCTTTGAAGGGATGAATATGGTGAGATACTTGTAGAGGAATACGAAGAAAGGAAGGAAAGAAAATCCATGTGTATGCAATATATAATTACAATGTTTGATCCTCATACATTTGATTTTTTTAATGTTTTAATGTTTTTCATTTTGTTTTATTTTTATTTTTTTATATTTTTTTAGGCCTCAAAATATTGGCTAAGTACCAAAGGGTGCATGCGCCTGAGACCAGTAAAGAATAAGGATGCATTATGAAAAGCACACATGATAGGGGTTTTAGAAGGGTTTAGTAGAAACCACGGCACGTGTACAAGAGAAAAAGGATCTCAGACTTAGCCATATTCAGCTCTCTAAGAAGCACTTGAGGAAAAACATGACCCGACTAGGCGTGCTGAGTGGATAAGGTGCTAGCCTGGTGACTTGGTGGTCAAGGAAAGAATATTCCACACGTAGAACATTCCAAAAGACATCATTGTAGAAAGTGGAGAGCTTGGATCAGAAGAAGCATGCTCCATTGGAGGACCACATGGACACTTGGCAAGAAATATGATCCTAGAGGAAGGCATGGCAGTGGGTGCTAAACCTATTTATAGAGATGCTCTAGAGAGAGGAAGACATGCTTGAATGGAGAGAGGTTAATGAGGGGAAAATTTAGGATCATTACGAGAGAGGATGAAAGTTAAAGTACTACGAAAAAAAAGTAGGAGGTTCTAAGGGTTGGGGTTACCATTAGAGGGCTGTAGGAATGATATCATATCTAGAGGGATGGGTCTATGAAAATTTATGTAATATGGGAAGCATAGCTAGGGTCTCTGATACATGAGTCATGTCTATCTTGATACATTTGGTCTGTTATGACCCTTTTGAATGTAATGTGGTTACTAGAACTATGATCAATATAAATATATGTTCTGAATATATTGTTCATGGGTGTAAACCCTAGTATCTTTTCTTTATGTCATGACTCAAATATACTCTCTGTATGATGTTTCTCTTATCTGAATGGGTATATTGATATAATAACTCATCCTATGCCTTCAGAATGTATGCATGATCATTTAATTTTTTGCATTTAATTTGTTATAAATGACATCCTCTTCTCACAATGCTCACATAAGGGAGGGGGCTCGACACCCACACATGCCTTGGGTGAGTGCCCAACACCCGCTAGGTGATAGGCCATCGTGTATGGGATTAGAGTGTTGTTCTAAGGGCACATAAAAATGACTAAAATATTTTTAACGATTTTGTGAAGGGAAACCACAAAGAGATAAGAAGATGAAAATGAATGCTTAGGAAGTTGAGACCAACAATTTCACTCAAGCATAATAGAATCCAACAACGATGTTTGTGATTTTTTGATGAGGAGACTAGAATTTTTTGATTATCAAGAGTGATATTATCTCCAATATCAATGATCATGGTGAGATTATACATGATAAGTGATTGTGACTTATCTTGTAACATGGATTTGTATGTGTGGGAGCTTGAGTTGCCTATCCATAAATTTATACACTTTATGCCATATCTAGCATTTGCATTGATGTGCATTTTTGAATCGAGTTTCATTTTTATATTCATGGGTGTTGGATTTGCTTGGAGCTTTGGATCTCTTTGGATTTTTTATTTTAGTTTGATGAAGAAATTATTGGAGTTTCATATAGGCTAATGTGTAATTTTGTTGATCCCGAGAAGTGTGAGAAGAAATTGGATGTTTGGGATTGATGATAGGAATGTTATCAATGATGGTGGGATTTCCACAATTTTTTATAGAGGTATGATATGATGGATGAATAGGATATGGTCCAAGGACTTAAAATAATGGGATAAAAGGAGGTGAGCCACTTATAGAAGATGAAGGGATACTAGGATGTAGCCCAAGGATGGAAGAAAATGGGCTACCAGGAGGTGAACCAAAAATAGAGGATGAAGGGATACTAGGATGTGGCCCAAGTATAGAAGATAATGGGATACCAGGACGTGGCCCCCAAAGATAAAAGATAGTGGGATACCAAGAGGTGACACACATATAGAAGATAATGGTCTACCAAGAGGTGACCCAAGGATAGATTATGATTGAGGAAGCATGATAGATAAAAAATGATTGGGTGATGAGAAGATAGGCTAGGATTGATGACAAACCTGGGTGTTTCACCATGTAATGGGAAATGTGATGATGGAATAATAAGAGTAGGATGAAGTTTGATGATCTTAGGACCTTCCTCAATTTTATGACCAAAGGACCTAACCTATTTGCTATAATATGTGGATGCATCAAGGTAAAAATAGAATCCATTCATGTGATCCTCTAGAGGAATTGCATTGTGTACCCCCATGAATTCTCTCGATTGCTTCTTCATTCTCGAAATAAATTGATCGATATGGGTTATTGTTTGTCAATGATTGTAGGTTGATTGGAATAGATTGGTTCAAAAATTGTTGAAGATTTAGAAGATGTTTGATGATGATGGGATGGTTTTCCTTTATTACTCCCACAAAGGAATTTTATAGTTCTTTGAAAATATATCTTAGCACATATTTGCTTGTGAATTATTTGACATGGACACAAACATCGCTTTTAGAAGATTGATGAGTATATGGTAAGATATGGTTGAAAATGCTTGAGGGCCAAAGAGGGATTGGATTTTGATTGATAGAAGAGTATGACCCAAGAAATAAAGTAGATTTGGATTTGTAAAAGGTTTGTATAGGATTTCTTAGAAGATGACATAGTGTAGGCAGATAAAGAGGATCTTTTAGAAAGAGTGGATTATGATGTAGGGGTCGACTTGGATGATTGATTGGATGAATTTTGAGTAGCATTGATTTTCAAAGGAGGAATATGTCATTTAGGCGATCGATAAAAGTGGTCATGTGGAGAGGGAGGACTATAAATCAAAAGTTGAATTAGAGGAATGATGGGGGTTCTTGGCAACACAAATCCTTAGAGGAAAACATCGTTGAGGAAATTGATTATTAATTACGAGAAATTTAATTGGATGAGGCTCAAGATATTGAGGGGAATCAAAATAATAACATGGATTATAATAATCAGGAGAATAGGGTTGATGAAGAGGATTAAAAGGATACAAATGATTAGGAGATTCTGAATCATACCACGAACTAGAAGCATCTGAATCATACCACTGACTTTTATATGAAGGTGGGGAATGGGGTAACATAACAAGCTCCCTTGTGTGAAGAACCAATTAAGGTTTATTAATTATGGGCATATTTTGATGTGAATATCAAAACCTAGGTTCCTTATTATCGTAAGTGTGAGGAACCATGTGATAGTTAGTCATGGTTGGCATTGTTGGGACCAAATTCTTAGACATAGATTGTATGATTGAAATCCTTCAAATGGAAGGAAGTTTCATGTCAATTCGAGCAGGTAACAACGTCCAACTAGACATTTTACAAATATAGGGACATTTGTGTGATTTTACAAAGGGGACCTAAGTAAAACAGACATCGTGATGACACAATTTTGATAATCCAACAAGGGTTGGAAAACAACCATCATAAGGAATCCAAAATAAAACAAGTAATATAACATCAGCCAAGTGAAGAATTTTCCAAGGATGTGGAATATATTATGAAATTCACAAAGGAAAATCTATGAAGTCCTAGACAAAGGAATAACCGCAAAGGACACTATTCCTTATGTTTAAATGTCTCAAAAGTTGTTTGATAAGATAACAACACAATTTCAATATTTAAATCAAGTTTTGAACAAACAAGATTTAAGTATTAAAAGGGGTTGAAGTGATTTTGATAGCGTAACAATGTAAAGTATACACTTAAATCAAGTTTAATACAAACAAGGTTTAAGTCCTAAAAATGGATGATACAAATGTGAGCAGCGTAACAATACAATTTCAATACTTATATCAAGTTTAAGACAACAAGATGTAAGTATTAAAAAGGGATTGACACAAGGAAAGAAACGAATAATGCACTTTTAAAACTCAACCTAAGTTTGAAATAAAACAAATTTTAAGTATAACAATGATTCATGCAGTAACTTAATAATAGAATTTGGACACTTAAATCAAGTTTTAAGAAAACAAGATGTAAGTATAAAAATGGATTGATATAATGCGAGTAGTGCAATGACACAAAGTGAGATCAAGGTGATATATTTCTATAAGTGAGACATATCAATATTGGTTTCAAGACAACCATCAAAATGTGAAAAGCATACCAACACTTTTTCAAAACTTAAATGAGGGTTACAGTAAAAACAAATTTAAGTGGGTACAAAAGAGGTCAACACAATTTTGGCAGCAATTCGAGTTATTTTTCCTTTGACCAATAATGCTAAAAAAATAATAAGGTAATGTATGATTGGTTATGAACAATACATGACACAAAGTTGGTAGAGTTTTGCCTTGTTCGATAACAAGGTAGAAACTAGGAAAACATTTTACATTGTAAGATTCATGATGAAAGATACACTATGACAACTTCAATTAACTCTCTCCTTGTTTAACAAATACGATTTTGACTTCAATGAAGTCTTTATTTGTAATGACTCTTGGAAACATGATTTAGATATGGGTAAGTGCACCAATTGGGGGTCCAAAGGGGGGTCTTAAGTAGACACTTTTTTTTGAAAATAAAAATCTTCAACTTCCACGAGTTATTTGAAATAGTTACACTCAAAATTGGAAGATGTTATAAGAAAATGAATCATAGTATTTTGAGTCTAGTTTGTGTTGGTACCCAAATTTGTTCTCCTTTTAGTTTGAGTAGCATCATAGATATGGCATGAATCTTGAAGTCAAATAGATCATGATGTATGTCATTTTGTAGCCGGGGAGGTGATCTAACTGGCACTTAGATTTGTGGAGAGATGGATAGCACTTTGAAAGGATTATATCTGACCCTCACTATTTTAGGTTGTGCCTTTTCAACCAAGGTAAGAGAACCTATATTGTAACCCCCAAATGGTGAAGGAGATGAAGATATCCCTCAATTTATGCAAATAGTATGAAAAGGCCTTGGGAGAATATGAGCAACACTCCAAATCTGACTTTTACATGTTGTCACTCCCGTGATCATGGAGATATTTTCAATGCAAGGAAAGGGTTACTAAAGAAATTGTATAATCCTGATTTTCCTTGTACATTTTTGTAGATGGGTTAGATCCTTTTTTGACACACAATGCAATGCAGGGGTGGTATGGGTAGGATTAGTTTTTTTGAATGAATGTTTTAGTGGGGTGTTGACAAGACAAACTAGGGTATATTAGATATTTAACAACCTCTACAATACTTGAACAACTATTAGATAAAATGCTTCAAATAATCAGGATATTCTTTCAACCAAAAGAGGCATAAATGGAAGCCCATGTTGCACTCTTCACACAATATTTGAGAATTCACCACAAAGTATTAGAACTCAATTAAACACAAAAATCCTTGATCAAACCACACCTAAGGTACCCCCAAAGGCTTACAAGCAATCTCTACAGTCAAGGAAGGTAAAGTGATTTTAAATTTGTTTATCTCTTTATTAGATGAAGGCTCTTCTGAACATGAGATTGCAAATGCCACTAAACTATCAACAAGAAATGGATATTCTATGTTATTTCTAAATACTTTCAATGCAAGATTGCAACAAGAACAATGAAAACTATTTGCAGGCATTTAAAAATGATAAATGTACATCATATTTCCTTAAAAACACAGATTAACTCAAGAGCTTGTTAGATTCATTAGCATGGGAGAGTTTCATGAAAAATATCAGAGCTATGTGGTGGTTATACACTGTAACCAACTCACATACATGAAGATCCAACACGTAAGAAATTATTATTGTTCTTTTGTGGGTTTTAAGAAAATGAGCTTTCTCTTAGAATTTGCTTGTGATTTTCAACTTCGACCCTTTACAATTTCTCCAAAATGCATTGTATAACTCATACCACTTTGGAGCCTTCTTTCCCAAGAAAATAATATGCCATGGGATCAATTTTGTTACAAAACAATCCTCATGATTCAATGAAAATGATATCAAATAGAAAAAAATTTACAAAGTTACCAGTGTGTGCCCAAAAAGATTAAATCATTACAAATATCTAGATCATTATCCATCCCGAGGCACATTTTTCATCATTGATGCATGCAAACACCTTTGAATCATCATACTCACCCTTTTACCTTTTCAAATTACCTCTGCAACTTTTGATTTTGTCATTTCACATTTTTGGATGATTAGGGAAAAATTATTTTAAAATCACCTCGATCAAAGAATTAATCCATGAAAGTGATGCTAATGATCTCGAGGAAGGCCAACATGACACAAAATCACAATAAATTTTATGAATTTTGATGCAAAAATCATGATTCCAAGCTTCATGGAGCTCCTATGGTGGTCAAAACAAATGGATGCACAAGAATCGTCAATCTTATCCATCTTTTAATCTTGACCCTCCACATGGAAGATGTGGACTTAGAAATAAGCTTGAGTTACCTTTTTGATTTTTTGGATAAGGCCAGACACATGGCAAAAATGATTGGAAACAAATTCGGGCTCATTTTTTGACTTTTCAACCTTTGGAAAAAATGGAAAAAAATAATTTTTCCCCGCCCTCCACCTTTGAATTTTGGAGCTGACACGTGGCACATGGTGGGTCCCATTGGGATCACACTTCAATTCTGCACATTTTGACCTTTTTTGGAAAATTGGAAAATTTTCACTTTTTGCCCCACAGAGCTCGCACCTCCGATTTCTCCCTCGCCACGTGTCTTCTTGTGATTCGTCACGGGCCAGCGCTTCAAATTTTGATTTTAAGACTTCTTTGCAAAAGGGAAAAAATTCTCTCCTACCTCTTCTCGGCCTACCAACCTCCCTTGTCCGCTCATGGACACGTGTCCTTTCCTGATTTGTTGCAGAGCTTCGCCCAAAATTTTACTTTAAACCATTCGAAGTTAAAAACTTCAAAATCACCAAAACCTCTGCCCCACCATTTTGAATTTTCCTGGACACGTGTCCTCCTGTGATTCACCATGGGGCCACGGTCCAAAATTTTACTTTAACCCTTTGAGCCAAAAACACAAAATTTCATAAGTTTTTCTCCGCCACCCGCATCCCCCTACCAAAAATACTTCCACACGTCCTCCTCTAGTTGGCTACTGCGGGGTTTCAGAAAAAATTTTACTTTAACATTTTTGCAAAATAAGGTCTAAAAACCTTAAGGGAATCTCGACCACCCGCCATCCCCCTGCCAATCAGAACATGCGACGTAGGGAAATTTGGAAAAATAGGTCCTTGGGCCCAAAATGCTCCATTTGTCAAAAAGGTGAAAATGAAAAGTTACAACACTTCCCCACTTTTCTCACCAATTAGAAGCCACCACGTACCCTTTGACTTCTCAAGGATAATTTGGGCTAAAATACACCCATCCGACTATCAAAATGCAAAAAATTCAAAGGATGCCCTATAATTTAATTTTTCATAAGGATGGCAATTTTTCGATTCTAAAACAAATGAAGCATGATTTTGAACATTTTCGACCTCGAGATAGGATTTTCAATTACACAAAACTATGATTTGATCAATTTTTATTTTTCCACAATCCCGCAAAGGGAAAAATGACATAGCCCGCAAAATTGGAAAACTAGGGCACAAAAAAGGGCAAACTTGGATTATTCTTTCAAATTAGGGAAAAACAACAAGTTTGTGAGCATTTTTAAAGCATTCAATTTGGAGGGGAAGAATTCGCACCATCAATTCAAAGGGTAAAACATTTTTGAGTAGATATATATTTGAAAATTTAGGGCAACATGGTGCAAGGTCAAAATGGCACCAACAGCTTTCTAAGCTACTTTAAAAAAAAAATGGTTAAGTTTAAGTGGGTTATGCTAACCATATTTTTCCCACATGTAAAATTGGTCACCCACGACCTTCGCACAAGAAAAACTAGATAAATCACATCCAAATCCTATAATCAGCAAATGAGGGACTCTACAATGAAGTGGTGGGGCTCGCAAAAGATCAAACAACCCTGCAAGAAGAAATTCAAGAAAAGGCTCTGTTGAGCAAAACCATGCTTCAAATCCAGCAAATAGATTATAGGCAGGCTTAGAAATGGAATAGCAGGGTTAGGGTAGGAGGCCAAGTAGTGTCAAAAGAACCAGAGGCTCAAAGGAAAATAAACAGAAAAGATTTGAAGTCTTTGGGATTCGTAAATGGTTCAGAACGGGCCCAAAAACAACTAAGTATGGAGGAGACAATGAGGGAGTCAAGTGTCCAAATGACACACCTCCAAAGATTAAATCCAAAGGGGTAGACCCAAACGAGCGCCAAGCTTCCATGCATCTAGAGCCCCAAAATTTACACCAGTCGTTGAAAATTCTTCGACTTAGTAAATGGTGCCAAGTGTCTTAATTTATTTATTCAAAAGAAGGATCCAGCCGTAGAATCAAACTTACACTAGCCCTCCATGTAGCAAATGGTTAACAAAGGTCAAAAAGGAGAGTGGGCCCAAACAACTAAGTATAGAGTGCAGGTAGAAGGTGCCAAGTGTCAACACGATGCTCCTTCAAAGGAAAAATCCTGAGTGGGTTTTCAAATGAGCGCAGCATTCCACATGTCTCGTGAGTCCAAAAAGGGAAAGAGTCAAGGGTCAATAGTCAAGGCAGAGGAAGGTTAGTAGAGAGTTCCAAGTGTCACTGTGGCTCTATTTCAAAGATAAAATTTGGGGAGGGTTTCCAAACAAGCACCAAGCCACCATGTGTTCAGTGGTCGACTTTTGGCCCGCAAGGTAAAGAGACTTAGAAAGTACAAAGAAACCTAAGGAGCACGTGGAGGCTACCACGTGAACCTTGTATGGATAGACTCTTTAAATATTGCATGCTCGCAACCCTAATATTCAAAATGCCATATCTTTTGACTAGAAACTAAGATTTGGGTGGGAGAAGACTTTTTGGAAATGTCTCGACACCCTCCATGCCATGGAACATAAAATATCCTTCTTAATAGGATTTGGTGGGTGAAAATGGGAAAACATCTATCAGGACATTAAATCAAAATTGAATTTCTTCAACCACCAGATCTGATTCGATTCGATCCTCCATTCTTCCTTCTTGAACATGCCAAGAAGACAAGGAAACATACATGAAATATTTGGGGCATATTTGAGAAAGGAATTGATTGATTGTGGTTGAGCTTTCAAAGTAGGATTAATGTGTATCTCTAGGTAGTTGAAGCAAGATTCAAATTTTTCCTCTCTCTCTCTTATTCTTCCTATATATTGTAACAGTAGGGGCATATTCTAGGGTTGGTCGTTATTTCTCCTCTACTCCCTCTCTTTCTTCCTTAGGTAGAATTGGGAGTCTAAGCCTCCTCCCATGGCTCAGTAATGGCATTTTCTTGCATATTTCCCACTAATGATATATTGTGTAACATTTTGGAGCAATAAAATCTATTTTGTGATGCATCCGTCCATCCTTGGCTTATTTTATTGTCTCTTCTTACCTCTCATTTCGACAGGTATATCAGGTATATTCTCGATGTTCATTACAGTGTTCCTGGGAGCAGTGTGCTTAATGGGTTTTGAAATGGCGTCTATGTGAAATCTATCTCTAGTCCATGGTGCATTTTTCCCACCCTCTACTTTTCTCACCTCTCTCCACTTCGTAAGGTCGTGTCCGTGATTCAACCACTTCCTTTTCTCGGTGTATCACCACTTAGTGTAGAATCTTTCACCCTCTCTCTTCAGGTCCCCTGGAATGGTTAGATTAGGATAGAATAGGTTTTTCCGGCATTGGAGTAGCTTGTGGCAAGTGATTAGAAGCAAGAACCGGCTTTCTCCGGAGGTCAATATCAAGTTTTGTAAGTCCCACAACTTGAGAGATGGTCCCATGTTGTGTAATCACACCAAATGTTCCACTTCACACCTGTGCCATTCAATGGTGCTGTGATTCCACACTAACATTTTTGGCATGCCCAGTGGGATAGGTCTGAAGAACCTTACCACTTCATCTTAGTAGGTTGGTGTGTTCCTATTAAGGTTCAGCCTTTTGAGACACATGTAAGCACATCTGGTGACTCCATCTAGTCAAAAACCCATTCTCTAAGTTGTAGACATTTCCATCTATTTCCACTCATTTTCATCCATTTTGGTCTTCCATCTCTCTCATTTTCTCCCATTCCATGAGGTTGTGCAATCATGACTTCATTCCTTTCATGGAACTCACACTTACAACAATTCAACCACCTCCAATGCATTTCCCAACTCCTCCAAATCAATATTATAATAAGATCCAAGACCATTATGCTTACCCATATGAGCAGGTTCAAAGTTAGTTTGGCCATGGAGCTTATCAAGAACAAGGGGATGCATATGATGGTGACAACTATGTGGAGAATGCTGGTTTATTGGAGAAAATTCAAAAAATGGAGGTTGGCATGGTTCAGTCAAGGGGCATAACACAAATGAAGGCATTCAAGATTGGTTATAGGGCACCTTGTCCATGGGAAGGCCCTTTTCCAAGACATTACAACCCTCAGAGAAGCTTGGCTTCATGGTTGAAGTGCTGCCTCAACTTACATAGTGGATTGAGGACATTGAGGCTTATGAGCAAAGTGCGAGACAACCTTGTCAATGGGTAAGTCCACCACCTCTTAGCTCTTCATTTTCTCTTCCTCAGTCTTTATCATTTCAGCATGATCAAGAGTCAAGCCCCTTATTTGCTGCCCTAAGTGTTAGTTTCTCTTCTCCATCCCCTGATCTTCCACCTCATCTCAGCTTATTTTTCCTTTTCCTTCTAAATTTTCATCCCCTCCAAACAAATAGGAAGTTATACCTCCCTCCACACCACAAAAATTGCAAATATGGTTGAACCTCAACTGTCACTCCTCTCACTTTCCCAAGTCCATGTTGGGAAGAGACTCAAGAATCTAGTCAAGGAAAAAAATAAGAAGAGGAGCCCAACAGAAAATAAATAACAAACAATCTGATTAGTTGGGCTACTAAATTTGGGTTTAAAAAGATCCCCTTGATAGTCAAGCCAATAGAGGAGGTCAAGTTTTAAGATCCAAAGTGGTGGTTAAGGTTGAAATTGCAAAGTAGAGGAGGAGGACCATATAGTTTCAGAGGCCCCAAGCATGGAGAAGGCTACATAAGAACCTTTAGTTCTTCCTCCCACTTCATCCCCTTCAAGCTCTGATGTTGAAGAAGAGTTTTATCTTTCAAACTTCATGTTTGAGGAAGAGGGAAACCATGGTGAGAAAGTTTCAGATCAAGAGGACACCATGGAGAAGGTTGAGTACATGTAATAGGACAACAATGAGAAAAATTATCTGTCTGACTTGGAGGATTTATTTGATGGAGAAAATCCCATGGAGATCACATCATTTTCTCTTCCATCATCCATCTTCCAAGCATATGATCTTTCTTTCATGAAGGAGGGCATTCAAGAGTAGAAGCCTATGTCTCAAAATGTATCTCTGGAACCAAGGTTGGAAGATATGAGTCTTCCATGTTCTTCACAAGAGAAGGAAGAAGAACAACTAGCTACAAGTCCAGTTAGAAAGGAGCATATAGAGGTGACCAAGACAAATTCAAAGGAATTGAGTCATGATCCGGCCGCATAAGAAAATACACCCTCTCTCCCACTAAACCTCTTCAAAATTCTGATCTTTGGAGGAGCCTAAACTCATTAGCTTCATGTTTAAATATGAAGTTTCATATGGTGAAAATAATGAAGATTTTAAGATCAACATGAAAAAGGAAGATTTACTGATAGGATAGTAAAGATTTTGATTTCCTACCAGACTCAAAATAATGTTTTGATAAGAGGGAGCCATTTGAAATTGCAATATTTTCTCCACCATCATTCATTCTTCAATCACAAGAGCATGTTTCCATGGAAGAGAGTGTGTAAGCATAACTTGTAGTTTGCAACATGCCTCCTAAATCAAAGTTGGAAGATTTTGATCTTCCAAAAGTCACACCTATTACAGAGGAAGAGAAAGAGTATGAGGCTATCATTCCTCCCACACCATCCATCCATGAGGGTCAGCAAGAAGGCTCCATTCTTGGAGTTAGAGTTCAGAACCATGGGCAGATTCAAAGGACCATACCTTGCCCAATCAGATATTTGGCTTCATTGGAGTAGAGGGAGAAGCCAAAACCATTCATGCCTACTTCAGGGCATGAGGATGAGTATCAAAGCACCAAGGATCACCATCAACACACCAAGGGTCACCATCAACACCTTTAGGAGTCCAATGTAAATCAACTTGAGGAGGTCTTTTCCATTAAGGTTGATACCTTGTTGATATGGGTGGAGGATCAGCTTAAAGTCAATTTTTCACTCATACAGAAGCCATATTTAGCGCCAAATCATTTTCATACTGCCTCTCTTCGAGAAAGGGAAGCTACTTCTCCTCGCCTATACAGCTTTATTTAGCCCCTTTCTCTTTGGTTAGTTTAGGAGTAGGAGTAGAATTTTTTTCCAAGAAGAAGTGCTTGTGCACACTCGCATGTCTCATTTAAAACATGTATGATTTTTTTCTTTATACATAATTTTTGTTTGTATTTCTCTAGAGCTACTGAGTCTAGGCCCTTCACTATTCATGATGGAAGACTCATAGTTTCGTAACATTTATAGATTTTAAAATAAAACAAATAAATAAAGAACTAAATCCATCTTCGAAACAATCCATTTAGGGATAGATGAAATCCCTAGGTCAAAACAATTTTCTACTCTCAAAAGCCTTGTTTCAAGATTTCTTATGAAAATTGAGAGTACAGACGTGCTGGCAAGTTCAGGGTCGCTAATAAAAAGTAGTTGGGCTTGCAATAGCTTGGACATCAGATTTTCAAAGAAAAAGATCAATATCAGGCTATTATTCTTGAATCCATGCCCAATTGATGCTTCAAGGCTACTGGTCCCTTCATCTAGTAGGCAGATGCCCCTATGAGTCACCAAATTGTTATCCATATTTTCCCCCGGTAAAATTTTTCAGCCACGACTCCGCATAGCAAAAACAAGAAAAATCACATTCAAATCCTACAATTAGGCAATAGAGGGACTCTAAAATTGAGTGGTGGGGCCTGCAAAATATCAAATGACCCCATGTAAGAAGAAATTCTAGAAACGGCTCTGACGAGTGAGCCCATTCTTCAAATCTAGTAAACAGATTATAGGTGAGCTCAGAAATGGAATAGCAGGGTTGAGGTAGGAGGCCGAGAAGTGTCAAAAGAACAAGAGGCTCAAAGGAAAAGAAACATTGAAGATTTTAAGTCTTCAAAGTGCTTTGCAAATGGTTCGGAATAGTTCCAAAAATGACTAAGTATGGAGGAGGTAGTGTAACACCTGAACAAATGGCCCAGGCGCAAGTTATATTTCTTTGCATTACAAGTGTTGGCATGTGATTTTCTTAATGAGGTGTGTTTCTTTATTGTTGAAAATCATGTTTGTTATGGATAAATTATTTCTCGCTCTTGGATTCATTAGAAAATAATGATATGGCTTATAAGAATCCATTTTCACTTTAACGATAAGCTACAATCTAATTTTGTGAGTTGCAGACTTATCTCTTTTGACTGACTCATCCTTGGATCAATTTTAGTGATCCAAGGAATGTTTTAAATCTTCTTAATGAACTGAATGGTAAATTAGCTTTCCTTGGTTGGGAGACATAGCAGACTGAACCTTGTATGTTACAAGTTCTTTGGAATTGAGTGATCGTGTCTTCATTCGGTTGTATGTTTGTGCTTGGGTCTTTGGGATTGATCTCTGCAGGACATTATCGGGCATAAACAAAATATAGTTTTCTTATGACTATGAATGGGATAATCCTACAAACTTAAGGATAATCCTAAAGGTATCCTAAGCTAGGTAAGAACACCTATTCCCTAGCTATGTCTATTTAATTGGGTTATAATCTAACCTAAGCTTCTTATTCTATTGTGGTTTGGGGGTGACCTAACCTAAGCTCTCTGCTAAAGGAATATGGGAAGGAGAGAGTACTATAGTAATTCTTGAATATTTAAACCTAATGCCTAATACTACATGGAGGTGAATTTAATCTAACCTAAGGTGGAAACTACCTAAGGTGATTAATTGTTTCACTAACCTAAGTTTTAAGAAATATAGCCTAAACTATTTGAAAGGGGCCTAGAGTCGCATGTCACTACATTGATGGTTCCAATGAATTTGATTTGATTTGATTAGATTTAAATGCGTGGAGGTACTACCAGTTTTGTAGGGCTAGTTAAACTTTAGTGGGGCTTATGTGGAGGCTTTGCTAAGTATGGAATTGCATATTGATTTGGAATTGGTACTTGCCAGCTTTGGGAGGCGGTGGTAAGGAGAAATAAACAGAGAATTAGGAGTTATGGCATTCATGAATCTCAATTTTTGTGTGTAAACCATCTTAGAAACACAGAGGTGGGGTTTTGAGAGGTTTTTTGGTTTTGCATGCCTCACAAATTTTTATCTGGATGGAGCTATCTGGTTCTTTGAACCAACAGTTCAACTTCTTCTTCTTCTTGGTTATTTTTGGTTTCTAGAAAAATTGTTTGGTTGTCAGTGGTCCTGTCAGTGAGAAGAAAAAGGGGTGGAAGCTCAGCTATAATTTCTTTTGAATTGGCAGAGGCACTATCAAGCATGATAGGCTCTACTCATTAAGATTTCTTTCTTTCTTCTAAATGATTCATTAAAATAATTCTCGCTTCTTGAGATAAATATTTACATGATTTGTATGGTTAATTACTTGCATGTTTTCATGAAATATCTGTGGTTTTTGGAATGTAAATCCATTGTTAGTAATGATAGTTTTTGGGAAACTTTCTCTATGCTAGTTTAATGGTGATATTCATGTGAACTTGTATTTGAAGCTCAGAACTTGTATTTGAGGCTGGTGTTGACTAAATGGCATTTGTTGCCTTATGATTTGTTCTACACTACTATTTTTTTGAGCCTATATGTCATTGAATTTGTAGTAGAGCTTCTTGGTCATTCTGAATTGGCATTTGTTGCTTGTATGGTTCTGAATCTCTATTTTAGTCTTGTGTTTCGTTGAGCTTGTAGTGGAGCTTCGTGGTTGTTCTAAGCTTGTGTTGAAGCTTCGTGATTTGTTATAAAATTTTAATGGAACTTTGTGTTTGTTCTGAAATGAGTTAGAACCTAGTGTAGTTCTAAACTTTTGGTTGAATCTTCATATTCGACACTGTACTCATATTTAGTTCTTGCGAATGTTGAACTTGTAGTCGAGTTGTTGAGTTTTGTTCTTTACATATACTCTAAGCTGGAATTTTTATTCTTATTTAAGGAATTGAAAATGCTTGAACTCGTATTTGAGCATTGGTGTTTTGTTCTGAGCTTGTAATTAGGGCTTTGTGTTTTTCTTCAAGCTTGTATTTGAACTTTGTGTTTGTCTGAGCCATATTAGAAGCTTGTGAAGTCTTGAACTTTGGTTTAAAGCTCGTGTTCAACACTGCACTGTATTCCATTCTTTCATGTTCTGAACTTAAGTTGGAGTCGACGGGTTTGAATCTATACTTGTATTTCGAGCTAGAGTATTGTTGGTATTATGGATGTGAAATCCTTTAAATCCATTTTGGACTTTCTTTCGATAAAAGCTTGAGAGATTAGTTTTGGTTTGAAGTTGATATGGTAATCTCTTTGAGATCTCCTTCGTGTAACTTCGAGTGTGAATGGATTTAGCTAGCCTAAACTATTTGAAAGGGGACTAGAGTCGCATGTCACTACATCAATGTTTCCAATGAATTTGATTTGATTTGATTAGATTTAAATGTGTGGAGGTACCGCTGAGTTTGGTAGGGCTAGTTAAACTTTAATGGGGCTTATGTGGAGGCTTTCATAAGTATGGAATTGCATATTGATTTGGAATTGGTACTTACCGCTTTGGGAGGCGGTGGCAAGGAGAAATAAACAGAAGAATTAGGAGTTATGGCATTAATGAATCTTAGTTTTTGTCTCAGAAACCATCTTAGAAACACAGGAGGTGGGATTTTAAGAGGTTGTTTGGTTTTGCATGCCTCACAAATTTTTATCCGGATGGAGCTATTCGGTTCTTTTGAACCAACGGTTCAACTTCTTCTTCTTCTTGGTTATTTTTGGTTTTTAGAAAAATTGTTTGGTTGTTGGTCTGTCATGGAGAAGAAAAAGTGGTGGAAGCTCGGCGTGAATTCTCTTTCGATTGGCAGAGGCACTACTCAAGCATGATAGGCTCTACTCATTAAGATTTCTTTCTTTCTTCTAAATGATTCATTAAAACATGTCTCATTTCTCTTGAGATAAATATTTGTAAGATTTGTATGGTTAATTACTTGCATGTTTTCATGAAATATCGTAGTTTTTGGAATGTAAATCCATTGTTACTAATGACAGTTTTTGGGAAACTTTCCCATGCTAGTTTAATGGTTTTATTCATGTGAACTTGTATTTCAAGCTCAGAACTTGTATTTGAGGCTGGTGTTGGACCGAACTCGGCATTTTTCACCTTATGTTTTGTTCTCGCACTATTATTTTTTTGAGCCTATATTTCATTGAATTTGTAGTAGAGCTTCTTGGTCATTCTGAACTAGCATTTGTTGCTTGTATGGTTCTGAATCTCTATTTTAGTCTTGTGTTTCGTTGAGCTTGTAGTGGAGCTTCGTGGTTGTTCTAAGCTTGTGTTGAAGCTTCGTGATTTGTTATAAGATTTTAATGGAACTTCATGTTTGTTCTGAAATGAGTTGGAACTTGGTGTAGTTCTAAACTTTTGGTTGAATCTTCGTATTTGACACTGTACTCATATTTAGTTCTTGTGAATGTTGAACTTGTAGTCGAGTTGTTGAGTTTTGTTCTGTACATATACTCTGAGCTAGAATTTTATTCTTATTTAAGGAATTGAAAATAATTGAACTTGTATTAGAGCATTGGTGTTTTGTTCTGAGCTTGTATTTAGGGCTTTTTGTTTTTCTTTAGGCTTGTATTTGAACTTCGTGCTTGTCTGAGCCATATTAGAAGCTTGTGAAGTCTTGAACTTTTGTTCAAAGCTCGTGTTCGACACTGTACTGGTATTCCATTCTTGCTTGTTTTGAACTTGAGTTGGAGTCGACGGGTTTGAATCTATACTTGTATTATGAGCTAGAGTATTGTTGGTATTATGGATGTGAAAAGCTTTAAATCCATTTTTGGAATGTCTTCTTGATAAGGGCTTGAGAGATTAGTTTCGGTTTGAAGTTGATATGGTAATCTCTTTGAGATCTCCTTCATGTAACTTCTTGAGTGTGAATGGCTTTAGCTAGCCGAAACTATTTGAAAGGGGCCTAGAGTTGCATGTCACTACATCAATGGTTCCAATGAATTTTATTTGATTTGATTAGATTTAAATGCATGGAGGTACTACCATTTGGTAGGGCTAGTTAAACTTTAATGGGGCTTATGTGGAGGCTTCACTAAGTATGGAATTGCATATTGATTTGGAATTGGTACTTGCCACGGCTTTGGGAGGCGGTGGCAAGGAGAAATAAATAGGAGAATTAGGAGTTATGGCATTAATGAAGCTCGGTTTTTGTCTGTAAACCATCTTAGAAACACAGGAGGTGGGGTTTTGAGAGGTTGTTTGGTTTTACATGCCTCACAAATTTTTATCCGGATGGAGCTATCTCTGGTTCTTTGGACCAACAGTTCAACTTCTTCTTCCTCTTGGTTATTTTTGGTTTCTAGAAAAATTATTTGGTTGTTGGTCCTGTCGTGGAGAAGAAAACGGGGTGGAAGCTCGGCTGGAATTCTTTTCGAACCGGGCAGAGGCACTATCAAGCATGATAGGCTCTACTCATTAAGATTTCTTTCTTTCTTCTAAATGATTCATTAAAACAATTCTGCTCTCTTGAGATAAATATTTGCATGATTTGTATGGTTAATTACTTGCATGTTTTCATGAAATATCTGTAGTTTTTGGAATGTAAATCCATTGTTACTAATGATAGTTTTTGGGAAACTTTCCCCATGCTAGTTTAATGGTTTTATTCATGTGAACTTGTATTTGAAGCTCTGTAACTTGTATTTGAGGCTGGTGTTGACTAAATTGGCATTTGTTGCCTTATGTTTTATTCTCGCACTATTATTTTTTTGAGCCTATATTTCATTGAATTTGTAGTAGATCTTCTTGGTCGTGCTCAACTAGCATTTTTTTGTTTGTATGGTTCTGAATCTCTGTTTTAGTCTTGTGTTTAGTTGAGCTTGTAGTGGAGCTTCGTGGTTGTTCTAATCTTGTGTTGAAGATTCGTGATTTGTTATAAGATTTTAATGGAACTTTGTGTTTGTTTTGAAATGAGTTGGAACTTGGTGTAGTTCTAAACTTTTGGTTGAATCTTCGTATTCAACACTGTACTCATATTTAGTTCTTGTGAATGTTGAACTTGTAGTCGAGTTGTTGAGTTTTGTTCTGTACATATACTCTGAGCTGGAATTTTTATTCTTATTTAAGGAATTGAAAATACTTGAACTCGTATTTGAGCATTGGTGTTTTGTTCTGAGCTTGTAATTAGGGCTTTGTGTTTTTCTTCAAGCTTGTATTTGAACTTTTGTGTTTGTCGAGCCATATTAGAAGCTTGTGAAGTCTTGAACTTTGGTTTAAAGCTCATGTTCAACACTGTACTAGTATTCCATTCTTTCATGTTTTGAACTTAAGTTGGAGTCGATGGGTTTGAATCTATACTTGTATTCTGAGCTAGAGTATTGTTGGTATTATGGATGTGAAAACCTTTAAATCCATTTTTGGACTGTCTTCTCGATAAGGGCTTGAGAGATTAGTTTTGGTTTGAAGTTGATCTTGGTAATCTCTTTGAGATCTCCTTCGTGTAACTTCTTGAGTGTGAATGGTTTTAGTACTTTTGTCTTTTAGACTGTACCACCTTTTGAACTTGGATAGGGTGAGTGAATGCGAAGTATATCTTTCCTTCTCTGCCCTGGGTGAACCCATGTCTTGTTGAAGCTTGACTATTTTTTCATAGGATTAATGGACTAGAACTATGTCTTGTTGTGGGTTTGGTTGATTTTTGTAGTTCATTTGGAATAGTCATAACAGTTTTAGAGACTTTTGGAAGTGCAGTAGTTACTCTCCTTCTTGTTAGATGTTGAAACAAATACTTTCCCTGTCTTAATCTTTTAAACTAGAACTTGAGAGTCCTGGTTGTGATTCTGTTTCAGTTGAGTTGGAAGTAAGATTGGAACATCTCTTGACTTAAACGTTGTTGGGTTTTCTTTACTCTCTTCTGATCTTTTATTTGATTCTTGGGTTTTAATAGAATGTTGAATCTAAAACCTAGTATACTAAGTTTTGTATGAAAGGATATAGTATCACTGTTCAGAATGCTTTGTAATATTGTTCTTATTTGGGATCGTGAACTACTTACTCCTTTGCATTATGTTGAAGCCTTGTAATGGAAATTTAGTCTTTTGAGTTCGTGAGTTGTATTGACCCTTGTATATCTTACACTGTTTGTGGATTTCTATTCCTTGTTGGATTCATTGAACGAATCTCCGGGTTTTAAAAAGAGAAATGAATATGATCTCTTGGGGACAATATATTGTTTTAGGGACTGTACTGTGTACTTCGTTCTATGAACTGAATTTGAACTTGTGTTTGATGAATGGAATAGGTAAACCAGTTTGTAAGATTTGTAATGGAAAGTTTGAAGTGTGCTTTCTTTAACTGTGTGTTCGGTTCTGTGTTCTCTTTTGGGAACTAGTTAAGGAATTATAAGTTTGAAATAGAAATGAGAATTCATTTCATAGTATAAATGAAATGAATTATAGATTGGTTCCTTTTCTATTTGAGATCCTTTTTTTGTTGTTTGGATAAGTTCATTTGATTGAAATTTTCTGTTTTCGATCTTCTTCTGAGATGGAAAATTTATTGTGGAATGTTTGGTTTCATATCTTGAATTATTATCCTTTAACATATGGGAGTTAGTTTTGACTTGTGGAAAGAACTGATTTGACTCTCTACCCTACTTGGATTGATTTGGGATTCTTGTTAGATGCTTTGCCTTAATGTTGAATCCTTATATTGTTATCTTTGAAGTGAGGTAGATTCGTGTGTTCTAAACATGTAATTGTCTTTCTAATGATTAGTGTTTGGGGAATAACATGTATTGATTCTTCTTCCTTGTTATATGGAATGATGAAGCATTCTAATATGAGCTATGCTGTAATTAACTTCTTTTACTACTTAGTAAAGATAAATGAGTAATTCTATTCTTATAGAACTATGAAACAATTGGATGGAAAGACTTGTTGATTGTTTTAAAGTAATTGATAGGATCAATTAAACTTTGTGATATAATTCAAATGTTTGATTATATTATGCTCTTTTCTTAAAAGTGAATTTAGACTCTTTTATTGTACTTATTTTCTAGATGTTATTACTTATGATTATTTGTATGATATATTAATTGTTTCATTAAAGCAGAGTTGTTTTAATGGAACAATTAGTGGAATGCACTTCACTTTAATGCTTAGTGCTTATCATGCTCAGTTCATTGAACTAACCCGTGCTAGCAATTTTTGTAGATGGACATCGTAAGTGATAAAAGAAGGCAAGAAATTTTATGATGCATTGGCTTATTTAATTCTAGATCTTATGTAAAGAGTTTGAATCATTCTTGAGTTGTATTGGAAAAGAAAAGTGATGTTATTTTAAGATCTTAATTATGATTGACATGTAGAATGTCTGAATTACATAGTCTTGTAAATGTATATTTAAAATCATGAATTGAAAGGTTTTGTGTTGGACTCCAATTTGTGAAGTGAAATCTTTTGTACTTGTATGCCGGAAATAATAGTGATATCTTGGTGGTATTCTTTATATCTATTTGTATACTATTGTTGTTATCAAGATAATGAGTTGGATTAAGGAGATAGTATAATCTCCCTTATTTTAATGAACTTTTTATATTGCAAAAGATGTCATTCTCTAACTACACAACTATAGTTTAATAATGAAATATGCTTGGGACATACAATTAAACTATATGAGTAATGAATGATAATTTTTTTGTTAAAACTAACATTTAACCATGTAGAGGAAGACTCTTCCTCTCCCAAAGAAAGAAAGAAAGATAAAATGAATAGTGGTTATGATCCTTCATCTTTATAACTACGTTTATAGAGTAAACACTAGCTAAATCTAGGTGGATGTCACACTTGATTTGGACAACTAAGTTGCATTATGAAATTAAACATTTGATGTTTGTTGTAATGTTTTTGGGATAATCGCTTGTTATGCCATGTTAATGAACAACAATACAAACTTGAATTAATGAACTTCTTCATATCTAATCAGGCTAAGTTATGGGTAAAGAACTTAATAAATGTTGGAATTAGGGTTAGGCATGGTTGTTGTAATCTGAATCTTAATCCAATTTAATTTTGATTAATGACCACTAAAGGGGTATGTACATCTTGATGAATCAATTCTATCGGATGTTGGCACACGCAAACTACAAGATCTGTACCCTTGAAAATTCCCAGGAATTCTCGAGGATAAAGTGTTACAGTTGACATGTGGCAACACCCTTCGTATTTGTTCATCTAGATTTATGCACATCTAGAATTGAACTTAGTTTCTCTCTAGGTCAAGTTAGTAGCATGTTTAGGATAGGTAGTAACTTTCAATGACTCAGGGTACCTCGGCACATCCAGTTGACTTAGGTCAACCAAGTATGCCCATATACCCTAAGTCATCGTGAGCATCTTCCTATAATAAATTATGTTGCTAATCTGGGCTAGGGTCAAACCTTGGGCAAGTGGAGTGATGGTAGTTAGTAAAGACCATTCAAGATAACAAAAGAGTGAGGTGAGAGGGTATTCAAATGATGAGTATGTCATCTAGGAATAGTAACATGAATAGTATGTTGGAAATATTTGGCCAAAGTATCACAAGCTACTGGTTGTGTTGTCCTATGTCACCTAGTTTAAAGCAACGTGATGTCAGATGAATATTGGTAACAAATATTTAGATAGGTTCTTTAAATAGATCAATCAGTACCCAAAATAGGGTAGGAGAACCAAGTATATGTAGTATACATAAAGTATTCTATACTTTAAGTTAACATGAGAGATCGGTTGGTAACCGAGTCATGGAATGAGATATTGGTAGTATACCGAGTCATTACAGCTGCATATGGTTATCTGTTATGAGATTGATTGACATGGAATGTGTGTTCTAAATGATGTTTTATTTATAACAGAGAACATTATGTTTCAAAAAAATATTTTTTCCCTTGTTTCTAAAGTCTTAAAATGAGATTTTTACAGCAGTGGAGGGAGCCAAGTGTCCAAACGACGCACCTCCAAAGATTAAATCCAAAGGGGCAGACCTAAATGAGCACTAACCTTCCACGTGTCTAGAGCCCCAAAATGTTGTACCATCCATTGAAAATTATTCGACTTAGCAGAGGGTGCCAAGTGTCTTAACGACACACATTCAAAAGTGGGATCCAAGCTAGAGACTCAAACTTACACCAGCCCTCCATGTAGCAAATGGTCAATAGAGGTCAAAAAGGAGAGTGGGCCCAAAACGACTAAGTATAGAGTGTAGGCGGAAGGTGCCAAGTGTCAACATGATGCTCCTTCAAAGGTAAAATCCTGAGCGGGTTTTCAAATGAGTGTGGGCCTTCCATGTGTCTCAGAGTCCAAAAAGGGACAGAGTCGAGGTTGAATAGTCAAGGAAAAGGCGAGGCGGTGGAGAGTGCTAAGTGTCAGCGTGACGCTATTTCAAAGATAAAATTTGGGGCGGGTTTCCAAACAAGTGCCAAGCTGCCACATGTCTAGGGTCAGACTTTTGGCCCCGCCAAGCAAAGAGACTTAGGAAAATGCAAAGAAACCCAAGGAGCACGTGGAGGCCACCACATGGACCCTGTATAGACATACTCTTTACATATTGTGTGCTCGCAACCATAATATTCAAATGGCCATATCTTTTGACTAGAAAATTAGATTTTGGCGAGAGAAGACTTTTTGGAAACGTCTCAACACCCTCCATGCCATGGAAACATAAAATATCATTCTTAACAGGATTTGGTGGGTGAAAAATGGGAAAATATCTATCGAGGCCATTAAAGTAGAATCGGATTTCTTTAACCACCAGATCTAATTCGATTCGATCTATCATTCTTCCTTCTTGAACATGCTAAGGAGATGGGGAAACATATATGAAAGATTTGGGGTGGATTTTAGAAAGGAATTGATTAATAGTGGTTGAGATTTCAAAGTAGGATTTAATGTGTATCGGAGGTGGTTGAAGAAAGATTCAAAAATTTCCTCCTCTCACTCTTATTCTTCCTATATATTGTAACATAGGGCATATTCAAGGGTTGGTCATTGTTTCTCCTATGATCCCCTCTCTCTTTCTTCCTTAGGGTTGAACGCAAAGTCTAAGTCTCCTCCCATGGCTTTGTAATGGTGTTTTCTTGCCTCTTCACTTACGATGATGTATTGCGTAACATTTTGGAGCAATAAAATTTGTTTCGTGATGCATCTTTCCATCCTTGGCTTATTTTGTTATCTCTTCTTACCTCTCAACATTTAGAGTATTCGTACATATTATGATGTTCATTATAGTTCCTAGGAGATGTGTTTAATGTGTTTCAAAGTGGTGTCTTTGTGAAATATATCTCTGGTCCATGGTGCATTCTGTCCACCCTCTCCTCTACTCACCTCTCTCCACTTCAGGTGGTCAGGTCTGTGATTCAACCACTTCCTTTTCTGGTGTATCATCACTTAGTGTAGGATATTTCACCCTCTCTTTCTCTCTTTGTCCCCTTGGATTGGTTAGATTAGGATAGAATAGGCTCTACCTGCACTAGAGTAGCTTGTGGTAGGTAGATTAGGAAGCAAGAACCGGATTTCTCTGGAGGTCCATCTCAATTTTTGCAAGTCCCATAGCTTGAGAGATGGTCCCATGTTGTGCAATCACATTGAATGCCCCACTTCACACCCAGGACATTCGGGGGTGTTGTGATTCTGCACTAACAGTTAAATATTTAAAATGCCAATAGGTGCTCCTATTTTTGGTAAAAACATAGTAGACATTCGGTCGTGCCCACCCATGTTTTGAGCACTATTTAGTATTTTGAAAACCCTTTAATAGAAACATAGATAGGAGAATCGAGTTTTTGATAGTTTTTTTGTAGATTTTTAGTGAGTATTTGATTTTTTTATGATTTTTGCAACATTCCCATTTTAAGACTTTTAGAAACAAGGGAATTTTTTTTTTGCATGAGTAATGTTCTCTATTCTAAATACATAATTTAGAACACACATTCCATAACAACCATTCATATAATAGATAACCATATGTAGTTGTAATGACTCGGTGAGCTACCGATCTATTCATTTCATGACTCGATGAACTACCAATCTATTCATGTTTAACATTAAGTATTGAATACTTTTGGTATAATACATATACTTGGTTCACTTACCCCATTCTAGGTATTAAGTGATCTATCTAAGGAACCTATCTGAATATCTACTACCAATATTCATCTGCATCATGATCCTTAGACTAGGTGACATAGGACAACGCAATCAACAACTTGCGATACTTTGGCCAAAGATTTCTAACATACTGTTCATATTACTTATTCCTTGACGACATACTCATCAATCCAGAATATGTCCTTCACCCCACTCTATTGTTATTTAGAATGTCCTTTACTGACTTCTGTTAGTCCACTTGCCCAAGGTTTAACCCTAGTTCAAGTTAACAACATAGGTTATGATAGGAAGAGGCTCACAAAGTCTTAGGGTATATTGGCATACTGGGTCAACCTAAGTCAATCCTGTGTGCCAAGGTACCCTGAGTCCTCAAGGGCTACTCCTTATCCTAACTATGCTACCATCCAATCCTAGAGGAAAACTAAGTTCAAGTCCAAAAGTGTGTAGATCTTGATGATCAATGCAGAAGGGTGTTGCCACATGTTAACTACATTATTGTATCCTCGAGAAGATCCTAATCTTCTCGAAGGTACAACCTTGTAGTTGGCATGTGCCAACATCCTACAGAACAACCTCATCGAGATGTACATACTCCTAGTAGATTATTAATGTTTAGTTACTTTGGATTATTAAAACAATTTTCAACAACCCTGCCAAATCCTAATCCAATAATCCTAAGTTCTTGTCAATATCAGATTCAAATAATCCTCAAAGAAATTCTTTAACTTAAGATTGCTTTCAATGTTCATTAATTTTTGGCTTAACAAACAACTACCCAATAATAGGACAACAACACTTTAAGTTCCATTTAATGTGGCTTAACCATTTAAGGAAGTGTAAAACCACCTAGGTTGTAGCTTAATAGACTTATTAAAATGAAGTCTAAAAATTAGAATTCATATCTTCCTTTTTGTTTATAACTTTATGAGAGAGGAAGAGTCTTCCTCTTCATGGTTAAGTTCTAGGGTTTAACACACCCCTTATGTTCTTTACAAATTCTATAGTCTTCATTGTATGTTCATTTCACATCACCTTACTATATTGAATTGTTTAGATAAGAACATTAAATTCTGTAACTTATTTAGTTGCATCCCTTTTAGGGAAAGTACTCTAATCCCCTTTATATTACTTATCCAAGAATACACATTTCATCATATAAATAATAAGAAGAATATCAACCAGATCAGATTCCATTTTTTTTACAAAACTACAAGATAATTTACACAACCAATACAAGTAAATCCTCATCTTTCAATTCATTTTCAAAACTTATACATTTACAAGACTTATGCATTTTAGGCATACTGCATAACAACAACCTTCCTTCTAAAAAGAATATAACTTTTCTTTTCAATACAACTCAAGAACAAATCAAAATTCTTCACAAAGAATCAGACTTAAATCAGCCAATGCATCATAAAAGTTTGTGCCTTCTTTTATCACTTACAAAGTCCATCTACAAAAATTTCTAGCACGGGTCAGTTCAAAGAACTAAGCATGATAAGCACTAATCCTTAAAACGAAGTGCATTCCACTATTTGTTTCTATAAAACAACCCTACTTTAATGAACAATTAGTATATCATAAAATAAGCATAAGTAATAACAATAAAAAAGAAGAGCATTAATAAATCTGAATTTACTCCTAAAAGAGGAGAGAAAAATATAATCTATATTATATGTCTTACAATTTTTTTTAAGTGTAATTGATCCCATCAATTACATTTAATTAACAACAGATCACACATCTCATTGTTTCCCCAAATCTATCAAAATAGAATACAACACTTATCTTTACTACGAAACAAAAGAAGTGTTTTCAACATGGTTCTCATTAAGATGAAACATCTAACTTCCAAGAAAATTAGAAGAGAAACCATTTCATTATACCAAATCACATAATGTCCACTAAGTAGAAACAAGTTCACATCATGACCTAATCTGTTTCTACTTAAGATTCCTACTTTAAATTCAAACATTTAAGATATTCATCAGAACAAAATCATATACAAAATCCCAGAAGGAAGATGGATCAACAAGTAATCAACAAGTTTGCATTTTCTTTTCAACAAAACAATCATCATTCTCCTTCTATTTCATTTCAATCAAATGATAAGTATAAGAAGGTTAATCAAGTAACAATTGTCTTTTCCCAAAAGAATAATTAACTGAAGGTTCCAAGAAAATGATCTTATCCCAACTGAATTAGAAAAGGAGTCCTAACAGAATATATTTCTACCCTGAAAACATTTCTTTCCAACTTAATTAATAATTTCCCTTTTTCGTACAACCAGTTCAAGTTCATACAAGAGTCCCCAAGAAAGGGATCAAGAACAACTTCAAGGAAAGAAGAACTTAATGCAACCTACCTTTCAAAATCTTCCCATAATAATGCAAGAGTTCCATTTTTACATCGGTACATTATAACCATGAAGTTCTTACACAACCTATAGTTATAAAAGAATCACAATTAATCTTTTAAAGACTCAATATTATTTCCTTGGACCAAACAAGAAGTGTTAAAACCAAATAGGTACAAACACTCAGAATTTCTCAAGAGTTTGGTCCAGAAAGGACTGCCTTGCCATCTATTTCAATATATTACGACAAGAGTAAATAGATTGGATTCCCAAAAATAACAATAAACCAACAAGATAATTCTAGTAAAGTTCTAGAAGAATTTACCAAATAACCCACTAAACCGTACTTCCAGTTTTCTTCTTGCATGTGTAATTGTAAATAAAATAGAAAATTAGTTTATATGCCAAGACCAAATCGACATAATCAAAAATACGTTCTGCACAAGGTTCAATCTAAAGTTCTCACAAAGATTCAAGAGCACCCAAGAGAATATGCTTAGGTTCAGGGCAACAACAACATGTCCCCTTTTAGTTTACTTTATAAAAAGACTTTTGAGTTCGTAGTCCATTCAACCAAATAGTAAACCTAGTTTGTATGCCATTACTAAATCGAATACATCAAAATACGTTCAGAAACAGACTCTTAAATAATAAATCAAAACACAATGTTGAATCATAAGTTCTCACCAAGGTTCATGAGCATCAAAGTGATAATGCTCAAGCTCAGGATGACAACTTGATCCTATTTTAGTTTACGTCATCAACTAAGAAAACATAGTCCAACAACTGGTTTAGATTACCATTCCAATACTATGTAACAATTTGTTGTATAGTTTTGCATCGCAATAACCCAACATGAGTTTGATTAAACATTAGTGCCTTATACTAGGCAATTTATAATGAAAATATTTATAACAATTCAGAATAACAGGGTTCTTATTACCAGTCTACAACTTATCAAGCCCTTATTCCAACTCCACAAATGCAAGTTCATTTTTAAGAGTTCAACTTCTCACACCAAAAAAATATGAGTGTCATGTATAACATACACTTCCTAACAGTCCTCATTATTCAAGATACAAAATGCCAACATCAGGCTATATGTGGTTTTTAACAACAAACCATAATATCACCCAATAATTAAAACACAAGTACCAAGTTACTCGTGGTCTTCAAACAACAGTCCACATTATCACAAGATAATAAAACATAGTACCATATTATCACAAGATAATAAAACACAGTACCCAACTATAAGTGGATTCCACAACTGTCAAGTTTTCGCAAGATAAAAATTCAAGAACCAAGCCATACGGCTTTAGCCACAAGTCCCCTTTTTATCCAAGAAATAAATATAAGCACCAAGGTACCGTGCATCATCAACAGTTTTCATAAAAAAACATACAAGTTTCAACCGAAAACCCGAGCTCGAAAACAAGCTCCATAAAAAAAGCACGAGCTCATTACCAGCTCAAGAACACAATCACGAACTCCACAAAATAAAACAGGTAGAACACAAGGTTCTCCTAAGAACTCAACAAGAATACATTGGCACAAAAGTCAACAAAACCAGAACCATCGGTTACCAATCCAAATAAGCCAAGTAGAGTTACAGAGTTCATTTTTGCATGCATTCCATGTGTGCTTTAACAAACACAACATATATTTCAAACCAGACCACTTTTTCCATGGATTTGAAACCAAGAGTACAAGTTTTAATAAACCCAACAATCAAATAACTAGATAGAACATGTAATGTGCAAGTTTCAACAAAGTTGAGTTGTTTTAATGAAAACACTTAGAAGAAAGCAAGATATTTTAATAGTTAGAGCCTATCATTCCTGATAGTCTTTCTGTAAAATCAAAGATGACCTCTAACCGAGCTCACTACTTCACCTCTTCTCCACGAAAGATCAAACAACCAAATTCCTTTTCTAGAATTCCTCTTATACATTCCACGAAATGAAAATAGATCCAAAACTTCAAAAATAGCCATGAAGTGTAGTTCAATCTATTGGTTCGAAAAACTAGAGAACATGTAGAGAAAAAATCGTGAAACATGCAAAGTGAAATGACCCAAGAAAAATCCACTTGCATGCCTTCCAAGGTGGTTTGAGCTCAAAAACCGAAAACAATAAATTCCATTAACTCCCATTTTCCCACCTATCCTTCCTTGCCACCATGCCTTCCAATTCTAGTAAATGCCAAGTCCAAAATAACATGCATTTTTAACTTTAGTGATACTGCCACCTAAGCCTCTGCCAAGCCAACTAGTCCCTACCAAAGCTGGTAGTACCGCATACATTTAATAACCTTATCAACATCATAAATGCCTTAGGAACCATCACCCAAATACATGTGACCACTTAAGTCCCCCTTCATGCCCAATAGTTAGGGTAGATTACATTGCATAGGTTAGATCTTAGGTAGATTAAAATTTATACCTTAGGATATAACACTAACAACTAACCCCCACCATAGGTCTTTAGCAAATAGATTTAGGTAGTTTCACATAGGTAAATAATTCAAAATACAATAGTTTTAGGCATTAGGTTAGATCACAATATAACCTTGTAGTATTAGGATCTAGGTTAATTTTAATACCTAGTAACCTTTCCAATTCCATTAGCACCAAGCTTAGGTTAGGTTGTAAATCAACCAAATAGTAGAATTAGAAGCTTTTAGGTTAGAATCAGAATTCTATCAAATGACATAGCTTAGGTAGGAAATATTTTTACCTAGCTTAGGATCCTATAGGTTAGTCCTTTAAAGGATCCCAGATCTCTCCCATGCCGTGAACAGGCTGCAATTCCATTTACATTAGTAATGACCTGCCATGGTCGATCTCCAAAGACCCAAGCAAAACATACCACTGAATGGAACACGTTCACACAAAAATCAAAGAACTTGTATCTACAAAGTTCAGTCCATATGTCTCTTAATTCATGGAATGTCAATTTACCATTCGTTCAATCTGAATAGATTTAAAACATTCCTTGGATCACTGAAATTGATCCAAGGATGAGTCAGATAAATAGATAAGTTTACAACTCATAAACCAGATTGCAACTTACCTACAAGAAGTGAAAAATGGATTCAGGAAAGCCATTCCAGTTTAGTCAAAGGATCTTAAGAGCAGAAAAGACTTATCCACATCAAGCATGATTTCCCATAATCAAAAGAACATATCCTTATAAGGAAAATCACATGTCAACACTTGAAATGCAAAGGAGGAAAATAACAACTATCGAGGGTGTTACATGATTCCCTCCTAAAAGAATCATCGCCTTGATGATTATCTTTTTTAAAAAAATTATATCAAGGACAATCAATTCATTCACATCTCTTATCCTAAGTCAAATATATCCAAAACATTTTAGTTCCAAAATCAACATTAAATAACTATTTATTCAAATCAAATAAATATCTACCCAAAACTAGCTTACTTAATGTTATATAAAGATAAAATCATAATAATTTTTTTATCAGTCAACAGATTCAATTTTGTTCAAAAAGAAATGGAAAAGTAGTTTTCATATCCTCTAGATTTTCCCAAGTTGCACTCTCTTCGTTAAACTGGTCCCACTAGACCTTACATTGACTTATTTCTCGATTTCTTAAATGCAACCGATGAGTTTCCAACACTCGAATGGGTTTAACCACGATTATTCTTGGGTCTTGGACCTGTAAGGAGTTCCAATTTAACACATGTGATAAATCTGAAACGTATTTCTTAAGCAAATAAATATGGAAAACATCATGCATTTGTGACAAAGCAGGTGGTAGTGCTAAACGATAAGCTACAAGGTTGATTACTTCAACTATTTCAAAAGGTCCCACATAATGAGGTGATAACTTGGCAGCCTTGCCAAAAGTTATAGAACTCTTTTTCGGTTTAACTCGAAGAAAAAACTTCTCACCAAGTTCAAATTTCTTGTCAACCCGCTTTAAATCAGCATAACTCTTTTGTCTATCTGCTACTTCTTTCAAGCATTCACGAATCATTTTAACTTGTTGCATTTCCATAAGGATTTCAGGTCCAATTACCTCTCTATCTTCTATGTTATCCCAACTAATAGGGGTTCTACATTTCCTTCTATAAAGTGCCTTGAAAGGTGCCATCTTAAGAGAAGCATGATATGCATTATTGTATGCAAATTCAACTAATGGAAGATACTCTTCCCACTTATATTGCTGATCCATACAATACATCCATGACATATATTCTAAAACCTGATCTACCCTTTCAGTGTGTCCATCCATTTCTGGATGATACGCCGAACTAAAATTCAGTTTAGTTCCTAGAGCTGCATTAAGCATTTGCCAAAACCTTGACATCATTCTATAATCTCTATCAGATATGATTAATTTAGGTACTCTATGTAATCTGAAAATTTCGTGTACAAATCTTTTAGCAAAAATAGGAGAATCATCTTTTAGATTTCTAGCAATAAAATGAGCTACTTTTGCTAGTTTATCAACAACTACCAAAATAACATCATGTTTATTTTTTAACATAGGCAACCCTTGTACAAAATCCATGCTTATTACTTGCCACTTTTACTACGGTATGCTCGAGGATACAATAAACCACCGGGCGGGTGCATATGTTCCACTTTTACACGTTGACATTCAAGACAATGAGTCACAAAATCAATAACATCCTTTTTCATTCCTTTCCAGAAATATTGTTGTTTTATATTAGCAAGCATTTTTGTAATGCCAGGGTGTCCAGAAAAAGGTGAATCATGAAATTCAGCTAACAATTTCTTTCTCAAATCATTAAGCAAAGGTATGTATACTTTGTTTTTATATTGTAAGATTCTTTCATTATGAAAGTGAAAGCCTTTATACCTTTCATCTTTTGGATCTGCAAAGCAAGCGCTATTTTTACTTGTTGAAAGTAAGAATCGATTCCATAACATTTTTACTTCATCCTTAAACTAAATTCTTACTATTATAAGAGTAGAAATGTGCTTCCTACGACTTAGAGCATAAACCACTCTATTCTCTTTTCCTTTAATGTAACTTATGTCAAAATCATATTGAGACAAAAACTCTAACCACCTTTGTTGTCTTGCATTCAAATTTGGCTGAGTGAAAATGTACTTCAGCCCAAGATGATTAGTTTTCAACTCAAATGGTTTACCAAGTAGATAATGCCTCCAAACTTGAAGTGCATGAACTATGGAAGCAAGCTCTAAATCATGTGGAGCATAATTCAACTCATGTAACTTAAGTTTTCTACTTTCATAAGCTATGACATGATCATTTTGTAACAAAATACCTCCAAGGCCTTCCCCAGATGCATCCATTACAACAAGTAAAGTATCCATTAGGATCAGGTATAGCTAAAATAGGTGTTGAAGTCAACTGACTTTTCAAAATTTTAAAAGTAAATTCACATTTATCATTCCAAACAAATTTCTTATCTTTTTTCTGCAATGAAGTTATTGGTGCAAACCACCTTAGAAAAGTCCTTAACAAATTTTCTATAATAACAAGGTCCATGAATCTTCTAACTTCATGTACATTCTTTGGTGTAAAGCCACTCTGCTTTATAACTACAATTTTAGAAGGATCTACGAAATCCCTTCTTTACTTATAACATGACCCAAATAGTGAACTTCGGTGTCATAGAAAGAACATTTGGACAACTTACCATACAACTAGTCTCTTTCTCAGAATTTCCAAAACTATTTTCAAGTGTTCATGATGCTCCTCAATACTTTTAGAATATATGAGAATTTCATCCAAGAATACAAGCACAAACTTGTCCAAGTATTCTTGAAAGATATTATTCATTAAGTTCATAAAAGTTGCAGGTGCATTCGTTAATCCAAAGGGTAAAACCGTGAATTCATAATGTCCATACCTTGTCCTAAAAGCTGTTTTATGAATTTCCTCATCCTTAATTCAAATTGATGATATCCAGATCAAATATCTATCTTAGAATAGACCGATGTTCCATGCATCTAATTAAATAGGTCATCAATTCTAGGAAGTGGGTATCTATTCTTGATTGTTGGTTTGTTTAACATCCTATAATCAATGCACAATCGAAGTGTTCCATCTTTCTTTTCACAAAGATCACTAGTGCTCCCAAGGTGAAACACTTTTTCTAATCAAACCCTTAGAAAAATTTCTTGCAACTAAGCCTTAATCTCTACTAATGCTATGGTGGTCATTCGATAAGGTTCCTTGAAATAGGTTCGAGTACCTAGTTTGATTTCAATTGTGAAGTAAAACTCCATTTTGGGTGATAAGCCCAAGTAATTCCTCCTTAAACACATCACCGTAGTTTTGTAACGGTGGATAACGTTCCATGAAATCATTGTTTTCTTTCTGATTCGAATTTTTACTACATATAAGGTACAACCCTTATTTTTGGCCTTTTAAGTTATATAGCTAACAATTTTCTAATTGAAATTTCTCATTTTACACCATGAATCTTTGTTGTTTTCTGCGATCATCTATACAACTAATATGTTTTTCAAAACAGTTCACTTTTGCTTTATGCTCGCCTAACCAACATACGCCTATGACTATATCTTAAGATCCCAAAGGTGTAACATAAAGATCAAATTCGGTGGAATATCTAGGTAAGTCAAGGACTGCCCAAAAAGACACATACTAACAAAAGTATGAACAAAATTATTATCATAATGTACAGCGATTCATGATTTATCCATTTTTATAGCTTTTCTTTTAATTTTAGAAGCAATTTTACTAGAAATAAAGCATTTAGTAGCCCCTTATCAAAAAGAACGATTCTGGTATGTCGAATAACTTACTAGGAACTTCTATGGGTGTAGCTTGCTTTTCAACTTGCTTGTCAGCTATTGTAACATGTATCTTGTGTTGTTGATTACGATAATCCTTCTTCAAAGGATATTGATTGATGTAATGATCTTTGCCACGCTTATAACAGCCTCCTACCAGTCCTTCTTTAGACTCATAATTATTTCCAACCTTAAACTTATCATTTTGACCTCTATAGGACTTTTGTCCATTATTATTATTCTTGGCAAAATTGTTCCGTGCATTTCACAAGTGTTATTTGTTGCTATTTTCTTATTATTACCAACTGAAAACTTACTTTTATTGCCAAACTTCTTCCATGGTCCCTTCTTGGGTGCAAGAGAAGCTGAAGAAGAGTTTGGAACTTTCTTCCGTACTTCCTCCTTATGAGCAGAAATAGCCTTTAATTTATGTTCTTACCTTATGGCTTTTTCAACAACCCCTTCCATAGTGGTTGGGCTGTGAACATCAACCTCTCCCATAATAATGGGATTCAATCCCATGATGAATTTTCGTATCCTAAACTTCTCATCAGTTTGATACTGAGGTACATACTTGAGGAGTTTCGTAAACCGTTCCCAATACTTAGTTACAGTTAACTTCCCTTGAGCTAAGTTCTGAAATTCAGTCATTTTCTGATCATAATAAAGTTGTGGTAGCCAACATTTCCTAAAGTAACTTTTAAATTGATCCCAAGTGACGTTCATTTCATCAATATTTAACTCAGCCTTATGACTATCCCACCATGAAGATGCTTCATGGGAAAGCTAATATGCTCCCCAAATAGCTTTGGTTTCCCGAGAAGTTCCTTATTGTAAAGTACTTCTCCATTTTTTTGAGCCAATACTCAGCTCCATCTCCTAATTTGGTTCCATCAAACTTAGGTGGACTTATCCTTTTTATATCATTAGTGAGTTTAGCTACCAAACTTGCCTTTTTGTTTTACGGTTGGATAGGCACATCAACATTGTTATTATCAACACCCAAATTAGGGTTGTCCTAAAGAGGTGGCTTATTTTTATTACGGCTTCTTCTTCCTCAATAGCCATTACTTGTTATTCAAGTACAGCCAAATGATCTCTTGTGTCTAACAGGGAAGCAAGGATTTCATCAAGTTTTTTGTTGTTGCTGCTCCTTCATCAGGTGGAGCGTTATTTGCAACATTTCCTCTTGTCCTAACCATTTTTGTTACAAGAAAATTCAAGTTTTTATCAGATTATGGACATAATAGGTCCAAGAGCTACAACCTTCAACTTTGATACCAAGATGTAACATTCCCATTTTAAGACTTTAGAAACAAGGGAAAAAAATTATTTTTATTGCATGAGTAATGTTCTCTGTTCTAAATACATAATTTATAACACACATTCCATAACAACCATTTATATAACAGATAACCATATGTAACTGTAATGACTTGGTGAGCTACCGATCTATTCATTTCATGACTCGATGAACTACCGATCTATTCATGTTTAACATTAAGTATTGAATACTTTTCGGTATACTACGTATACTTGGTTCACTTACCCCATTCTAGGTATTGAGTGATCTATCTAAGGAACCTATCTGAATATTTTCTACCAATATTCATTTGCATCATGATCCTTAGACTAGGTGACATAGGACAACGCAATCAGCAGCTTGCGATACTTTGGCCAAATATTTCTAACATACTATTCGTATTACTTATTCCTTGATGGCATACTCATCAATCTAGAATACATCTTTCACCTCACTCCATTGTTATTTAGAATTTCCTTTTACCGACTTTTGTTAGTTCACTTGCCCAAGGTTTAACACTAGTTTAGGTTAACAACATAGGTTATGATAGTGCTGGTTTGAAAAACTCTCAAATAGGTAGGTCATGGGGAAATAAACCAATAGTGTGTAGGGCATAGCCCTCTATGAGATAGCAAAGGCGGTTTAGTGCTAATCTATCAAGTAGGTATCTATGTAAATCTACACTATTCTAACTTCAGGGGGTTTGTGATCTCATCCCAGTAGAGGTATTTCCAACTACAAATAGAAAGGTAGGAGGGAAGGAATGGAGGAGGGTAGATCTGAAGGAAGAAAAGAAATGAATTCCAAGACAAAAAGGTCAGAAGGTTTATGCTTTGAGCCGGTAGTAAATAGAGCCAAACTTACTTGCATAAATAATTAA
Source organism: Taxus wallichiana var. yunnanensis (assembly GCA_018340775.1). NCBI lineage: Eukaryota > Viridiplantae > Streptophyta > Pinopsida > Cupressales > Taxaceae > Taxus > Taxus wallichiana. The sequence continues at coordinate 225,715 of CM031243.1, forward strand.
AGCAATATTGATGAACATATGACAATAGTAGGAATGAATCAATAGAATAAAAACATAGATCTAACTTAAGAAAGATCTGATGCAAATAACACATACATTAAGCACAAATTCTGAACATATGTATTAATATTTTTTATGTTACAATAAAACACAAAGTCTTTCTCTCCTCACTTATTTTTTCATACAAAAATGTCCACCATGAATACAACAAGTATCCAAGTATTTATAGAAGGAGAAGAGGAAAAAAGACAAAATCAAACCCACCACTTACAAAATATCTAAAATATCTAAAAAGTCAACAGTTGACTTGGGAAAGTTTTCAGATGGCAACATCCCATGGTGCAACATGGATGAGGTCATCATATATGCCAACATGCTTTTTAAATATTTTACAAAAATGATCAACACATACACGAGAGGAGAAACTACTCTTCATCATCCCTCTGTTCAAACTTGGTGTCTTGCTTTTGATCAGGAGAGTCGATGTGACACTATGCTTGATATTCTACAAAATTTCTGATCATTGCTTGAAGTTGATCATGGTTGGGACCATTAAAATGGTCATGAATGACTTCGCAGGTTTCTTTCTCATTCTTGAGCTTGTCAGGTAACTTGGTGAAAGTTTCACATGCATCGATTAAAAAGCCAATGAAATCATGGCAGGCCAAGAGGTTATTGATTGACTCTTAGTCAAAAGTGACCTCTAGTGCCAAACCTTGAGTGATGATAGCCTTGAAGCGCTGGAATGTATCATCTGCTTCCCTCAAGTTATACGATTCACTAAGCATCCCTAGAGACATTTTGGTATCTTTTTGCAACATGTTGTATCATTTTTCTAGGGCTTCATCTTTGATTTTATCGATTCTCTCTAGGATATATTCCATCTGATCATCCCGATAATCTAATGCAATGAGAGCTTTATTATGTGCATGTGCATGATTGATAATGCCAACCTACAATAGGTTGTTAGCTGAGCTTGATTAACCATTGTCGGGAATGTTTCATGCTATAACCTAGCATTATCCAACTCTTCGGAGAGGGAACCTGCTACTGCTTGTAGCTCCTTATTTTCTTGAGTTATATCCTGATAGAGTAATGTGAATTTCCCAATCATTTCTTCACTATCTCTAAGGATCCACTTGATCTAGGATGATATTGTTGCACCTTGTTCACCAATCTTAACATATTCATTTATTTTCTCCTGATTGAGAACTTGAATGGGTTCGGTGGCAGTCACAGGAGGAGCATTGCCCATTTTCTGCAATGCTTGTAGGAGATGTTTGTTTTGTTCTTTGAGTATCCTTTTCTCCTCTTTTGCCTCTTGGAGATTCTTACAGAGAGCATCCACAAGTAGATAAGGCTTCTCCTTGTAGGCTTTCAGATGAGGTCCCCATTGTGACTTGAGTCACCATGAAGTTTGTGGGAGACAGATCTTATTTTCTCTTGGTGGGATCTAGGTAAGCTATCTCCATGACTCTCTCTCCTGAAGTGCTTTTAGAAAAGTGAGTTATCACTTTCTACTTCTTGGTTCCCTTCTTCGGAATAATGGAGAAATCCATGGCCACAATGGGAAATTTTCTCTTATCTTTGGCTCAAATGGTCAGAAATCCAACTAGGACTTATGGGAGTGGGAGTGGAGGAAGAAGAAGAAATGGGAGTGAGAGGGGGAGCAACTGCAGAGGCCTTAGGGAAGTGTGTTGAAACACTTGGTGGTGGCATTGATAGGGAGTCCAACGCACCGATGCTGCTTGTGGGCACTGGAGTTACTAATGGGGAGGAAAAGGACATAGGAATGGAAGGGATCGTCATTAGATTGAGGAAACATCGGATGATAGATCCATAAGAGAGGAGAAGATGGAATAGGTGGGAGATGGAAGGGAGAAAGGGAGGGGAGAAGATACATCCATAGGGATATATGCTTTAATGACGGAGGAGGAGGAGGATCGAAGAAGGAATGCTAGGTACCTCAGTAGTTGCAGTTGAGATAACATCTTGGGTGGATGTATCCACTGAAACCTCTATTATTTCTTCTTTACTGGAGACACCAGGTCGACTACTTGCTTCTCAAAAGTAGGAGGAAGGATTTCAAAAGTTTCTTCTTATCTACTTGGTTTTCCTACTTGTTTTTGCCTTTTCCTTTTGGCACATGGGCTGGTCTTGGAGGTGCATGGCTTGAGGGAGAAGTAGTGTAGTCAACTCCATGGTATGTAAGGTCATTATGATTGTGTTGCAATGTGGGTTTAACCCTTTCTTGAATGGTCTTTGGTGCTTTTGCTCTGTTGATCTCCGCAAATGGCCAGTTGTCCCCATCTGTGTCAATGTAAACCTGATCAATTTCTTGATCAGTCTCTTTGAATTTTTTTGGGATGATAGCAATGCCATAGTGGATGATTTCCTCAAGAGCCATCTAGGAGTGATCTTTCCACCTAATGTCTATTTCATGAGTTAGGTCGATCTAAATGTCCTCAATCTCGGGAACATGGATAGGATCAATTTTTTCCTTCGGGAGGTAACTCTGCAAGTCAAGGTCAATCTTCACGGGAAGTTGTGCTTCAAATTCAACAACTCTAGCTCAGCATACATCTCCCATGCTTTGGCAAGTGTAGGGCAGGTGTATCAGCCAACTGTAAGGGGGAATGGAGTTCCTCCTTTCTTTCTCTTCATGCACTTTTCATGATAAGTGATTAGCTACCTTGACAGTTCTAAGAGGACTAGTTTTGGCCCTGCAAAACTTGGCAAATTTTTGGTTTTGCCTTAAAATTCAAAACTTTGAGGTATGTGAATATGGGGAATTATGTGAACAATGCTCCCCATTTCTTTGTAGCAGTAAATCACACTCGGGATGGTTCGACTATGTCTCATGTTTGGTCTCAATAGATATAATACCTCATAGAAAAAGGCATCATTTATTTTGGAGAACTGAGAGATGCTAGCTTCGAGCCTTAGCTCTGGGTAGAACTTGTATATCTTGACTTGGGGCCATACCCCACTTCGAGCTAACCTAGTGAAATCCCTTTCTGATGCAGCAACATATACAACGTAGGAGTTCATGTAGAACTTCCCAGTTGTTAGAACTTGTTGAAGCTGCTGTGAGATGGTGTCACTGATGATTTCACCCCAGCTAAAGTGTTGATCAGGTGCGTTCTTGTTCATGTTCTCTAGGTATCTCAACATCCATTTATGGAAATGATGGGCATCAAGGAGCCCGAATACTCTACTCAAGAATGGGCATCGGGAGCCCGAATACTCTACTCAAGAATGTGATTGTATCACTCAATTCTTCATTGAAATCACTTCGATGGATGGTTTGTGGCCATCTAGACACCGGCTTCTTGTTCTTTAGGTAGAGTTCATTCATCATCTGCATGCACTGATCTTCATTATCATCCCATGCTTTCTTGCAGTCTTCAATACTTATTTCCACATATTACATGGCATATGGAATGCCTAGGATCATTTCAAAGTGACGAGCTATAAGGTTTATGATTGTCTATTGTTCCTTATTTTTGAAACATCTAGTGTCTTTGTTATAGCATCGGGAAACCAACATGATGAACTCATTATTTACATAGCACTCACCGGAAGCCTAGCTACAAAGTTGAATCCACTGCCTACTAGTTTGTTCATCCATGGGCCACTACTTTCCTGGGTGGTCCTTTCCCAGAAATCATCCATGTCGATATGACCCAGCTCAGAATCTCTGATCTCAAGGTCACTCTGCATATGAGTTAGGAATTCTGACTCTCTGATACTTGTACTTCATTTCTTGCTCTGATTGTTTAGCTTTAGCTTTAGTTGGTTTCTTACTTGATGAAGACATATGTGAGCTTGAGGATGGATGTTGTTATTCTACAAGAAGAATCAAGAAGGTCCAACATAGAAGAGCCATGTCAACCATCATGTTATCCATAATGAAAGTTTGAAGAATGACATAACACTTTAGAATGTGTGAGAAAATAGTTAGGTTTAGCTTACAGAAGGAAGAACAAGAAATTTTAAGCCTCAAGGCGCAAGGCACAAGCTTACAACAGCTTTACGAGGAGCTTTTTATTGCTAGGCACACTTTTTGGGGTGTTAACATGAAGAAAGTTGTGCCAAGTTAGAAAGGGCATAGTTTTGGAAGGTGTTACATGACAAATTTCAGCGCCAAAGGGAGAAGCACAGGCATGGATTTGCAACATACAACATGACATGTTAATGTTGTGGAAGTTACACCTGTGTCTTCTTTGAAATCTGCTAAGTGCTCTTTTGTCTAGGCATGAAAAAGGTTGTGTTCCATGGGTTTAAAGTGTGCCACAATTCAACTTCGAGAGATGCAATCATGAAAAAAATAGTGCACCAAGGAGTTTGATAGATAACAGTTCATGGATTTCTTGATTTCTTGATTTGGATTTGGATTTGATGGCAAGAGAGACATTTTTAGTAAGGCAGCAAGCAGATAAGGATGGTTTTTTGGTTCACTTCAGCGGTAGAGCCCTCCCAGATTTGTAGATCTGGAAGGAGAGGAAAAGAGGGTTTCAGCTGGGAAGTTGTGGATTTTGAATGTGTTCTTTAAATTTTATTTATTTAATACAAGCCCTAACATTCAACACAACAACATGAAAACCACAAATGGGAGAGGAGCCACTCACCTAGATTTATAAAAGATGAAGAAAAGACGTGGGGTCCACAAGCTCGAAAATGGCATGCGAGGGCTGACAGGGATGGCTGACATGCACAGAGAGAATAACTTTCACAATTTTCAATTCATGAAAATGACATGTGGCAGGTTTATATTTATAGAAAAATTGACATTTATTACCTCACCAACCACTTTGGCACACTTTACAGAGTGTCGACATGAGGAAAAATGTGCCTTAGTGCAATTTTATTGACGTTAACACAACATTTTCAGTGCTTTAGAAAAAATCTTAGCGCACATTTCATGATGTTGACATAATGATCTCGGTGCCAAAGGATAAAGGGGGCGTGAATTTTGGGGTGTCGACATGAATGAAATGGCGCCCAGTTCAAAGGGGCACAGTTTTGGAAATGTCAACACACAATTTTCTGTGTCGAAGGATGTTTTAAGGGGGAAATTTCCTGATGTCGACATGCAAAAATTGCACCTAGTTCAAAGGGGTCCAACTTTGATCATGTCAACATGACAATTCTTGCTTCGATGGAAGTAGCTAAAAATGGCTAAGTCCCCATAATAGAATTGGGACCTAATTTTTGAAAGGGAGTTTTGGGCAATTTCGAACGTTGTCGAACTTCCTTTAGGGGTCAAAACAGAATTTTGGTATAGTTACCTACAAATTTCCCTTGTCAATTTCATAGGATAACAGCTGGCTCTTTCAAGGGACTATCTTTAAGTGAAACTTAAGATTAGAGAATCCCATATTTTTCACGTGCCTATCCATTGGGTTATAGAGAGTCAAAAACAAGGGTGACGAATAAGAAAAAGGAAGGGAACACACAAAGAAAGCAAACACACAATGAAAGCAAAAGGAAATGAACAAGAAAACTGTACAAAGAAGAGAGCAAGCTCTACTTCCTGAAGATCTTCAAGTGCTGCCCACTATAGGGAAGTAGGAGCTCGGTTTCATCTAGATATGAGAGATAGAAACTATTATATCTATTAAGATGCTTGATTTTGTACGGCCCTCTCTAAAGAGAGTCAAACTTCCCATGCATACCTTTTGGTTCTCTTCGTTTGTCCCACAGAAGAACAAGATCTCCCACTTAGAAATCTCTTTGCTTAGCTTTCTTGTCGAACAACCTCTTAACTTGATTCTGATGTTCAGTGATCTTGTCGACCACCTTCACTCACTTTTCCTCAAGTTCTATCAAGTACATAATCCTCTTTTCAAGAGAATTCTAAAAGTTTCATCTTTAATTTCTTGAGCTAAGTGCAGAAGCGGGAAGTTCTGTGGGAAATAGAGATTTCAGCATCGATCCCATATAACACTTGAAAAGGTGACATGCTGAGAGATCTCTTTAGAGTGATACGATTTACCCACAAATCATTATACAATGATTTGTGTTAGGACCACTAGTTTTCATCAACTAGCTTCCGTATGATAGTCACCGTGTTCTTGTTACTGGATTATGCCTGACCATTTCCTTGAGGATAATAATCAGAAGCATGAGCTAAGGTTATTCCATATCTATAACAAAAACCAATTACTTCCCATGAAGAGAATTTGGAAGCATTGTCAACAATGATTTTGTGTGGAATGCCAAATCTCACAATAATATTTTATGTGATGAAGTTGCAAACAACTTCAGAAGTGGCATGCTTGACAGGTATGGCCTCCACCCATTTTGTGATGGAATTCATTCATTATTGTAGGATGTAACTATGTCTAGCACTCAATTGAGGATTGAGTGCTCCAATGAAATCAATTCCCCATTACCTGAATGGTTTGTAATAATGACGGGCCCGAGGGGAAACGTAACTAGCTTTGGTTTCTAATGAGTTGTTGGCAAAGTTCACATTTCACTACCTGTGGCTGCATCTTGAAATAGTGTTGGCCGTAATACACCTGGCCCAAATGATTTTATGTGTTGTCACCGATGAGAAGAAGTGACCACCACAGCCGAGTCATGAAAACTCTCCAATAATTTTACTGCCGCGGCTTGTCAACACATCAGAAAAATGCCATCAATTCCATGTTTTTCAGACAATCCATCATCCCATATGACCTGACCTCACCACCTAAACCTTACACAATTATTTATTAATTATCTTATAATTAATAAATCCACATCGCCATACCTGCCACCTCATTTTGCCACCTCATCATGACCTAGTCTTAACCCTAAACTAACCTAATTAAGACCTATAACTTGGTCCACATTTCACACCTATGACTAATTACTCCTCATCCGCACCTAAAACCAACTTCATAATGACTTGACCAAGCCCGCAACTAATCCCTCGGGAGAAAAGGAGGGAAAGCTGGCTATTTTACCAAAAATAGCCCGCTTTGACCTGACCGATACCGGTTCCTATTCGACCGCCGTCGGTTGCGTAACCGCCATCGGTTCCCTGTAAATGACCACTTCCAACCAAAAACAAAGGATCGGATTTTCATTTGATCGAAAAAAAGGAGAAATCATTGAAAGGATCCAGATTTGCTTGGCCGAGCAGAGACAAGTGAAGAAACAGAAGAGTTTGCAGAGAAGGACATCAAGCCCAAGACTGCAACTGAATAACCAGAGCCCAGTAACACTCATCCGAGCATCAGAAGAGGAGATAACTCATCTTGGATTGTCAGATCATCCAACTTGGGTCCTGTCTTCATCATCACAGTCCTGAAACCTGCATCTGCATCAGGGACGAGTAAGTAGTGTTTTATATGTTTCTAAGCACCATTTTCTTGAGCCTGTTGATTAATAGTAATCATAAGTTTATTCCTAGATCTACTACCAGCAACATACTGCACTTAACCTTCACCCATACATCCTGATATTGCCCAGAAGGCCATTTTACCACACTCTGAGTCTTCCCTATCCTCCCATCATTCCCCTCAGCCATCCCCAATCTTAATAACCCCACAATCACCTTGCAACCAACCTCTATCCAGAAGCACTTAGATTGCTGACCCTACCGGTATCGTTTATCCCCTACCGGCAGCGGTTCTCTAACCGTGGTCGGTTATCCAGTGACCGGCGTCGGTCACTGTGACTTATACCCCAAAACCTTTTTCTCGCCTATTTGCCACCTAACAACCTCAGATCCAGTCTGGTTTATCCCTCTAACTCAACCTGAACGTATCAACGACCAGTAACCGAACAAACAACGTGACGCTTTATTATTGATAATTTAGCTTCTATTGCTTTGTAACGAGATACCTAAATCGTGATTTTGCAATAGCTTTCTTTGTTATCATTTGTGTTAATTCATTAAAAGGGGAACTCACCACCTTCAAAGGAAGTTTTATATTTCCTGGGCCTAAGGCAGCTCCTCATTTATTGTCTAATTAAAATCTGGTGGTCCTGTATTCTTACTGCAGTAGTCCTTCCAAGACAAAAAGGAGTTCTTCGCAGTCGATCTGATCTCTCTCTACGGTACGCGCACACCATCTCAACATTCAACATGTATTCCTCCTAGCCCTAACCCTTATCTGTTTCTCAAAGGAATGATAGGATAGAAGCAAGTCTATTTTGCAGAGCCGAAACATTCCGTGCGAAACATTTTGGCACGCCCAGTGGGACCCATTTCGGGTTTCTGTTTCTCTTGCTTTTTCGTTTTAGGAAGCATACTTGTTGTTGCTGTTTTTGTTATATTTAGTAAAGAATTTGTCTTGCTTTCCTAGTTTCGCATTAGTGAAAGTCATCTTATTTGCTTCATCGAATATCATTTTCGATTTGGGTTTTAAAACACGTGCATTACATTCTTGCTTGTTGTTTTCAATTCTAGTGAACATAGACTAAGTAACAGGTCGTACACGTGGGGGTGATTTCCACGGTATTGACAGGAAATTAATCTTACTTTCACTGCACAACACATACCGAATCACTTCATAATTAACACAATAGCTCAAAACATCCCCCCTTTTCCGCGGTATTCCTCCGCCCGATTGAGGTAGCCTTATAAGCCAAAACAAACTTGACATTTCCCCTAAGTCTTTTGTTTAGGATTGACAGCATTCCGCGTATAAAGGCATAAGCCCACAATAATTAAAATTAACCCTAGGGTTAGTCTCTCTGAATTTGCGTGTGCATCTTGCTTGTTTTCAGCTTCTGTTTTTCTCGTTATACACTATCTTCTCGTGATCACCTTAGAACAATTTGATAAATGTATCGAGCATTGTTAACAATCAAATCAGCAAAATTTTCTTATATTTTCTTATACCAGCTCTTCTTACACCGACATCGTTAATCGACCGACGTCGGCTATAGTCTAACCGACATCGTTATCGACCGATATCGTTATCGTTTTTACAGCTTCGACAAACCAAAGAACCTACCAATTTCACTATTCTCGAGTCCGCTTTTTGCTCTCGATAGATCAAACCCTACTATGTACTCCCGTCCATGGTTGTTATCACTCAAAGCAAGCCGCCGCCATGGTTTCACATGCTTGCTCGTGCCTTTGCCTCGAATCACCCCCTTCACATTCTATGGGGAACCCTACTGACACCAGCTGAGATTCCTAAAATTCCCGTAGGAGATAAAGAATTTGCCAAATTTCTGGATGCTAATCCTAGCACTCTGCACAATACTATTTGTCTCATGCCCTCGACCGTACACCCGACGGTCAACTCCTTGTTGGCATGCCTATCAAGATATAGCTGCTATTTAGCCCCTTCTCCGCCTCGATAACTCGCATTTTGCCTTCCGCATCCTTAGTCCTGCCGCTACCTCAAGCAGCTTGGGGTCCATACGGCATGATTGGCTTTCCTTTGTTAATCTTGGGCCCAACATGTCATTACCGCCAATCGCTCTACCTGCTCTCTCTTGCAGACTGCTCCATTCATGACTTGCTCTCGCCACCTATCCACACGAGCTTTCCTTCTCAAGCTCCGCCCCACCTTTTCATTTCCACACACATATCCGTAGAACCTCAACACTTATATAGGACATCCCTATTCTGGTTGCCTCAACACATTCGTCCTCCATACCTTATCAACATTTAACCCCACCATTGTCTCAGCGGTGGCCCTTGGCCCAATTTGCCTCCGTTTACCACAACCACACCATCATCTCATCCAACTACCGATTTAATTAAACAAATGATGGACAAAATGCAAAACTGAGGCTTGCTTTCAGAAGTCGTAGCGCCTGACATACGAGCAAGTTTGTCGGGAGCCTATCCACCCTTCATTCCCCCTTCATTCATATCCTCCTCAATGGGAATTACCAAAGTTTACCCATTTTAATAGTAAGGAGGACCCTCAACAACACTTGCGATCATTTAGACATGCCTGCTATCTGATTGCTCACGACGACGCTTTACTACTCCGCACCTTTCCCATGTCCTTATCAGACCCGCTTGAGTGGTACAAGTGCTTTAACCAAAGACTCAATCTTCTCTTTTAACCAGCTAGCCCAATCTTTCTTGGATCATTTCTCCATTAACATTGCCAAGAAAGTATCTATCACCGACCTCTATGCCATCCGACAATTTGAAGACGAATCTATCGCAGATTTCATTGGACGATGGCGGGGCCTTATCAACCAACTTACGTATGCCTTGCCTCAGACCGAACTTATCGAACTGTTTACGCGGGCCTGCGCTAAGCACATCTCTCCTACCCTCCAAATTCAAACTTTCCGTACATTTGACGAGGCCTTTACTATGGCTCGAAAACTAGAGATTCGAGCCTTAGAGGAAGAGAAATTGCGGTCAGCGCAACAAAACCCCACTTTCCGAACCCAAGATTCCACCAACAAACCTAACACCACCAATCCTCACCCATCGATCGCTTCAAATCAAAAGGGGGCTGTCCACGCGGTGATGGTCAAATCTCAACCACCATCTAATACCCCACCAAAACCACCTATAAATATAAAGCCGAGCCCATCAACTACACTCCTGGGAGAAACATATGGTGTGATATTGGAAAATTGCTCAAAGCAGAGCCATTACCTTACCTCCCGTTAAACCTCATTCCGGGTTTGATTCCACTCGCGCCATACCTTCTTGGTACAAAGAAAATGACTTCAGAACTTCCACCGCGTGAAGGGACACAAGCCATGAGAACTGCAAGATGTTGAAAAACATAGTGCAGAAATGGTTGATGCGGGGATATAGCCTCGATAATCCTAACGCCCTCGCTAACCGAAATTTGAAAATATTCAACAAACCATTCCCGAATCATTCTTCTAACAAAGAATCTAAACCAAGATATCTTAGCCGAGGAGAGTGTTCATGAGATCCATGCAGCCTTCGATTCCCACCAAAGACCTCCATCGAACAAATTCTCGAATCAAACCTCTTCACTAACGCAGAAACCGAACCCCTTCCTCGCTATCAAGACAAATCAAATCCTTGCCATTCCTTTACCCATCAAGGAATTAATCGCCTGCAGTTCCCTTCTCACAAATGAGCCTTCTTACACCACATCCTTGCAAGACTGTGAGCGGATGTTATCTAATTTATCTATTTCCCAAACGTCTCCTTCTACCATTCTTGCTGTACAAGAGGAAGGCTCGCCACTTCTTTTGTCATCCTTAGACGAGAAACCTCTTGAACCGACATCACCACATTCTTTAAACATGACAGATCCTCTCAAACACGCCCTCCTACCTATTAGTCCTTCATCACCTAAATCTTTTCAGCAACCGGTTGACCTCTTAACGCCTATCGATAAGGCCTCATATACCCTCAGATCACACCCACAAAGTGGACGGAATCACAACCCACCTTTCTTCCATACAAAAGTTCCTATTCACACGTGAGGACTGTCATTCCCTAGAAGATAGACAGGTCCTATGGGAACGTTTGAGTACGCCATATTCTACTCAAATGCAAATGACCGATCCTGATGCCTCTACCATATACCCGAAGTGTTTACAGAAGCTTAAAATGCCTATGTCCTCATCTTCACCCCCCTCATCTCTACCAAATACCTCATCCACTTCTATTAACCTAACCAAATCTTCCCCTACGCTTGGGACCTCACCCATACCTAGTCTAACACATCCACCTAAGCGGCTTGATTTATCTAAAAATAAAGCCGTCCATCCCATTAGGAGACAGACTCAATCTCCTCAATCTATGCCGTTAACACAACTAAAACCCTCATCGTCACACCTACCTTCCATATTGGGACCCCATCCCTCTACCTTACATCAATATATCATACCTCCGCGTTTTCTTTTAAGTGACCTACGCCTTTCACTCCATACGTAAATCCAAGGGTATAAAGAACACCGTCACCCCGCGTATATCCCGTCCACCTATCAACCATAAACAAATTCCATCATCAAAAGATTTGTTTTCTATCACTCCTATTTCTCCGTGGTTGTTTTCGATACCACATCATCTCGTGGCCTCATCATCCAAACTAAACATAGCTTCTACGCCAAAGAAGCCACGTTAGTTAAAACCCATTATCAAAACTCCTCGCTAAACCACCACCCATACAAACCAACCATACCACGTCATCACCCTGTAACCGACCCACTAATAGCCTCCTTTCCTCCGACTTTGACCCACTCAAAGGGTCTTACGCCAAAATCCTTGCTATGTTGGTAGAGAATGCGACCATTTCCCTACCCCCACTTAGACCTTATGATCCATCTAAACCTCGACCAATAGGTTACGATGAGTCTAAAATCTGCGCTTACCACCGCACACCAGGACATGACGTAGAGGGATGCAAAGCGTTGAAAGCCATATTTCGTCAGTCACCTCTCTCAGATAGAAAAGTTAAGAAAGATAACTTACGAAGAGAGAGACCTTTAGCTTCAATTCCCTCTCCTATACCACCTGTCCCCGCCTCACCAAGATCTATCATTATTACAGCCCCACCTCTCGAAAACCATGACCTATCCCTACCATCTTCCTCCTCTCGTATTCACGAGATCAATATGATTAGTGTTGCTACTCGAGGGCAGAAAAACAATGGGAAAGTGAAAGAAAACACACCTATGGCATCTCTTTCTCCGTCCACCATCCCGATTGCACCACCACCTAAAGTGGTTATTCGCGGACCTGCCTATCCCATCTCTAATGGCATTGCCCACCGAACTATGATCAAAAAGCCTTCACCAATCACCCGTAAAATGACATCGTATGATCTCATTCAGATTTCAATCTCATCGACAAGCTCTCGTTGAAATCCTTCAAGGGATAGAGGTTTTACCTAATGAAACCTTGCCTCTTACCTCTATTCTAACACCCAATCACGTTGCTTCGCTCACCAAACAATCTATCTCCCCAACCACTTCTATCTCTCATACATGCAAGCCGCCGCCGCTTTCCAAGATGAAATTATCGACTTTGGTGCCAAGATCCCGACTCGCTCTTTTCATCTCAAAGATACGCTCGGGATATTCGGTACGCGTGTTATGATTGACGGGGCGCTAGCCTAAACATCATCTCTTCAAAAGCCTTCCAACAAATGAATATCCCTTCTAGTTGCATGTGTGCCAACCCCATCATGTGCGATCATTCAATGATGCTATTACTTCTACTTTAGGCACCGTGATCCTTAACATTCGTAGTAGACCACGTACTCTACCCGAACTCTTCTACGTCCCGAGGGAGAGTTCCAATACAATATGTTGTTAGCCGCCTGATCCGGCTATGGGATGCGTTCCTCCACTTTACATGATGCATAAAATTTGAGTACGAGGGGAAGTCCTACACCGTAAAAGCTGATCCTCCCCTTCAAAACTTGCAATATGTTGTATCGCCCTAATGATGTGCTTGTACTACCAAGACACCCATTCATCCAACCCACCATCCACTTCCAACGCACCTACACCTTCAACCAATGAAACCGCATTACAAATATTACTTCCTTTCCGCAGATAACATCCCAACCTCCGACCCTTAGTAGATGTTTTTCAACGCCTTACGCCGGGGAGTACCGCCTATATAACGTTAGCTCTTTCCATACCCCGCAGAGTACGGACAGCTACATGCACATCCCACCTACGATCGCGTGGGGAGGTAATCTCTTACTTGACCACCCCATCATCCGCACCAACCTAACGTATGGGGGTGTTGACGCATCCTCCGTTACCCCCGAACCTCCTCTGGTGTGGTTCCCTTCCAATCCTGATTTTCAATACTTGACAAATCGTCATTTCGCCCTCACCTTCTTGACTCGTTGTGCTTGGAAAGGCTTTGGTTTTGGTCTTTATGAACAAGGCCGACATACACTCATTCCCGTGACTACACGCAAACACAATGATCGCAGTGGTCTCGGTTTTCCTGAAACACCTACACCGGAGAAACCTCGTGTCAGTTGTATCCTGGAAGATGACGACGTCACCCCTACCAAACCATCATCACCCACTTTGCCATCATCACCCACAGAGTCGATAGACCCTGAATCTATCCCTCCTAACTTTTTTTTTTTTCATAAATGCTATCTTCATAGGTCCTCTCACTTATCAACGTGATAATGAGGACCCATCTTCTCTTCCCCTTCTGTATCCAGACATGATCGAAGAGGATTCGCCTTCGATTAATGTTGTTGAGTGCCAGGATGACGACTCCATCCTCACTTACCTTGGGGCGGACGACTCCTATATTCAACGCGCCTTACCATCTGAAACTCAAACCATGTCAATGAGTCGACTATAGAAATCAACATCCACACAGAGGAGGATCTCACATTGTGAAGATCGGACAATCCCTTAACACATCGTAACAAGCCGCCTTTACTACCTTTTCTCCGTACCCGCAACCAAGCTTTCGCTTGTCCTACGCCGACATGCCAGAATTGATCCTACCATTGCCATCCATAACATCACCCTAAACCCCGATTCCAAACCACCAAAACAAAATCGAGAAAATGCATCCACGCATTGCCCTCTTGGTCAAAGAAGAGCTTCAACGACTTTTTCTGCGTTTCCTTCATCTTGCCTATCGACTATCCTCAATGGATTTCTAACATCGCACTCGCTCACTAAAGCGATGGGGGACTTTGATATGCATGGATTTCCGAGACCTTAACCTCGCTTGCCCTAAGGATGACTTCCCCCTCCCAAGTATTGATCAACTTGTTGATCTCACTGCGGGCCATGAAATGCTTTCTCTCATGGATGGTTTTTCGGGATACAATCAAATTTTGGTAGCCCCGGCCGATCAACATAAAACTACCTTCATAACTCCTTGGGGAACCTTTTGTTATCGTGTCATGCCATTTGGCCTTAAGAATGCTGGTGCGACCTATCAGCGGGCTATGACTTACATTTTTCATGACATTATGCACACTATCCTTGAGGATTATGTCGATGATCTTCTTGGCAAATCTAAACATCGCAGTGAACATCTCGATGTTTTAACCATTATTTTCGATCACTGTTACAATATTCAGTCCGGCTTCAACCAAAGAAATGTGTCTTTGGTGTTCTTTCGGGAAAACTTCTTGGCTTTATCGTCTCTTTGCGTGGCATTGAGGTCGATCCATCTAAAGTAAAAGCTATCCTAGAAATGCCCCCACCCAAAAACCTCAAACAATTACGTAGTTTGCAGGGTAAACTTCAATCCATCCGGCGTTTCATCTCCCAACTCTCAGATCGATGTCAACCTTTCCATCACCTTCTTAAAAAGGACATTGCCTTTCAATGGAGTGAAGAGTGTCACCAAGCCTTTGAAGCTCTCAAATCCTATCTCTTGCAGCCACCCGTGCTTATTCCACCTCAGGATGATCGCCCTTTCTACCTTTACCTTTCTGCCACTGACCATGCTATAGGAGCCATGCTCGCACATCGGGACTCGACACGTCGAGAACAAGCCATTTATTATATAAGTCGTACTCTCGTGGATTACGAGACTAGGTATACACATGTAGAAAAATTGTGCCTAGCCCTATCATTCGTAGCCACCAAACTCCGACATTACCTCCTGAATCACAAAACTTTTGTCATCACCAACACGGACCCCATTCATTATATGTATGCCAAACCACATCTAAACCAACGCATCGCCCGATGGCTTATGCTCCTCGCTGACCTCGACCTTGAGTTTGTACAAATGTAAGTCAATCAAAGGACAAACTATTGCATGACCAACTTCATGGAGGCCCCTTTACCCGGGAACAATTCACCAATTTTAATTTCCCGACGAACTCATCGCCACTCTTTCACTCGTGTGGAAGAGTCATATCAAATGACCTCTTCTTCGATGGATCCAAATGCCAAGCGGTGGAGGAGCCGGCGTTGTTCTCATCCTCTTGACGCTGAACCTATGCCTCTTTCATTCCGCTTGATTTCCCCGCACTAATAATACAAAGCGGAATACGAGGCCCTTGTTTTGGGTCTCTGTGTCATGTGTTACACTTAGGTGTCAAATCTATTAATATTTTTGGTGACTCTCAATGGTAGTCAATCAAGTTATGGGCATCTACCAATGTAAGAATGAGGAACTTCAAAAGTACAAACATTACGTGGATTCACTTTTGACCTCATTTACTCGTTATTCTATCCAAACCATTCCCCGCTCCACTAACAAATTTATGGATACTATGGCTTGCTTAGCCTCGCAAATTCTCGCCTCACCAATCGACTCGACATATTCGCCTTGGTCCAACAACTTTTTGCCCCATCCTACTCAGCCCCGGTTGTTTGTATGATAAATAATGTGTCTGCTAATTCGCAGGATACCTGGTACCACCAATTTCACGACTACCTTACAACCTCTGTTCTCCCACCTGACCTTACTAGTAACGGAAAACGTGCTTTTCTTAAAAGTGTTTCTCGTTATGTTGTCATGGGGGACTCCTCTATAAACGTGGCTTTGATGGCATCCTCCTTCGATGTCTAACCGCGCGGAGGTCACCTATACCATCCAACAAGTCCATGACGGCATTTGTGGTGGACATTTTAGTGGCCTTGCCGTGGCTAAACGAATCCTTCGCCTAGGTTATTATTGGCCTACTTAATAACGATCGCTACTTAATATGTTAAGCGTTGTGTTATGTGTCAACAACATGCCAACCTTCAACATACTCCTAGCCATCCGCTACAGGTCGCACGAGATCTTTGGCCTTTCTCACAATGGGGTTTAGACCTTATTGGTGAGATCCACCCACCCTCTTCACAACGTCACCGTTGGATAATCACAAAGAACCGAATATTACACAAAATGGGTGGAGGCCATTCCACTCATTTCAATCAAAAAAGAAAAAATTGTCGAATTCGTTAACCATCACATTATCTGTCGTTTTTGGTATTCCTCATCGCCTAATAAAGATAATGGTAAATCTTTTAAAAATAAGTTGTTATAAGACCTTTGTGACAACTTTGGTATCAAACTTAGTTTCTCATCACCTTACTATCCGCAGGCCAATGGTCAAGCTGAATCTTCTAATAAAACCCTAACCAAAATCCTCATGAAAGTTGTCAATGAGTCCGGAAGAAATTGGCATGATCACATTCCCTTTGCCCTTTGGGCTTATCATACTAGCATTCGTACCTCCACTAATGCCACACCATTTTCTTTTTGGTATATGGTACCGAGGGCAGTCTTGCCTCTCAAATACAAATACCCTCCCTCAGAATATCTCTTCAGGATATTCTCACCAATGATGATTTCCGCCAAGAGCGGTTAGCCCAATTAGAGCTTCTTGACGAGCGTCATCTTACGGCTCTTGATCACCTTCAAATCTACCAAAAACGCATCAAGCGTGCTTATGATAAATGACTTCATGAGCGTACTTTTAAGGTTGGTGATCTTGTCCTCAAAGAGAATCAACATGTAACCAAACTAGAAAAGAGCAAACGTGGAAAATTTGCTCCTAATTAGATTGGGCCTTACATTATCACTCACACTTATGGATCAGGCACTTATCATTTAGCTTCGCTTAATGGTAAACCCGAGCTCGAGCCCCTTAATGCCTCGTGCATCTTCGACCATTCTACTGTTGAAATTAGTGTTATATCACTTCTTATCTACCTTACGCTCGTCCCTTGAGCTCATTTACCACCGCATACACTTTGTTTCTTACATCTCAAAATCAAATCAAGCTCACATGGTTTGATTATCACCTCCCCTTAAAAGATGCCTTCCCTTTTAGTCTAGTCCATGACTTCAAAGTATCAAAATGACACATTCTTAATTAAAACACTTATGGGATTTTCTTGAGTCAAACTTCCTACAAAACTAGATGCTTTATGCCCAACGGACATCTAGACTCTAAATTATACAATAGACTGCGCTCCTCAAGGACAAGCTATATGCCAAACTATTGCTACTATTATATATAGATCGCTCCCCGAAGGACATTTATACATAAACACCGTGATCATCAAGCTACTATAAATAGATCGCTCCTCAAGGACAACTATACACATGGGCCAGCCTTTTTATCGAAGCTTCTCGCATTGATCGCCTTCGTGAAGACCTCAAGAACAACAAAATACATATCCCATGTAGACTTCCCACATCGATCGCCTATATCCAAGAAAATAAAATAAAAATAAAAAAGATTTCAAAACACTTTTGAGTCATGGACTTGTCTATTTAGGTTTGGTTCTCTTTTATCGTAATAATCATCTTATAATAAGTTCTCTCGCACCTCGCCCACATCAACCACCTCACCTCACCATTTTTCAAAGCAACAAAACTCAAGGGACGTGACGTATATCCGATATATTGTGATTATACCACTCTTTTCACCTATCGACTTCTCGCCTATGCAAGGTACCTAGGGATTCAAGCTCATCCTACATTAATATGTGGTTTGTTTAGCTCTCCTCAACTATGGGACACTCTTGCCTCTTTTTCTCGGCTCTAGGATTGTGTGTTGACCTTAATCAGGACACGATTCCCCACTACTTGGGTATGCTAACTTTCGCTTTACCCTACCAACGCCAACAACATTACCCTACCACCATCAAATTTTTACCAACCAACAAATTGCCTAACCACAACCAAATTGCCTGAATTCACCTCTCCCTGGTCTTAAGGGAGAACTACATCGGTCTGAGGCCCTTCCTTGCTTTGTGCAATGGGCTATGTAGGCAGCACTTAGGAGACATGGAGTCTCCCAAGGTTAGCTCGACCATCCCCTACCATACCTTATCATGTGTTGTCAATATAAATATTTTTGTGTATTTCTATTCGCCAACATTCATCTTTATCCTTTTTCAAAACAAACAAAAACAACATTTAAAACACAACCATTCTTATTATTATCATCACTCAAAAGAACATACATATTTAGTTTTATTTTAGATGTTAAACAAATACATCTTCTCTATCATCGACTCGCAGGCCGGCATCCTTATTTATTCTTATATTCCTATAAAGTTCACTGCACCTTCGCACCTCCTCCCGAATCGTGGTGATCGTGATCGCCGATGCCCTCTCCGTGGGCCTCTCCATCCTCAAAGGTGCCACGCCATTGGTTCCTCCATTGATCCGCCAACATCTCCCGTAACATACGAATACGTCCTCTCGCGTGGAGGAATCTTGCCTCCAGTCTCTCCACTCGTAACTGTGAAGCCTCTAACAATCCCATTGTCTCATTCACCTGTGTTTGAAGCTGGCGAGCCAAATCCTGCAGACGATCTCTCTCCGCTGTAATCACAGCTATGTCAGGGCACTCACGTGCACCTCGCAGCTCTGCTACCCACCATACTCTATACGCCTCTGTCGTTCCCGCATCCATAACCCTACGATCGGCTGCTATCTCTTCTGGCCCTTCTGGAGGTGTAGGCCGGGGAGGTGAGAATGCTGCCTCGGCGTCGATCCTCATGTATGGTCTATATGTCATAGGAATATCCTGAACGAACCCAAATTGTCGCCGCACGCGATCTAGAGGAATCCTCTCGTACTCACCCGGCCTATGCCCTGCAATCCACCTCAATCGCTCTACACCCCTCAACTCCTCAGCTATGTGCTCTGTCACCATATAGTTCCGTTACGGCCTCCAACAAATATCCGCAATCATCACCATCTCCCATACCTGTCTATAATACTCGATGTCATCTATCACGGCCCGGGATCTCGCTTCTTGCTTCTCGTCTCTGACCCATCGTCTCAATCCCAACCTTGCACTCCCGCCTCTCCCGACTAATGGGTCGGCCTATTGACGCACACAAACAATATGCTCATAGGCCCAACAATGTAATAAGTACGAACAATCCAAAGTTGTCGCCCCGTGTTTTCGCTTGCATGCCCATAAACCCCTATATAACTCTGCCAGATATGCGGGTGCCCATGCGAATGTCACGCTCATTTCTATCATTTCCCAAATAACACTCATCAATGCTTTGGGAAATCTTCCACCTTCCGCCCTCGGCAATGCATAATACCCCACCGCTATCATTAATAACACGGCCAACCTTGTTTCCTCAGGGTGTGTTGCATACATTGTACCATACGTAAATGATAAACCTCGCTGTGTCAAATCTCGTGCAGCTGACCCAAATACTGCTGTTATCGCTGCCCGCCCCGCGCTGGGCAACGCCTGATACACTATTTTTCCTATCATTGGGAGTCTCAAAATACGGAACACATCTTCCAAAGTCACTATCATCTCCCCTGTTGGTAGATAGAAGGTATTCTTTTCTGGATTCCATCTCTCAATCAACGCCTGCAACATAGCATGGTTACGCGCGATTCTTGAATAATAAAGCGGATTCCACTTAACCCCAACCGATTTATCAATGCCCATTCAGCCTGGTGTTACATCCCGCTCGATTCGTGACAACAACGCTGCACAAGATCATTCATCCTTAACTCGCTTCGCTCGCATACATCAAAACGACACATAATTATTCAAAAGAACAAATCTCTACGGGTTTTTTCTCAAAATCTGGAAACCCTTACAGTGACCGATAGCGGTTATGCATAACCGATACCGGTTTGATAACCGATACCGGTTACTTATAAACGATACCGGTCACTGTTAAAAATATACCTACCCTGCTTAAAGCATACACCTACGATAATTATTTTGCCCGTTTACTCCTATTTATACCTAAAAACATACATGCCCACCCTGTTTACCTACCCCGTAGCACTCATACCATCCCCAACCCTTGCCTATCACCTTTTTTCTCATCTTTACCCACTTACACTTCTTTCATCCTATTTACAAACACATGCAAGAATCAAATTACAACCAAACAGTTTACCTCTCGGGATGCAAGCACTGGGGCGGAACATGTCTTCCCCCTCGTCCCTGCCTGCTGGATGCTTCTCCTCGTTCAGCCATGTTCACCACCCTCTTCAAATATAACTTGTCTTTCTGCCTTCTGAATCTCAGCCCACGCTCACTTCACCTGTCTCTTTCCTCCTTATCACTCAAATTCTTTCATGCAATTACCGTAAGTAGCTTGTCAAATAGCAGTCGCATTCACATATTTAACTTGTTGCATGACTCTAAAAATAAGAATGCTAAAAATAAGAACTTAAGTTGCCAACCCAGCAGTTCTATTTTTAGGAAAATAATTCTTTCATAACCGATATCGGTTACATGACCGATATCGGTCATATAGCTACCGACATCGGTTACATAACCGATATCGGTCATGTCCCCCCGTTGCTTAAACCTAAGCCTTTTTTTTTTTTCATTTTTGCAAATTTTTGTGGCGCCCGCCCCTTTTTCCTGCATGAACAACACCATTATCCATATTTTTCATTAAATCCATATCTCATCACAATTTCATCAACATCATCTATCTATCTTACAAAAACAACCAAGCCATCAACAAACGATATCAAAAACCATCAATCTATACACCATTTGAATCCAAATCAACAGCTACAAACATTCAATATTCACAAACCAGCGACAAAACATACAACATTTCATAACACAACATGTCAATTAAACTCATCATCTATATACATACATACATCCCATCAACAAAAGACATCAACATCATTAATATATAACACCATGTAAATCAAACTCATCATACATTAAATATCACAAACCATTTTCAAAACACTTAACACATTTTTACGCACAACATGTGGGTCAAATCATCATATCTATATATATACAAAGTTTCAAATATACAATGTGCCCTGCATCGGGGCCTCTGTGATCTCATAATACAACAAAGCCGGCACGCAGGCCGCAATAACTGTCAATAATCTCGACTCGGCTCGCAGGCCGGTCTCTCATATCAAAACATACTGGCTCGCAGCCGGTATCAATCAGATAACCTGCATACTCGGCTCGCAGTTCTGCCAGATATACAATAAATGAATGAATGAATAAATGAATACATAATATCTAGGCACGCAGCCTCTATAAACATAGCCGGCTCGCAGATCAAAGGTGCCCATATCCAATGAACCAAATAAAAATATGCAGGACCCTCTCGCTCTCTCCACCGCCTCTCTCGTCTGCCCGTCTCGCTGGTCGGTCCTCGTGGCCGCTCTCGCCTCCCCGCTGTCATAGCACTCCACCGGCTGTGGCTGCACCTCCCTGAGATCTCTGGCTCCGAGAGGTCTCTGCTCTATGTGCCGCATATGGCTGATGATCAGCCCTGTACCATCAAGAATATCCTGATAGTACCGGGCCTCCGCTCTAGCCTCCATATAACGATCTCGAGCCACCGTAGGTGCTGGGGCTGGTCCCTTGACTCCTACTACCAGTGCCCCCGTGCTCGTGGCTGGTGCTGTGCCGGTGGTGCCTGTGGCTGCGCCGGTGGTGGTACTGTACTGTGTGCAGGTGTGCCTGCCTGTGCTGCTGGTGGTGCCGCTGTACTGCCGGTGCGCTCGCTACACTGTACTCGAGCTCGGGCTAGCTGCCCCTGTAAGACACCTATCTGTGCCTGTGCAGCAGCAAGCTGCCCCTGTAATAATCGTATTTCGCCCCCGAGCTGTCCTCTCTCGCTCTAACACCGCTAAGTCTGGCTGCGGGCCGTGCTCTCTCCTCGCAGCCTCTCTCTCCGCCCACCAAACCAAAATGCTCTCTCTGCACTGCAGCTGCATCATCTACTGGTGATCATCTCGCGCCTCTCAAGAACCCAACTGGGTCCATAGGATGTGGTGCAGGCAATGGAGCCTCTACATCATCCCTCCGATACTGAGGGAAGGGAGGTGGCTCATCCTGTCGTAGCCCAAGCTGTCGTCGTACCCTCTCCAGGGGTATCCGCTCGTACTCTCCCGGCCTCGTCCCGCTATCCAGAATGTATACTGGATCCACCGCAACCGTGCTTCGGCCCTCCGTGGGTGATGACCTCTATAAGGTCTCCATACAATATCTAACACTGTCAAGCCCTCTAACATATGTCTGTAATAAGTGACGTCCCGCCCTGCAAGCACTGCTCGTGGCTGGCCCACGACCCCCAACCACCTCTGAAAGCCGTATCTATAGATGACCTATGGCCCTGGCTGCTGGGGCAGCCCTACTGGTCTAATGCATATGATATGCTCATATGCCCAACAGTGTAGTAAAAACGTCGAGCAAATCCCGAATCGCCTCATCCGGCGATAGCCCCACAGCCTTCAGATAATCGCACTGTATACGGTGCCCAAGCATAACATGTGTGCTCCTCCACCATCTCATGTAGCACACCCATAAGCGCCCGTGGAAAGCGGCCTCCCTCTGAGTCTGGGAGGGCGAAGCAGGTGATCCCGATCATCATCAGCACGGCAAGCCGTGTCTCATGGCGGTGGGCTCGGTACATATCCCCATACGCGATACTCGCATGGCGTGATATGTCAAGAGCAGCAGCCGCATCCCTCGAATACGTGTAGGATGTTGTCCATGGCTCTCTCGGGCACAACTCGAAAGATCGCCTCTCCATCAATCGGTAATCGAAGGATGCGATACACATCCTCCAATGTGATGGTCATCTCTCCACGGGAGATGGAACACATTGTCGCCGGATCCCATCTCTCGATGAGGGCGACCATCAAACCGTGATCCCCTGCCAATCGCTTCAGTATCGCTGACTCCGCCGAGTCCCACTCGCGCATGATACCCCACCGCATCGCGGACACGTGTGGCCGCATCCGCTCTCAACAGCGGGGCATCTCGCCCCGCATCGTCACCGGGCCGACGTGCTCGCAAAACCAACTCACTACATTAGCCCTACTCTTTATCACAACATCTACTTATACCCTCTACACCCACCTATCTTACCCTAAAACCTCTACGATATATCACACCCAAACAACACCCCTCCCTCTTCACACCCAAACAACAACCTAAACCATACCAAAACACTCAAACAATACCAAAACACCTCCACCACAACCCAAACCATATCAACACACCAAACAATACAAAACACCAAACCTACCAAACACTCCAATACCAAAAACACCCAAACAATAAAACACCAAACAAAACCCAAACCAACCAAAACACTCAAACCACACCCCCACCACAACCCAAACCATACCAACACACCCAAACAATACCAAAACACCTAAACAAACAAAACCCCAAACAAACCACAACCTAAACAATACCACAACAAAACAAACAACCCAAAAATACCAAAAACCAAAACAACAACCAAAAATTCAAACCAACAACAAAACCCAAAAAACAAAAAAAATAACTAAGGACCACGGCCACTTATGACCGACACCGTCCTCTTCACCGACGCCGGCCGCTATACGACCGACACCGGTCACTCACAAAAACTCCGTCCACCAAAATTTCATTTCGATGCCGGCCGCTTAGTGACCGACATCGGCCACCGTGAAAATTCCTGAGCCGAACCCCGCGCGCGCCCCCAAATCCATTTTTTCCTATTTCTCCCTCTATACCCACCCAAACACCCTAAAACCTACCCACCCAGCCAAATACGGTCTTGGCCTATTTAACCTATCTACCCTCTCCTTTTTTAAATCATTTCCATTTATTAATTATTTTATCAAAATCTAACATTCCTACCCAAAACCCAAATACAACATAATATACTCAAATCCACACAATGAGGGGTTTCGAACCTACCGGTACGACGACACGTCGTCGTGGTGGGATGGGTGGTGGTGGTCCAGCTGGTCCAGCACCTCCTGCTCCTCCTGGCTGTGCCATGGCTATAAACTCTCCTCTGCTGGGTCCTCCACCAATCAACTGCTGCCTCCTACTCACTAGGGTCCACTAAACACTCAATTCTCCACTCAAATAGCGCCACCTCAACCAACAAATGCTCCAATCTCAACAATCCACCTCAGACAACTCCAATTGGTTTTCAAATTGACAATGTGACAATGACCGGCCGTATTTTTCTTTTTATAGGTTTTTGACCTATAACCGATATCGGTTTTATTGTGCCCTAAGGAACCGGTATCGGTCATCTAACCGATATCGGTCATACACAATCGATATCGGTTTAATCTCACCTCTACCCCAATTTCGGCCCTTATTTACTAATAGCCCTTTCTACCAACATCGCCTATATCCACCTTCGTTGACAACCCTTTGTTAACTTCATTGGCCCGACTACCATTGGCCCGACCCAAGGCCGCAACCAACCATTTGGCCCGACCCAAGGCCGTAACCTACCATTTGGCCCGACCCAAGGCCGTAACCAACCTATTTGGCCCGACCCAAGGCCGTAACCTACCATTTGGCCCGACCCAAGGCCGCAACCAACCATTCGCCCGACCAAGGCCGCAATTTGGCCCGACCCAAGGCCGCAACCAACCCATTTCGCCCGACCCCGAACCAACCATTTGCCCGACCCACGGCCGCAACCAACCCATTTGGCCCGAACCAACCATTTGGCCTAACCTAACCAACCATTTGGCCCGACCCAAGGCCGTAACCAACCATTTGGCCCGACCCAAGGCCGTAACCTACCATTTGGCCCGACCCACGGCCGCAACCAACCCATTTGGCCCGACCCAAGGCCGCACCTAACCATTTGGCCCGACCTAAGGCCGCACCAATTAAATACCATACCCACAATCAACGTTTTATTTTATCCATCCATCATGTACCTTTTTGTTCAATCGAGCTCACATGTTCGTGTTTTAGCATGATTAGTGGTCCTCGACTTGATCTGGCCGACCAACTTTGCCTAGACTTAGACCGTGACGTTTATCTCAACCAAACCAACCATTCGTATCGCCGAACATGCCCAAACGTTCTCTGTACCTTACCCATTATATACCCCGGAGCTACTTCCTATGCCTTGATACCGTGGATTATATCACCCTTGTTTGGATAAACTATCGACCTTTGCCTATGAATTGCTTGTTTGCTCTTCAAATCATATACCCTGGTCGCACTACTGCATTTCAACGTGCGTCTGCTTCCTTGGACCTACCCCACCCTCTTACCGTTATCTCAACACCATTTACCCTTTATCAACCCTATCCCTGCTTTCACGCTACCTCAATCTGTGATAGATTTGAGGGGGATTACCTATACCCTTAACAGGGGTAACCACTTCTTATTATTGTCCGTGCAGCTTTACAAAACAAACTACACGACAATAAGGGGCTAATGTAGACACCAAATTTGTGTCTTACGACCCCTTGTGACCCGCATCTCATTTCGCAACCTAACCTCACCACCTAAACCTTACACAATTATTTATTAATTACCTTATAATTAATAAATCCACATCGCCATACCTGCCACCTCATTTTGCCACCTCATCATGACCTAGTCTTAACCCTAAACTAACCTAATTAAGACCTATAACTTGGTCCAATTCCACACCTATGACTAATTACTCCTCATCCGCACCTAAAACCAACTTCATAATGACTTGACCAAGCCCGCAACTAATCCCTCGGAGAAAAGGAGGGAAAGTTGGCTATTTTACCAAAAATAGCCGCACTTTGACTCGACCGATACGGTTCCTACTCGACCGCCATCGGTTGCAGAACCGCCATCGGTGCCTCGTAAATGACCACTTCCAACCAAAAACAAAGGATCGGATTTTCATTTGATCGAAAAGGAGGAGAAATCATGAAAGGATCCGATTTTTGCTTGGCCGAGCAGAGACAAGTGAAGAAACAGAAGAGTTTGCAGAGAAGGACATCAAGCCCAAGATCGCAATCGAATAACCAGAGCTCAAGAATACTCATCCGAGCATCGAAGAGGAGATAACTCATCTTGGATTGTCGATCATCCAACTTGGGTCCCCGTCTTCATCATCACATCCTGAAACTCGCATCTCGCATCGTGATGAGTAAGTAGTGTTTTATATGTTTCTAAGCACCATTTTCTTGAGCTCGCTGATTAATAGAATCATAAGTTTATTCCTAGATCTACTATCAAAGAACATACCGCACTTAACCTTCACCCATACATCCTGATATTGCCCATAAGGCCATTTTACCACACTCTGAGTCTTCCCTATCCTCCCATCATTCCCCTCAGCCATCCCCCAATCTTAATAACCCCACAATCACCTTGCAACCAACCTCTATCCAGAAGCACTTAGATTGCTGACCCTACCGGTATCGTTTATCCCCTACCGGCAGCGGTTCTCTAACCGTGGTCGGTTACCCAGTGACCGCGCTTCTGGCCACCGTGACTTATACCCCGAAACCTTTTTCTCGCCTATTTGCCACCTAACAACCTCAGATCCAGTCTGGTTTATCCCTATAACTCAACCTGAACGTATCAACGACCAGTAACCGAACAAACAACGTGACGCTTTATTATTGATAATTTAGCTTCTATTGCTTTGTAACGAGATACCTAAATCATGATTTTGCAATAGCTTTCTTTGTTATCATTTGTGTTAATTCGTATTAAAAGGGGAACTGACCACCTTCGAAAGGAAGTTTTATATTTCCTGGGCCTAAGGCAGCTCCCTCATTTATTGTCTAATTAAAATCTGGTGGTCCTGTATTCTTACTTGCAGGTAGTCCTTCCAAGACAAAAAGGAGTTCTTCGCAATCGATCTGATCTCTCTCTACGGACGCGCACACCATCTCAACATTCAAATGTATTCCTCCTAGCCCTAACCCTTATCTCTTTTCTCAAAGGAATGATAGGATAGAAGCAAGTCTATTCTCGCAGAGCCCCAAGCAATCCTCAATATTCTATCACTCCACAAACTATTGGCAAACAAAATTCAATCCCAAACATGCAAGGACTACCCAAAACAGCTCCTAAGCCAACTCAAATGCCAGTTGTTGCTTCCCATGCACAAGGAATGAATGTGCAGGCCAAGGGATAATAGAGAGATGCTTCATCTCCATTCAATATCATTGATTAGATGAAGAAGACAAATGTAAACATATCAATGTGGGAATCACTATCTATCCCAAGCCAAAGAGATTCGCTACAAGCTGCCATGAAGGACTCGGTCGACTTCAAATCAGCAGTCCCAATGTAAGAGAAGGTGCTCACAAATGCTACCCAGCCTGAGGGGAATCATGGAGGACAGCAAGGTAAGATGTTGAAGCCCCCTCCATTCTATGTTTCATTGATCATTGGGAATCGATTAGTACACAATTGCATGATTGATTCCGGGAAAATAGTTCAATAATGCCCAAGCCAATAGGCTGATCGGGTTGGGAATTCAATATGAAGTCATATCCAAAGGGGTAGTGCAATTGGATGGGACAGCAGAAGGCTAACAATAGTTTGACCTGATAAAAACTTGAGTCTTACTTGCATACACCGCCCCAACGTTGTTGTTTTGCAAGATGTATCGCAATATACCATCCACCACTCTTTGCCCTATGTTTGTCAAGGGATTTCATAGCCAAGATTAGAGGTTACTTATCTACTGATTGGTCACACATGTTGTTCAGAATGAGATATGGAACCAAGGCCACAATCAGATCTGAACCTATTGCAAACTTTCACATTGAGCCTTACACTCCAAGCCAAATCAATACCAATTGTTCAACATTTGATCAAGAGGATTATCCAAGCACTGATGAAGCTAAAACCAAGGTAGGAAGCATCCCAGATCTAACTCTTGATGAGTGGAAAAACAAGGTGCATGCTTTTGATCCTTATTAAGAAATAGAAGAATCGAGTTAGGAGTCTATTGCATGTATGAAGAAAATCATCCTATTCCTAAGATCACCAAGCCGGACCACAAGGATGACAATGAGGTATGGCAATTGTTTTTGATGGACAAAGGAGTAGAAAAGGTGCGGGGAGGGGGAGCTATGCTTGTTTCCCCTCAAGGAGTGAAGTATTATTCAACTTTTAGATTTCGGTTTGCATGCTCTAATAACACTTGCTAAGTATGAAGCTTTGATATCAGTAACATCTCCATTTTATACCTTAGAACAAGTGAATTTTTTTTTTTTTGATAATTACATCCCGGTTCTAAATACATAATTTAGAACTCACAAATCAAATAATTATTCATATAATGCATACAACCATATGTGAGTTGTAATGACTCTGAGTACCTCCGATCTATTCATTCCATGACTCGGTAATCTACCGATCTTTCATGAGTAAAAAAAAAAGAGTTGGTGTTTTTAGTTATCACTTTACTTTACTCTTGCGGTTCTCTTCCCTACTCGGGATTCGAATGCTCTCATCCAAGGAACCTAATCGAATAATCGTTACTATTATTCATCAGCATCTCATCCCTTAGACTAGGTGAATTAGGACAACGCAATCCAGACTGCGATACTTGGGCCAAATATTTGAAACATACTGTTTATGTCTCGTATTCCTTAACGGCATACTCGTCAATCTGGAATACGTCCTTCACCCCATTCTTATGTTATATAGAATGTCCTACACTGACTACTGTCAGTCCTTCCTTTCACAACTGAATCACTCGGAGGTAGATTATCAAGGTGATAATGTTATATGGATGCCCACGAGGATTAGGGATATGGTGACATACTGGTTCAACCTTGCAGTTCAACCAGTGTGTCATGATACCCGAATCTCCTAGGCAGCCTTATAACATGACCACGTTCATAATCGGACCCTGAGTAACTCATGCGAGATCAAAGTGTAAATCTTAGCGATCAATGCAAAGGGTGTCGCCATAAGTCTCCTGCATTTTTGTAAATTCTAGAAGATCCTAATATTCTCGGAGGTACAACCCTGCAGTTGACTTGTGTCGTCAACCTTTAAATCCACCTCGAAAAGATCTACTTAACAACATGCGTTACGCACTTGAGTTTAAATTACTTTAAAGACTTTTCCCTAAGGTTAGCCTTTCCCGATCCCTGGATTCTTCGTCTTAAGACGACCCTCCTCTATAAAACCCATTACATGGTAGAGGTATTAAGGTCAAGCTCTCATCAAGGAGTCATTAGAATACACCTGATTCTAAACAACAGAATTGGACAATATCTCATAACCTTCACATGAGATTGCCATCCGAACTTCATTTGATTTATATCAGTTCTCTTAACTGAATTTATATCATACTTATTAGTATAAGGATATAAATGATTAAGAATCCAATTTAATATTGTCCTGTCATACTCAGGACTAGGGATTAGTAATTTAATCCAGCTTGTTTAGCGTTCTGCTTAGGTTCATTTTTAACCTATCTTTTAGAAAGACAATTATTTAAATTCAATATTGCTTTCGCTAGAACAATAAGATCTGCTAAACACTCATATGAATTCAACCACATTTTCTTGTAAGCTTTCATTGTCAATCACAAAAGCATCCAAAATTTTACAAAGATATCATTGCCATTCTGGTATATAAACCGAAGAAGGTCAACTATCAGAAATAGAATACAACACATAAGTATCAAACACTTATTTCCATTCCTTTCAAAATTATACAATTACATTTTATGCAAGCAGCATACTTGATACAATGCTTAACGGAAAAGAAACATCTTTCCACATACAGTACATTTATATAATCAAGCTGTAATTCATTATGAAACAAATTAAATAATCTGATCATCCTGTCAGATCTGCATTGCTTTTACCACTTACGGCAACCATCTGCAAAAATAGTCAACATGAGTCAGTTCGATGAACTGAGCATGATAAGCACTAACTTTTAAAACAATTGCAATCCATCAATTGTTTTCATTAAACACCCTGTTTAAATGAGATCAATTATCCAAACAAGTAAACATATTCAGACTATGCCTTTGTAATACAAAATGTCTACAAATGTGTAACTCTATCATCGTTACAAAATAGTCTTACTCACTTCTCTAATATTTCATCAAATATTAAGAATCAAAGAACGAAAGTATTAGAACAATCATCTTGAATCCAAGATCAGTAATATTGAACAAATCGTCACTTTCATCAGAAATGGAATATCATAGAAAATCGTGATTCCACCAATATGTTACAAAAGCAATACCAATTGACAGATGGATCTCTACAAAAGTATTATAATAATAGAAGAGAAAGAACATATCATTCATACCCCCTTTCATATAAGTTCACTACTGTACCGTCTCCACATATGGAAAACATTCACCCAGTATGTATACCAACAAGTCCGACAAGCCACAAGAAGGATCGTTGTTTTAAATAAAAAGAACACAGCAAAAACTCCTGTACAGTAGCTAACACGTCATCAATCCCATATATCAACCTATAGCTCAATACTAGTTCCTTTTAAACACAGCAAGGTTTTCGATCCAAGTTCGAAATCAAAGAACCTCTGGCATATCATTCCATCAACAATGCAGACTTCATTGCTTTAAGCAATTTGAAGTTTCCTAAGGACTATGCCAAGATGACCACACAGAATCTCCGATACATGACCAGTCTCAATCGGACTGAAATAAACAGGAAGGAACATAGCATAACTATACTCACCTGGGTGCATTCAAATCTAAGTATGGTATTCGCGACTCACTTCAACAGAGCCAGGACACAAGATAATTATCCATACTCAAGGAACAGTGACAAAACGACAGTGTCCCAAAAATCAGGTTCAATAAGGTACAAAACAATACAGGTTACCTTCCAAGAATTCATATGAATCCGAACAACAGTAACAAGTCAAATAATTGCATACGATTCCATCTAAGCCCATCAACGGAGCTTATTAAAAATCAGGCAAGCAATTCCAATTACTGATTTCAAAACAAGGAATCCGACTGAACCCTTGCCAATCTTTTACACAAATTTGCACAGACTGAAGACGTAAAAATATACCAAGAGAATCTGTACCACAAAATCCTTGCGACACGAAGGTACTCTTACAGAATAACAGTGATTGAAATACAAGTTATTCCCTTAGGTCATTGGTACAACATTTCCCAATATTCATTTATATTCAACTTGAACAGTGGATCAAATATATATACAAATCATTCCATCGACTCCACAGAGTCGTTCAGATTAAAACAAACATAAATATATATATATATACATTGCATACTGTAAACGGGTTTATACCAATAACCGCGGAACCCAACAACAGTATAGATAAAAACAAATAGTTAATGAATCCTTCTATGCCATCTATGGCAAGCATTCAGAACAAATCAAGTGTAAGCAAATCAAATACCGATTTCATTCCGAGGACTCCACAAAGTTGTTTAAATAAAAATACATTTATCCATATTGTATACTGTCAACGGGTTAAATCCCGTTACCACAATAACAAGGAAAAACAACTTCCCCTGGGTCGTAATGACTACTGTAACACAATAGTTACCTGTTCCCAAACAAATTTAAAAGACAGAACGAAACCCACAAAGTATCAATAACTACCATCATCAAAACCCACGACAGAGCCTACAAAGATTTCATAACACTGAACAAACAAACAGTTCCATCAATGTTTCTTCCGACTGTTTCCAAAACAAGAATCAACGACCAAAAATCGACAGACAATCAATGGCCTATACCCATCACAGGAACGATTCATGGGCTCACGCCGAACAGGCCGAGCATTCACACATTTCACATGTTTCGCATAATTAAGCCAGAATGCAAACACAAGAAAATAATGCCACAGTTCGAATTTAATAAACACCCAACAAAGGATAAATGAAGATTCGAACCAGAAGAGATACTGAACCAAGAAAAATCACACAAGACATCCATAGATAAACATCTAATTCCATAAATCATTTGAACAGAGTTGTTCTAATGAAATCACTTGAAAGACAGCAAGATTTTTAAAGGTTAGGGCCTAACATGCCTGGATTTTTGCTCAAATTTCCGAAGCAGACCACTGGAAGAGCTCAGACTTCCTTTTCCTTTTCCAAGTTAGAGCGACCAACAAAATTTTGCTATCTCCAAAACATATATACTCTCCTTGCCAGAGAAAAGAGCTAGATAACCTCATGCTCGCCATGCAACACAAAGAAGACTGGTGCGAAGAACCAGTGAACAGGCAGAAGAAAAACCGAAAATCGCGATAAGCCAAACAAACCAACAAACTTCCTGTTTGCATGCCTTCTCGCGAGTTCCGAGCTCGTCTACCGAGAGCATTGAATGCAATTACACCAACTTTCCCGCTCAAACTCCACTTCCACCGACCGCCAAAGTTGGCGACAGTCAAATAAAATCCCAAGTTCATTTCCAGTTTTGGCGACCTGCCACGTCGGCACAGGTTAGCCGTTCCCAAAACCTCCGCCAAGACCTGTCCTTCATCCTTATCCCATGCATTTAATAACATAGAAAACACCGCCCATGGTTCGCACCCCTCCATAGGCCCCTTTACATTCTTGATCATAGTTAGGTTAGTATCTTAGGTTAGAATTTAGGATAATACAAATTCTAACCACATTACACATAGATACTAACTTAGGACATTAGCACTTAGCCTAGGTCTAGGTTAGATTAACACTAATCTAACCCCTAGGTTAGATTTAGTGTTAGGTTACTAATCACTTAATAATTCCAGTTAGGTCTACATTCTGTACACTCAGAAAAGACCTACCTCATACCTTCTTGAACAGGGTTAGCTCCTGTTCTGCTGCAGAATCGTATGTAACCGAATTATTACCTGGTCCACGATCGAGACCTTCCAGATATACTTCCATATCGGGAACCAATTCATTTTACTCGATCAGCCTGAGTCATACTCCTGACTAGCTTATTAAATGCTTCTAGACCTTGCAACCTGTTCAAGGTCTGTGATTTTAATTCATCATGAACAAACTTTAAGCATTACTTGGATCAATTCCACTGATCCAAGACTAGATCTTATAGATGGATAACTCTATAATTCATTCCGAGATCAGACTAAACTCGGATGCAAAATGAAATAAATAAAAGAGTCTAATCACATTCTGACTCAGTCAAGATCTGCAATCTGCAAAGAAATTACAGTACATATCAAGCATGATTTCTAAATCGAGGAACACATCCTTTTACAAGAAATCACATATCAACACTTGTATGCTCAGGAGAAAGTAACAACAGTTCAGGGTGTTACATGCTTCCCTCCTAAAAAGATTCATCGTCCCGATGAATTACATATTAAATTAACCTTCAGGTCAATCAATTTATTAGTACACGAACAATGTGACTACTTCCATATTTGAATAGTTCCAGAAATCAATGTCACAACACATTTTATTCAACCTGAATAAAGTCTGCCTTCATCTGGCTTTCATAAATACTTAGAAATAATAAGTTCATAAAAGTATGTTTTGTCAACAGATTTCATTCTGTTGAAAAAGAGAAGGAAAAGCAATTTTCATCTCTTCCAGATTTTCCCAAGTTGCACTTTCTTCGCTAAACTGGTCCCACTGGACCTTACATTGCTGTATATCACGATTTCTTAAATGCAAATGGCGAGTTTCCAGCACTCGTGTGGGTTTAACCACGATTATTCCTGGGTCTTGGACCTAGAAGGAATTCCAATTTAAAACATGTGATAGATCTGAAACGTATTTCTTAAGCAAAGAAATATGGAAAACATCATGCATGCGGGATAAAGCAGGTGGCAATGCTAAACGATAAGCTAGGATTGATTATTTCGACAATTTCAAAGGTCCCACAAATCGAGGTGACAACTTGGCAGCCTTGCCAAAAGTTATAGAACTCTTTCTGGGTTTAACACGAAGGAAAACCTTATCACCAAGCTCAAACCTTTTATCAACCCGCTTAAGGTCAGCATAGCTCTTCTGTCTATCTGTTGCTTCCTTTAATCGTTCACGAATCAGCTTAACTTGCTGTTCCATTTCTGTGAGAATCTCTGGTCCAATTACCACTCTATCCTCAACACTGTCCCAACTAACAGGGGTTCTGCACTTTCTTCCGTAAAGTGCTTCAAATGGTGCCATTTTAAGGGATGAGTGATAAGTATTGTTGTATGCGAACTCAACTAATGGAAGATACTCTTCCCATTTATACTGTTGATCCATGCAATACATACGCAACATGTCCTCCAACACTTGATTTACCCTCTCAGTTTGTCCATCCGTTTCCGGATGATATGCAGAACTGAAGTTTAGTTTCGTTCCAAGAGCTGCGTTAAGCGTTTGCCAAAACCTTGACGTCATTCTAGGATCCTCGTCGGATATAATCGCCTGCACACCATGTAATCTGAAAATTTCGTGTACGAATCTTTTGGCCAGCAGACCGTGAATCATCCTTTAGATTTCCAGCGATGAAATGAGCTACCTTGGTCAGCTTTATCTACAACTACCTGTGATAACATCATGTTTATTCCTAGACATAGGTAGTCCTGTACAAAATCCATGGTTATTACTTGCCATTTGTATCTTTGCGGTATGCTATGAGGATATAACATAGCCAGCAGGTGCATATGTTCTCGCCTTCACCCGCCGACATTCCGCATAATGAGTCACAAAATTAATCACATCCTTTTTCATACCTTTCCGAAGTATTGTTGTTTCAAATCAGCAAGCATTTTTGTCATACCTAGGTGTCAGAGAAAGGTGAATTGTGAAATTCAACTAACAAATTTTTTCTCAAATCGTTCAAAGATAGGTACATATACCTGTTTTCATAACGCAAGATTCCTTCATTATCAAAATGAAAACCTTTATACCTTATATCCTTAGGTTCTCGCAGCAAGCGCTGCTTTTACTTCTTTGCCAAAGTATGCATCGATTAAGAAGCACTTTTACCTCGTCTTTAAACCGAGTTCTTACTTGTTATAAGGCGAAATGTGCCTCCTACGACTTAGAGCATCGGGCTACTCTATTCTCCTTCCTTTGATATAGCTAATGTCAAAGTCATATTGTGATAAAAATTCTAACCACCTTCTCTCTGCGGCGCAGATTGGGTGAGTAAAAATATATTTCAGTCCTAAGTGATCGGTTTTCAACTCAAAAGGTTTCCCAAGTAAATAGTGTCTCCAGGACTTGAAGTGCATGAACAATGGCAAGCAAGTTCCAAATCATGAGGGGCATAATTCAGCTCATGTAACTTAAGTTTTCTACTTTCATATGCTATAACCTCGATCATTTTGTAACAAAACACCTCCAAGGCCTTCCCTAAGCATCCGATTACAAAGTAAAACTCCCATTAGGTCCTGGGTATAGCTAGTATAGGTGCAGAAGTCAACTGGTCTTTCAGACTTTTGAAAGCCGCTTCGCACTTATCATTCCATATGAATTTCTTATCCTTCTTTTGCAATGAAGTTATTGGTGCAGCTACCTTAGAAAAATCCTTTACAAATTTTCTATAGTAACCAGCAAGACCCATGAAGCTTCTTACTTCATGCACATTCTTTGCAGTGTGCCACTCGCTATTTTTGCCACTATTTTTGAAGGATCTACAGCAATTCCTTCTTTACTTATAACATGACCCAAATAGTGAACTTCTGAATCAAAGAAAGAACATTTGGATAACTTACCATACAACTTCCTCTTTCTCAAAATTCCCAAAACTATCTTCAAATGCTCATTGTGCTCCTCAACGCTTTTAGAATAAATGAGAATATCATCCAAGAATACAAGTACAAACTTGTCTAGGTATTCTTGAAAAATATTGTTCATTAAATTCATAAAGGCATGGGTGCATTAGTTAACTGAAGGGTAGAACTGTGAATTCATAATGTCCGTACCTTGTTTGGAAAGTCAGCTTTTATGAATATCTTCCTCTCTAATCCTTAATCGATGATAACCAGATCGAAGGTCTATCTTAGAATAAACCGCTACTCCACGCATCTCGATCAAACAGATCGTCGATTCTAGGAAGTGGATATCGGTTCTTGATCATGTTGCTTTGTTCAACATCCGATAATCAATACATGACCCTTAGTGTTCCATCCTTCTTTTCACAAATATCACAGTGCTCCCAAGGTGAAACACTTGGTCTCATCAATCCTTTAGAAAAAGCTCTTGTAATCGTGCTTTAAGCTCACTAACTTAGTAGTAGTCATCCGATAAGGCGCTTTGGATATAGGTTCTGCTCGTGCTTGATTTCAATGGTAAAGTCAAATTCTCTCTGGGTGGTAACCCTGGTAATTCCTCAGGAAAAACATCCCTGAAACCTTGTAAAAGAGGGAACTGTTTCATTAAATCATCATCTTCTTCTGAAGATTCAGATATCTTTACCGCATAAAGGGTACATCCTTTATTTTTAGCCTTTTAAGCCGTATAGCCGAGTTTTCTAACTGAAATTTCGCTTCACACCTTGAATCTCTCTGTTGATTCCAGCTGATCATCTAAACATTTTATGTTCTTTTCATAGCAGTCTACTTTTGCTTTATGGTCAGCTAACCAATTGACACCGATCACAATGTCATACGATCCTAAAGGTGCGACATAGAGATCAACTTCCGTGGAAAAGTTAGGTAAGTCAAGGACTACCCCAAAAAGACACATACTCACTGTATGAAAAGTAATTATTACCATACCTGCATGTACAGTCCAAGATTTATCCATTTTTCCAGCTTTTCTTTTAAGTTTAGAAGCAAGTTTATTAGATATAAAACATTCAGTAGCTCCTGTATCAAAAAGAATAGTGACAGGTATGCCGAATAACTTACCCGAAACTTCTATAGGTGTCACTTGCTTTTCATCTTGCTTGTCGCTACCGCAAAGATGTATCTTATGTCTTTGACGATTACGATCATCCTTCTTCAAAGGGCACTGATTTGCGTAGTGATCTTTACCACAATTGTAGAGCCTCCTACCTGGTCCCTTTTAGGCTCAAAGTTTCCTCCAGCTTTTGTAATTGTCACTGTCCTCCATAGGGCTTGTTTCATTATTATAATTTTTAGCAAAATTATCCTTTACGTTTCAAAGCAGCTTATTTATCTGCTGCTTTCTTATTGTTATCTCCTGAAACTTACTCTTGTTTCCAAACTTTTTCCATGGTCCTTTTCAGGTGCAAGAGAGGTTGAAGAAGGGTTTGCAGCCTTCTTCCGCACTTCCTCCTTATGGGCGAAATAGCCTTTACTTTCTGTTCTTTCCTTATGGCCTTTTCAACAACTCCTTCCATAGTGGTTGGACTGTGAACATCGACCTCTCCCCCTATCACAGGATTCAATCCCATGATGAATTTCCATATCCCGAACTTTTCGTGAGTTTGATCACTGCGGTACATACTTGAGGAGTTTGTAAACCGCTCCGGTAGATTCGGATTACATTAGCTTCCCTTGAGCTAAGTTCTGAAATCTGTCATTTTCGATCATAGAAAAGTTGTGGCAGCCAACATTGCCTAAAATAGCCTTTAAATTGATCCCAAGTAATATTGGTTTCATCAATGTTTAGCTCACTTTTCGGCTATCCCACCACGAAGATGCTTCGTGTGAAAGCGA
The DNA here is from genome assembly GCA_018340775.1 of Taxus wallichiana var. yunnanensis. Taxonomy (NCBI): domain Eukaryota; kingdom Viridiplantae; phylum Streptophyta; class Pinopsida; order Cupressales; family Taxaceae; genus Taxus; species Taxus wallichiana. Next base: position 263,889 of record CM031243.1, read on the forward strand.
TAGGCTCCCCAAATAGCTTTGGTTTCCTCACGAGAAGTTCCTTATTGCAAAGTACTTCTCCATTTGCCGAGCGCTTCTCGGCTCCATCTCCTAATGTGGTGCCATCATACTTAGGTGGACTTATCCTTTTTATATCATTAGTGAGTTCTGCTGCCAATCTGGCCTTTTTTTTTCTCGGGGGTTGGACAGTGCATTCCTCAAGCATTAATATCAACACCCATGTCGGGGTTTTCTCGGGAGGTTGCTGATTATTATTATCGCCTTCTTCATCCTCCTCATTTCCCATCACCTGCTGTTCAAGTACAGCCAAGTGATCTCTTGTGTCCAACAGGGCAGCAAGGATCTCATCCAGTTTCTGGGTTGTTGCCGCTCCTCCTTCAGGTGGAGCATTATTCGCAACGTTCCCCCTTGTTCTAACCATTTTCTGTTACAAGAAAAATTCAGGTTTTTATCAGATTATGGACTCAATAGGTCCAAGAGCTGCAACCTTCAGCTCTGATACCAAGATGTAACATCTCCATTTTATACCTTAGAACAAGTGAATTTTTTTTTTTTTTTTGATAATTGCATCCTGGTTCTAAATACATAATTTAGAACTCACAAATCAAATAACCATTCATATAACAGACAACCATATGCAGCTGTAATGACTCGGAGTACCTCCGATCTATTCATTCCATGACTCGGTAATCTACCGATCTATTCATGAGTAAAAAGAGTTGGTGTTTTTAGTTAACACTTTACTCTTGCGGTTCTCTTCCCTACTCTGGGATTCAGAATGCTCTGTCCAAGGAACCTAACTGAATAATCGTTACTATTATTCATCGGCATCTCATCCCTTAGACTAGGTGAATTAGGACAACACAATCAAAGCATCTTGTGATACTTTGGTCAAAGATTTGAAACATATGTTTATGTCTCGTATTCCTTAACGGCATACTTGTCAATCTAGAATACGTCCTTCACCCCATTCTTATGTTATATAGAATGTCCTCCTACCGACTCTCTTGTCGGTCCTTCCTTTCACTGGTTGAATCACTCGGAGGTAGATTATCAAGGTGATAATGTTATATGGATGCCCACGAGGATTAGGGATATGGTGACATCTTGGTTCAACCTTGTAGTTCAACCGGTGTGTCATGATACCCCGAATCTCCTAGGCAGCCTTATAACATGACCACATTCATAATCGGACCACTCGAGTAACTTGTGCGAGATCAAAGTGTAAATCTTAGCGATCAATGCAAAGGGTGTCGCCATAAGTCATAAGTCTCCTGCATTTTTGTAACCGAGAAGATCCTAATCTTCTCGGAGGTACAACCTGCAGATTGACTTGTGTCGTCAACCTTTAAATCCACCTCGAAAAGATCTACTTAACAACATGCGTTATGCACTTGAGTTTAAATTACTTTAAAGACTTTTCCCTAAGGTTAGCCTTTCCCCGATCCTGGATTCTTCGTCTTAAGATGACCCTCCTCTATAAAACCCATTACATGGTAGAGGTATTAAGGTCAAGCTCTCATCAAGGAGTCATTAGAATACACCTGATTCTAAACAACAGAATTGGACAATATCTCATAACCTTCACATGAGATTGCCATCCGAACTTCATTTGATTTATATCAGTTCTCTTAACTGAATTTATATCATACTTATTAGTATAAGGATATAAATGATTAAGAATCCAATTTAATATTGTCCTGTCATACTCAGGACTAGGGATTAGTAATTTAATCCAGCTTGTTTAGCGTTCTGCTTAGGTTCATTTTTAACCTATCTTTTAGAAAGACAATTATTTAAATTCAATATTGCTTTAGCATTTAGAACAATAAGATCTGCTAAACACTCATATGAATTCAACCACATTTTCTTGTAAGCTTTCATTGTCAATCACAAAAGCATCCAAAATTTTACAAAGATATCATTGCCATTCTGGTATATAAACCGAAGAAGGTCAACTATCAGAAATAGAATACAACACATAAGTATCAAACACTTATTTCCATTCCTTTCAAAATTATACAATTACATTTTATGCAAAAAAGCATACTTGATCACAATGCTTGAGCAAAGAAAATAAACATCTTTCCACATACAAGTACATTTATATAATCAAGTGTAATTCATTATGAAACAAATTAAATAATCTGATCATCTGTGATTCGGATCTGCATTGCTTTACCACTTACGGCAACCATCTGCAAAAATAGTCAACATGAGTCAGTTCGATGGTGAACCGAGCATGATAAGCACTAACTTTTAAAACAATTGCAATCCATCAATTGTTTTCATTAAACACCCTGTTTAAATGAGATCAATTATCCAAACAAGTAAACATATTCAGACTATGCCTTTGTAATACAAAATGTCTACAAATGTGTAACTCTATCATCGTTACAAAATAGTCTTACTCACTTCTCTAATATTTCATCAAATATTAAGAATCAAAGAACGAAAGTATTAAGAACAATCATCTTGAATCCAAGATCAGTAATATTGAACAAATCGTCACTTTCATCAGAAATGGAATATCATAGAAAATCGTGATTCCACCAATATGTTACAAAAGCAATACCAACTGTTAGACAGATCTCTACCAGTATTATAATAATAGAAGAGAAAGAACATATCATTCATACCCCCTTTCATATAAGTTCACTACTGTACCGTCTCCACATATGGAAAACATTCACCCAGTATGTATACCAACAAGTCCGACAAGCCACAAGAAGGATCGCTGTTTTAAATAAAAAGAACACAGCAAAAACTCCTGTACAGTAGCTAACACGTCATCAATCCCATATATCAACCTATAGCTCAATACTAGTTCCTTTTAAACACAGCAAGGTTTTCGATCCAAGTTCGAAATCAAAGAACCTCTGGCATATCGCTGTCAACAACAGACTTCATTGCTTTAAGCAATTTGAAGTTTCCTAAGGACTATGCCAAGATGACCACACAGAATCTCCGATACATGACCAGTCTCAATCGGACTGAAATAAACAGGAAGGAACATAGCATAACTATACTCACCTGGGCGCATTCAAATCTAAGTATGGTATTCGCGACTCACTTCAACAGAGCCAGGACACAAGATAATTATCCATACTCAAGGAACAGTGACAAAACTGACAGTGTCCCAAAAATCAGGTTCAATAAGGTACAAAAGCAATATAGGTTACCTTCCAAGAATTCATATGAATCCGAACAACAGTAACAAGTCAAATAATTGCATACGATTCCATCTAAGCCCATCAACGGAGCTTATTAAAAATCAGGCAAGCAATTCCAATTACTGATTTCAAAACAAGGAATCCGACTGAACCCTTGCCAATCTTTTACACAAATTTGCACAGACTGAAGACGTAAAAATATACCAAGAGAATCTGTACCACAAAATCCTTGCGACACGAAGGTACTCTTACAGAATAACAGTGATTGAAATACAAGTTATTCCCTTAGGTCATTGGTACAACATTTCCCAATATTCATTTATATTCAACTTGAACAGTGGATCAAATATATATACAAATCATTCCATCGACTCCACAGAGTCGTTCAGATTAAAACAAACATAAATATATATATATATATACATTGCATACTGTAAACGGGTTTATACCAATACGCATGGAACCCAACAACAGTATAGATAAAAACAAATAGTTAATGAATCCTTCTATGCCATCTATGGCAAGCATTCAGAACAAATCAAGTGTAAGCAAATCAAATACCGATTTCATTCCGAGGACTCCACAAAGTTGTTTAAATAAAAAATACATTTATCCATATTGTATACTGTCAACGGGTTAAATCCCGTTACCACAATAACAAGGAAAAACAACTTCCCCTGGGTCGTAATGACTACTGTAACACAATAGTTACCTGTTCCCAAACAAATTTAAAAGACAGAACGAAACCCACAAAGTATCAATAACTACCATCATCAAAACCCACGACAGAGCCTCTAAATATTTCATAACAAACTTTGAACAAACAAACAGTTCCATCAATGTTTCTTAATCAAGCTTTCCCAAACAAGAATCAATGGCCTATACCCATCTGCAGGACGATTCATGGGCTCACACCCGACGAGGCCGAGCATTCACACATTTCACATGTTTCGCATAATTAAGCTAGAATGCAAACACAAGAAAATAATGCCATAGTTTGAATTTAATAAACACCCAACAAAGGATAAATGAAGATTCGAACTAGGCGAGATACTTGAACCAAGAAAAATCACATAAGACATCCATAGATAAACATCTAATTCCATAAATCATTTGAACAAGAGTTGTTCTAATGAAATCACTTGAAAGACAAAGAAGATTTTTAAAGGTTAGGGCCTAACATGCACGGATTTTTGCTCGGATTCAAGCATTTCGGACCACCGGAAGAGCTGGACTTCCTTTTCCTTTTCCAAGTTAGAGCGACCCAAAAAATTTTGCTATCTCCAAACATATATACTCTCCTTGCCAGAGAAAAGAGCTAGATAACCTCATGCTCGCCATGCAACACAAAGAAGGCGGGTGCGAAGAACCGGTGAAAAGAGAAGAAAAACCAAAAATCGCGATAAGCCAAACAAACCAACAAACTTCCCATTTGCATGCCTTCTCGCGAGTTCCGAGCTCGTCTCACCGATAGCATTGAATGTAATTACACCAACTTTCCCGCTTTCAAACTCCACTTCCACCGACCGCCAAAGTTGGCGACAGTCAAATAAAATCCCAAGTTCATTTCCAGTTTTGGCGACCTGCCACGTCGGCACAGGTTAGCCGTTCCCAAAACCTCCGCCAAGACCTGTCCTTCATCCTTATCCCATGCATTTAATAACATAGAAAACGCCGCCCATGGTTCGCACCCCTCCATAGGCCCCTTTACATTCTTGATCATAGTTAGGTTAGTATCTTAGGTTAGAATTTAGGATAATACAAATTCTAACCACATTACACATAGATACTAACTTAGGACATTAGCACTTAGCCTAGGTCTAGGTTAGATTAACACTAATCTAACCCCTAGGTTAGATTTAGTGTTAGGTTACTAATCACTTAATAATTCCAGTTAGGTCTACATTCTGTACACTCAGAAAAGACCTACCTCATACCTTCTTGAACAGGGTTAGCTCCTGTTCTGCTGCAGAATCGTATGTAACCGAATTATTACCTGGTCCACGATCGAGACCTTCCAGATATACTTCCATATCGGGAACCAATTCATTTTACTCGATCAGCCTGAGTCATACTCCTGACTAGCTTATTAAATGCTTCTAGACCTTGCAACCTGTTCAAGGTCTGTGATTTTAATTCATCATGAACAAACTTTAAGCATTACTTGGATCAATTCCACTGATCCAAGACTAGATCTTATAGATGGATAACTCTATAATTCATTCCGAGATCAGACTAAACTCAATGCAAAATGAAATAAATAAAAGAGTCTAATCACATTCGACTCAACAAGATCTGGCAATCGCAAAGAAATTACAAAGATACATATCAAGTATGATTTCAAATTCATCCATCAAAAATTGTCATAGGAAAAAGCATCACTACCAACTCACATGCACCTCTTCCTAAACCAACCCCAATTTTGACTCCCGATGAATCCATCACTACCCTTTCCCGTATGATACCACGAAGATGACCTTATTCTTCGATGGTTCCAAATGTCAGGTCAGAGGTGGTGCCAGAGTTATCCTATATTCCTCTTGATGATGATCCTATGCCATTATCTTTCAAACTATAATTTTGATTATACTAACAATACTACCGGATAGAAGCACCTAAGTTAGGTCTTCAAACTGCCATAATTTTTAGTAAATTAAATCAATTAATATCTGCAACTCTTAATTGGTTTTAATGTTTAATAATATATCAAAGATTGCTAACGCAGTACTTCAAAAGTATGAAACATCATGTTGACATGTTTTTGAATACCTTTGATAATTATTAACTTCAAACCACCCTTGTTTTACTTAATGTTTAAGGTATTACCCACACAGGTCTTGCTTTCAAATCCTGGCTTGCCATCCTGATCAAAATATTTTTCATAATACAAAGGTTGCAATCACCTTCTTATCTAGTATGAGATTTCAAACCTTGTGAGGAAACATAAAAATTGGACCCATGTGACCTTGTATAAGAAATTTGACCAGCTTTCCCTTTCAATTATGCCTCCAGACTTACCTTGTGAATTTACAAATGATCTTTCTCAAAATTTTCCCTACTATGTCACTACTGGGTGGTCTTCTATAAGACAACTTTAATGGTATCCTCTTACTTACGCCCTTATGTTCTGAAATCTACCAAACCACATGAAGTTCACAACATGATTTTCAGCGAACGATAAGAAGATTGTTATAAGCCATGATCTCAAATGATAATACACCACATTAGATTTAAAATTAAGAGCTAAAATACTGTTATATGGAAATCATCATAACCATAATGCCTGGGTCATCCTTTGCTAATACAAATGACTCGAATTACTCAATAAGAAATATGGCACATAGGAGGAGGGAAGTGCAACTACTATTTAAATACGTAAGTAAGAAATCCTACCACCGAGCATCGGGCAATTAAGTTAATTCCAAAAGATTAGTGTTAAATCCACATAATCGAGAATCTAACTCAACACAACTAGTAAGCTAATCTACATAACTAGTACACCGAAAAGATAACTCAAAAGTGCATGGATACATATGTAGAATTATCCCTGATAAATAAATAAAATGATAAATAATAATCTATACTAATAGATTTTATGGGGGCTGTCATCCCAATGCTTTTAATGTCATCACATATTCCTTCACTTCTCGCTATTACTACAACAACTATAAACTATGATTAAGTCGGATTTACGTTAAGAATTGTGTATGTCAACAAATGATAATCTTATCTCACTCCCTACTACGCTTTAAGGTGCTCACAAGACCTTTCTTACCATCTCAATGGGGGTTTATCTGTCGCAGAGATCAACTCGCTATTCTTCCACAGCCATCAATGGATTATTAATACTCACCGAGTATTACACTAAATGACGGAATCCGTACTTTATTTCTACAACCGAGGAAAATATGTGAATCTCATCAACCATCACATCATTTATCTCTTCGTGTCTCACCGCCCACTACCGATAATTCTAAAAAAATTTGAAAAATAAAATTTACTGAAACTATGTGATGACTTTGATTAAACTCATTTTTCATGTTATTGTCCCCAAACAAATGGCCAAGATAAATTGACTAACAAAACCCTAAATAAAATTCTTACTTAAAGTGGTCTTAACATAACGTAAGGACTGGCACACACATCCTTCTACCTTATGGGCCTTTATCGTACTAGTATTCGCGCACCTCAACTATCACACACATTTCTTGGTCTACGGTATAAAGGTTTTTGCCTCCTCAAGTCCAAATTCCATCTCTCTTCATATCTCACTCAAATCTATGCCTCAATGGTGATTATTTCACCAGGACCATCTTCACACAAATTTCGAGCTATTAGATGAGCAGCATTCCAAATGCCTTTGATCACCCCAAATCTACCAAAACATATCAAATGTGCCTACGATAAATGTATCCAAGAATAAACCTTTCTAGGTCAACGAATTCTTATCCCCAAGGAAAATCAACATGTAATAAAAGTGAAGAAAAGTAAACGGGAAACCATCTCTTTAATCATTTCGACTTATATCGTTACTCACGCCCCTATCGACTGGCGTTTATCATTTATCTTCACTCAAGGTAAACCGTAATCGAGTTTCATCAATGCCTCTGCATCTTCAACCATTCCCATTTTTGAATCAAGTCCTCATGTCACCTTCATTCCATTAAACGACACACTCTGAGGAACTCACCTCTCACCCATTCATTTTAAGGATCACAATTAAACAAGAATCATGTGATTACATGTCATCTTCACTCTTTATCTTCAATATGAGTAATGCGGATCTACTCATGGCATGATTCCTCATGGATAATTTTTGTCCTTTCAGATGGAACTGTGGTCGTCATCACTTAAAAACTCTTTCAGATAACCCATGTGGGCAGGTGGTTTTAATCTCTACAAATAATCCTATACTTCTCGTAGTCTTGTCCATGACTCCAAAAGTCCAAAAAACAATCTAAAAGTAATATATGAGATTTAAATTCAAAATCCTCGAATCAAACTTCTAGAAAATAGATGACTCCTAAAAAATACATATTCTTTCTATCTTTCTTCTCTAAATAGACTACTCCTCAAAGGATTGCTTACAAAGCTTAGCCATACTTCATATATAGTCTATCCAAAAGAAGATTATTTCTAAAATAAAATAAACATATCTTAAAGCCTTCGCATCGATCAACTTCACGAAAACCTCAATGAGATATTATATTCATCCCACATAGACTTCTCTACACTGATTGACCATAAACAAAAGCAAAAAGATATATTGCTTTTTTCTTAATGCTGAACTGCCCTATTCGGTCTCGGGCACTTATGTATATGTACAAGTATCTCCCACCAAGGATACGCTTAAAGCAAACCTAGTATTCCCACCTCACCTGCCTTTCATTTCAAATCCTCTACCTAATCAAAGGACGTGTTGGAAATGCAATATTTCATGATCGTAGAATTTCAACCCTTTAGAATACCAATCATGCAACGCCTTTAGGTATTAGATCATAAGCCTTCAACATTCTATATATACCATAATAGTTCTTACGCAATTAGCATCTTTGTCTCCTCTTACCATCCACTCCTTTCTTACTTATTGATCCTTCTCTAGAACCAGACCTTGACACCTACATTATGGGAATTCCACTTCACCAAAATCACCCACACTCTATTCAAACTCAAATTATAACCTTATATTAACCTATACTCAACCATGCCAAGAGACCCACCTCAACTGCGCCAAACCTACCAACCAATTCATCTCACTTCTATCATATTCTTCCTCACAGGAGAATTACATCGGCTTGAGGGCCCCTTTCACCTGGGCCAGAGCAAAGATCACGAGGGCACGGGGCCCTTATAAAGGCCTTTGGCCACTTACCTCTAACCAAATTTCCTTAGTTCACATTTATACCCTAGTTTCCATTTCATACAAAAACTTGAATTACATTATACTACAAAAATACATACCTACCATTTTATCACCACGACTATATTATACTTAAACTACCTTACATTTCCATTTATATTAATTAGTTGGAAATTTCACCACAACATATATACAATACATTATTTTCCATAAGACTTAATTTGAACACTAATCAATTCCTATACCTACCAAACATACCTTATACTTGACTCCGCCATGCCCATACCCGACTCCACCTTGCCTATACCTAATCAAACTACTCATAATTCGACCCATCATTCCTAAAAGACTCGACTAACTATTCCAACTACCTAGTTCCCATGGGTACACAATAAAAAAATGGAAATTGTATATATCATCCATCCAATAGTAATCATCAACTATATGGAAGAGTGTATGTCATTTTATGGAATACATATACACTGATATAAAGTGTCTCAAAACTCCTATATATAACTCTTACAAAAATCTCTACACGGAAAGCAATATATATAAATTCAAAAAATAATCACAAGGTATCAAATGTCATGACTAATCAACCCCATATGAGCGCTCCTCTCCACTACCCATCTCATCCTCTAGTCCTCAACTGGCTCATTCTCATGGTGAGATATTAATCACCTCTGAGGCCTATCTCTCGGTCACACCTCATATACGAAGCTAAGTGAAATTCCAGATCTAAATTTCTCATTAGCTTCTCAAGGAGTTCCTATTCTTGGAGTATGAGGGAAAATCAACTCTGTAGTGGCTAGATGGTAATGGTAATAATGGGTAATTACCTAAAGAATCCCCAACTTACCATATAAACTGGGTATCGCAATTTAACTGAACGCCAATTCCTGCACCTACTCCTACCAATGAGAACTTGGTCCAGCGGCTCTAAGCGACGGTGACCTTGTCCCCGTTCCTTTGTTGGTACCTGTAGCTGGCATAACATATACCAACTCATGCCTTTGAAGCTACCAACTATCCCCTAAACTAAGAATATGCTCCTATAAAGACGACTTACCTAAAGTACTCATCCTCAAGAGCCTATACCGTACTCATGCCTAAGCCTCGGTAGAAGCCAATCGCCCTGCAATGCAGTCACTTCACCCTATCAAAGCAATTATCTCGTGTCAGCTAATACAATCGAACTTCACATTGCCACTCTATCCTCGTAGGACATCCTCCAACTATCACCGTGGCTGTCTCTGCTGATTCGGGCCGCAGTGGTACCAGGCGTAACTCACTTCCCACTACCGTCTATATGCCAGCACTGGCTTCTCGCATCATCCAATGTCATTTCATCGAGTTTTTATGGAAAAGGACAAGAGGTAAATATTCCTTTTTCAAAAATTTAAAAGTAATTTTCATGGTGCAGGAAGATCTGCTCTACTAAAATTACGCTTAATTTTTTTGTATTTAATCACCAATTTTTGAAAATATCCCTATATAATCATAGATTATTTGCTGCAGAACATCAATAGTGCCTGTACTCATACCACCCGGGGTATATCTATTATCAATTATGTAAAGTTCGTGGAAGAATAAATGTGATATTAAAAGTGTAGTTTTATGATATTCATAAATGTTATAGTCGGGGTGATGCTATCACATTTCAAACACATGACAAGAAATTTCTACCAACGTATTTGACAAGGGAGAGCTTTTGACACACGAAGGATACTGCTGATGCCATATGAGAGCCTGACGGACGTGGGGTTTGACAGGAGGCATGAGGCTAAGGTAATGCACGATAAAGTGTTTATTGATGTACAAAAAGGAGAGCTCACGATGTGATAGAGGAAGAGCCGTGCATGTGCTTATAATAGTTTTTGGATGCAAATAGGAGGGTGGAGGCTAAAGAAGTGTCATAAAAATTAAGCCGATACAATGCTGAGAGAGCCTGCTGATGCGTGATAAGCGATATTTTCGGCACAATGCAGAGAGAGTTTTTCACATACTATAAGAGGGTGGAGGATGAACGTGGTGGATAGGAGGCCTGTCGCGCCACGCCAAAAATATCCTATCATTCATCTTATAGCCTTTATCATAAGGACTTGAAAATGAGATTCTTTTTTTTAGGTGAAGAATTTCACACAATCCCAAAAATCTACCTTTCCAAACAACTATGAGGATATCTGCTGTGGATTTTCCACTTCTCGATTTTCTGAGTCTCAAAGTGAACTCTTGATCCACTAGTGGGTATCTCCCTCATGTCATGTAGGGTTTAGGCGGTGGAGACAAAGGTCTCCACATCATCCATACAGTGATTAGCTGGAAGGGTGGTACATCCTACTATAATCCAAACTAAGATCGGAATTACGATCGATCATATCATGCCTACTAAATAACATCCATGATCACCATGCTAATTATAACTTCTGTGAGTTCTCATCCATCCTCAAAAAAGTTAGGAAAACTCATATGGGGCCACTAGAAGGGCCCATCAAGCACAATCCCTCCAACTCTTCCCCGTAGTATACTACGCTACGAGCTACCTCTACTACAGACATCACCATGGCCACTCTACCTCATGTAATTATCCTTTTCCCCATGATGTTAATATTAAACTTGAGTCCCCATGGCTTCAGACTTACCATAATATGTTTATATTCCACAGTGAAGTAGGAACGGATAACCTATGTCGAGCGTCGATCTTCCAACCACAAATTCATATAACTACACTTAAATATGCAAGCACCCAGTGATAAATCAGACTCATCTTGATCATATCTCAATAATCCCACTACCCCTCTAGGAAATGGACCATCCTCAAATCAACAGCGTATAACACCCTACCCACCATCATCAATACTACTAACTACATCCTACGTGGTGCATATAAACCCCTATAAACAAGATTAGAATTGTGCCATGTTAGGTCACCAGCCATCTCCCAAACATCTCAACTATAGCCTCAAAGGATCCATTCTCACCGTAATATACTCGGCTCACAAAAAGGTGGCAGCCATGAATCCTATATAATCTCTAGCAGTGACGCATCATCTCACAAATGGTATACAAATGTGTTGGTTTCAAGCATCCCATCTTCATGATTGCAACCATGAGACTACGACTCTACCGATCTGATCAGAAGTTTAATGTCCACTAACTGAGCATCTCGATATGTTTCCACTTCTCTGGCCTCAGTAATGCTAGAACAGCATCTACTGCAGTAATGCTAGACATGATCTGTGTCAAGATACCACCAACACCTGCCAAAGAGGTACCACTTCTCCAATTTTTACAACCTAATTAACACTCACTCCATCTATTTCAAATACTCCATAGCCTAGTCATTTCTTATCATTTTCTTAACAAGTTCCTGTATACCCATTCCATCATCAGACCTAATCGCCTTCTATCGCCCACCTATGTCACCATTTACCCTCATCCACCATGCCTTCCCCTCATCCTCTCGTTTCCCTTATCTACTAATGTTTCTCATTTATTGTATAAAAATTCCAAACCTTCCATCTAGATGATGAATCACCTTCTCCATCATTTCCATAATGCAAAAAAACCCAAGGAATATACTCTTTCCATAGTGATCAACCACTAGAGTGGGAATTTGTTATCGGTCCAACACATTCCTTAAGAGAGATGTGAATATTCTTAAGGGGTAAAGTAAGTTCAATTTCATCCATTCATTTCACACCATATAATAAGGCTAGATATATGTCAATTATTCCATTAGTTTCATGTGCTATCTGATAGAAAATAAGGGATAAAATATGCACAATAATCCTCATAGAATCACAACAAAGAGAAACTAATATGCGAGTAAAATATTACAGATCTCAAATAAAAGTGCAGTAATGAAATAACACAACACAAAGAGATAATATTTAACATGGTTCAAAAAATTTGGGCTACATCCACTAAGAAAAACTTGATCATATTTTATTACAAGCCACCTCTCTCTCAATACAATATCTAGATCTATTTGGAGATATGCTAAAAACTATACAAAATTCACACCCAAATTCGGACACATCTGCAATGTTACATCATACCTACCATATGCACAAAACCACATAAGTATAAAACTACTTTAGTAGTTTTAAAAAACCATGGATATCAAAACCATGGGCCAAAACTGTCCCATAAACCTAAGGGTCAAAATATCGCCCATATGAGAAAAGCACATTTCCCAAAGATATCTCGGCAAGGCAATTGTGGAAAATGTACAAAACTCTTAGCGTACAGTCTTCAACATTTTCACACATGAAAATAGGATCCACAACCTCATAGTATCCATCCAATGATTCCTAGGATATTGCTCATGAACTTATAATCACAGAAAGATGACGAACAAGTTTCAGTTTGTCACGTAGGAAAACTTATCAATAAGAAAACAATTTCTTAGTTGTAGAAACTTCCAAACTATCCATAAAAATGATGAATTTCCTTCATCGTCACATTTTAAATGGACCAAAACCCCAAGGGACATCCCATATTTATATTTATTGTCCATTTGATTGTGAAATTTCTACCAGTCGGATGCATTCCCTAAGAGAGAAGTGAACATTCTCAAGGGTCAAGAAATTCCAAATTTAGGAAACTATTACACATTATCCAAGAATTATAAAGACATGTCATATATTACTTTAGTTTCATATTAGATCCCTATAATGATTCACAATATCTCATTCATGAAATCATAAGCATGTAAATATGGTGACCTATTTTGTCATGCAATTAAAACTTTCTAAACAAGGAAAATGTTTCTCATTTGTTGTAAAACTTCCAAACAAACCATATAGATTATGAATCAAATTCTTCATCATGTCTAGAATGGTAAAAAACCCCAAGGAATTTACTCTTTATACAGTGATTGGTTATCAATTTGGGAAGTTGATATCAGTTCGGATGCATTCTTTAAGAGAGAAGTGAACATTATCAAGGGGTCAAACAAGTCCAAATTTGGACAAATATTGCATACTATATGGGAAGGATATAGACATGTTTTCTATTATATTAGTTACAAGTGGGATGCCTCTAATGATTCACATGATATCTCTTATGAACTTTGAAGGAAGAATAAAAGGAAATCAATTTTGTCACGTAGCCAAGATTTGATGAACAAGACACAAGTTTCTCAATTATTATAGCAAATTCCAAAACAGCCATATAGATGAGGACTTGCCTTCACCATTATGTCTAAAATGGCCAAAAACCCCAATTCATATACTCTTTTTAGGATGATCGATGACTCGAATTGGGAATCTTCTATTGATCGATGTGTTCCTTAATTAAGAAGTGAACATTCAAGGGACCAAATAATTCCAAATTTAGGGCAGCCACCGCATGCTATCTAGTAAGGATAGACATGTGAACATTATATATTTTATTAGTTACATGTGGGATCCCTATAGTGATTCCAATGATCTCTCTCATGAAATCATCAATATACAAATATGGTGACTCGGGTTTGTCATGCAACCAAAAATGTTGAACAAAAAGAAGTTGACCATTACTAGCACCTAGATACATATTTTTAAGTTTCTCTTTTTTAAGTAGATTAACCTCTTCAATCATGATTGTAACCATGTGAATCTGGTGGCTCTTATGGTACCACTAACCTACCTCAAATGTGTTATTAATGATTTGAAATGAAAATAAATACATAGTGATGAAATAAAATATATTATTTATCACATACTAAACTTTTTGGTTCCAAAAACTAATGGGATTAGCCCTAATATGGATTGTATCAAGAATAAATTCATAGTTAGTGGTGGTGAAAATTAATTTGCAGTAATAATTATTTTTTTCATTAATCTACATTCATTTAATTGTCAAACCAAGGGATGTAGAATTTCAATAATGTCAGTGTTGTATGCACAGATTACATATATTCAAGAGGTAGGAAGGTAATTTTTTTGTCACTATAATTGGATATAACAATGCTTGAAATAAACAAATATCGATCGAAGTAAATACTAAGTCTAAGGAAAAGCACGTAAAAATAGAATACAAATAAAGGAATGGATTGCTGCTAATCTACTCTCATTAATAAATAAAATCAACAAACAAAGGATAGGGTTACCAAACCGCAAGTGGGTTCGATTGGGTGCTAATCCATCCTAAGGCTTGTGACTACAACTAATGAACATAACTCGGACTTTTATTGCATTGGCATGAAGATTACAATTGGAAATATAACAATTCCTCTATCTATCTCTTTATATCTCTTACAACATTAATATTTTATTTGTATATCTCATTACAACATGTGAAGCTTCAAGAAACCGAATTCTACTAGGAGTTCAATTATATTAAGTAAAAGATCTTAACCAAACAATTTAGAGACTAGATGCATGCAACAAAATTATTTAGCAAGTGTTTACATATCAATCACATAACTTAAGTAACCAATCAGTTTGATCAACCAATTCCTAAATCATGAATTAAATCAGTTAGTTCCTTGTTAATTTGCAACACATAATTAGATGTTGGATTTGATCCATCTCACGGTTCTCATTTTTGAATTATAATTTATTCTTACATCGACACTTGGAGACTAAAGTGTCATGTCCAAGTTCCATGATCTTCACATGATCACAAAGCTTATTCACGTGTGTAACCTCCTTTGGCTATGGATGCTTTGTTGTAGACAAGTCATTTGCTTACATGCAAGTTGCTGCAAATGGTGCCTTCATTGTAAATGATTAATTTTGGTTGCATGTGAGTTTTGCATATACAATTTTCTTACAAAAAGAGGTATCACATGCATCATCAATCAAACATCTTATTAAAATAAAGAGAATAAATACATACTCACAATACCACAAAATAAATCTAATTAGTGATAACTATATTAATAAGTATTCATGCCATAATGTTTAGGTTATAATGAAATGTCTCAATAGTATAACAGGGAATACAATTATAAGGATACAAATGGCTCAACAAAATACATAGGATGAGTTGTTTAGAAAGATAATTTAAACAACTCATCACACCCTAGACCTAACTCCTTGTCCAATTTCCTCATTCAAGATTCTCGTAGGTTCCTCTCGCTAGCTTAGGTTCACCGTATGGTGTTGCAGTATAAGTGTCTCGAAATATATAAGCATGTCTATTCTTTTTGGCTCGATGGAGAAGTGTGCATCTGCTCAATATGTACTTTTCAAAACCTCAAATTGTTTCATCTATGGGTACATCACCATACCAATGTGGTATAGGCAAGTGGAGGATTGGTGGGTGATAACCATGATATAATTTAAGGATCGTAATAAATAAGGATTTAATAAAATTACATATTATATAATGCTATAATAAATATTTAAATAAACATTACATCATAACATAAATAAATAAATACTTACAGGAAATAAATAACACAACCTGACACAATATTTATAGTGGAAAACCCCAATAGGGTAAAACCACTTTGAAAATAACTGTTACTTTAGAGAAATGATTTTACATCCAAGAAGATCACCTCCTCCTTTGAAACCTTATTTACTAAAGGTAAATCCAAATATCTTGATTTTCACACCTTTGAAATATTTCCGAATATATCAAATGAGGACATAAAGTCCTTTTTATATAAGGTGATTGATTATGTCTCCCGACCCACCTTTCCAACCTAAAATGGTTGACATATATACCTAGGTGATTGTATTTAATAAATAGAAACATAAATGATTCACTAAATACTTACCTAATGTATATTACCTAGGTATGAATATTTAATAATAGAAAAGTATTTCATATTATTAAATATTTAACCTATATAATAGTGATGGACCCATACTAATTAAGGTTTGGCTAGACCACTTAATCATTATGTTCCAACACTCCCCTAATGTTAAGTTGGATAACATATTCCAAAGACATTACTTGCCTATGGTACACTACATGATTTCGGTCCTTAAACCATAAAGTTTTTAAGCTAGCATATCGGGTGAAGGAATTATACCACCTTTATTATACTCAAGTTACCTTTTGGTACAAAAGGATTTAGAATCTAAAGATCATCCCATGATCAATGGCTAAGTATGATTTGTGAGTTTTACATATTTTCATAAGTTCTCATAAAATTTTATTGAACCCAAGCATGTAGGAGCCTTTTTATAACCAAGGACCTCCTTAATAATATGCTTGATCTTGGATGTTTATCAAGGACCTTTCAAAACTACTATTTCAATTTTTCTTTAATTCTACAAATTAAAGTAGGATTATCACCAGTCATAAGAAAATCATCAACATATATACAAACAATGATAATATATGATCCTTCTTGCTTGATGAATAGATCATTGTTAGAAGAACAATTAACAAATCCTAACTTATTTAAAGAAAGAATTAATTTTCGTATACCAAGCTCTAGGAGCTTTCTTTAAACCATACAATGATTTTTCAATTTACAAACATAGTTTTCTTTACCAGTTTCTTCAAATCCTTTAGGTTGATACATGTAAAGTTCTTCTTTTAAATGACCATTCAAAAAGGCATTTTTCACATCCATTTGGTGTATTTACCACCCAAATTGAGAGGTAATTGTAAATAAGGTTTGAAAAAGTAATCATTTTATATATAGGGAAAAATGTCTAAACATAATCAATACCGTGTTTCGAGTGAAACCTCTAAAGAACAAGTATAGCTTTGTGTTTGTCAATACTACCATCTGAATTATATTTTACTTTGTATAACCACCTAGACCTTATACTACTTCTTTTCTCTAGAGGTGGAACAAACTCCCAAGTTTGATTTTGAATTAAGGCATTATATTCACCTTGCATTACATTGATCCACTTATCATCCCGAGAAGTTTCTTCAAATATTTGTGGCTCAGGTTCATACAAGGTCATTAAAGCATGGTATGTATGATGGCTTCTGGTCATTTTCCTAAGATCAATAGGATAATAATTTTCTAACACAAACCGAGCCCATTTTAGTTTCTTAACTAGGGAGTTAGGAGATTTAGAAGCATCTATAATATAAACACAAGAAACATCATCATGACCATTTACTATATTCTTATTATCAAAATCATAACCATCATCGAAATATTGACAGAGTTAGGAACATATTTACCATTATCATATGAACATAAGCATTTTTCCAAAACCACCACATTGCGGTTTTCAGTTACTTCCCTTTTGTAGGGTCGTAAATCCTTAGACCTACAAAGTGTTAATACCATATCCAATGAAAACATAAGAAAAAGAAGTCATATCAAGTTTCTTTCTTTTCTTTTTAGGAATGTATAAAGAAGCAAGACTACCAAAAAAATTTAGATGAGAAATATCATGTTTTTGATTTGACCATTTTTCTAAAGGAGTTGAAAGATGCATAGATTTGGTGGGAACCCTTTTTATAATGTAGACTGTTGTGTTCATTTCTTCTGCCCACATAAATTTGGGAAGACCAATAAAATGAAGCATAGTGCAAGCCATATCTAAAATAGTCCTATTCTTACGTTCTGCAACACCATTAGATTGGGGAGAATGAGGAGAAGTTAATTCTATTTTAATACCACAATCAATACAAAAATTTCAAATGCTTTGCTAACATATTCACCCCCATTATCTGTTCTAAGTCTCTTAATTTTATAATTTGAAGAGTTTTCAACATATGCTTTAAATTCCTTAAATTTCCCAAGTACATCAGATTTATTTTTAAGAAAATATGACCAAATCATCTTGGTGAAATCATCAATGAAATTCACAACATATAAAGAACCATTTAATGAAGTTGCTTCAAGAGGTCCTCTAATATCACTGTGAATAAGTTCTATTGGGGAAGAGGAACTCTCTTCAAGATGTGAGTGAAAGAGTTTAGCACTGTGTTTTGAGCATAAACACCCTTCACACACATCATGAGAAGAAGACAACATAGACAAACCTTTCAAAAGATTATATCTAGCTATTTCATATAAAATTCGATAATTAACATGTCCTAATCTTTCATGCCATAGTTTTGAATTATTCAAACTTTGAGAAAAAAACAAGATGCGTAAGAGAAATTATCAAAATATATCTGAGACCATTTGTTTGAATTCCTTCAGTTATTATATCATCATTACTATCCTTGATATACCAAGTATCTTTCAAAATTTTAATAGCCAAACCATCATGAGTTAATTGAGAGCATGATAAAAGGTTATTTTTGAGTTTAGGAACAAATAAAACATTATTTAACACACCATTATCAAATTTTACTTTTCCTTTATCTATTTCTTCTAAAGATGAGTTATCACCAAGATACACACGTTCATTGATTTTCACAACATAAAATAAATAATTTGAAACACCAATCATATGATTTGATGCACCTGAATCTAGAATCCATTCAAAATTAGAGGAAGAATACAATGTAGCATATAATGCAACAATTTTAGGAATATCATTAGAGCTATCCTTTTTCCTTAAATTGTATTTAGAAGAAACAATTTGTTCCAATTAAATCACAAATTGTATCCATCTAATATGTTTTAATATTTTTAATTTTGGCTAAGAAATTAACTACTTTTTTCATCTCTTTTTCATAGGATTCAAGCAATTTTGCAAAACTAATTTAATAATTTTAGATAAATGGGTAACTTTCATGCATGGATTCTAAATATCCATACTTCTTTTTCGAATGTTTCAAATATTTACCAATGTGTGGTAGAATTGCACTAACATCATTCACATTACACAAGGCAATCGCTGAAAGAGTCCTCGTATTTGGGTCAGAGTTAATGCATTCATGTTATCTATACGCTTCTTTGATGATCAATGTGAGAAACCTTAGCAAATCCAGTAACAAGTTGTCTATAGTTTCCTCACTTACCATGTTCCGATTTGACCCGAGATCTTCCAAATGTTGTAGTTGGTATCCATTCTGGATCCGCCTTGTTCATAAGATGTGAAATAACTAGCAGACGTCATCAGTTTCCTAAACTCGTAAAACACACCCCATTATACTATAAGCATACAATGTATCATGTAGTTAGATACATATTTATGCAAAATATAACGCTTTTAATAGAATATATCTAAATTTTATAGATCTACATAAAATATTTAATCATAACTAATTTTGTCATTACAATGCATATTAATTACCCCCTCACATGATCAAAATAATAACCCACAATATATAAGGCTTGTGATTATACCTTAACTTATATAAAAAATTCTAACCACATGTAAGGAAGAAGAAACCCCTAAGAATGTAAAACAACTTACAAATTCTGAAAAAAAATAATGTATAAAAAAGATCCGCCAACTTAAATTTGATGCCTAAATGACTCATATCACTGCTATGCTCGTGACAAGCTATTCGACCGGATTTGTCATTCATATGACCTAAGAGCTTAAAATTCTAAATGACCATCTTAATCAAAACTTGTCTGTGTATTTCAAGATGGATTCAAAACTTCATGCTTCTATGGATAATATTAAATTCCCTGTATTCTATATATTATTAGGGAGCTTATATTTTAATACACATTATACTAACTTCATTATAATTTATAATGTAAAATATATTCACTTTTTAAAAAGAGGTATATAGTTTATATAATGTAAATAAACAACATATGTAAGATAATAAAAAATTATAAACTATGCGATATATATACTTTTTTTAAAATAAAATAATACATATAACCCTATTACGAGGCCCTCATGAGAAAAATATTTAAAACATTTACTGTGCCATCTAATTTAATTCCTAGATAAACCTTAGAATTATATGTAGGAGACAAATATTTTTCACACATCCAATGGAAAAATTTAAATCCTATTTTGATGGAGTCATTCTCCTCCTTCATTTACCATTGACAAAATTCAACTCGCATATATTAAAACTATAGAAAAAAAAAAAAATTCAATTATTTTATCCCTGAACCTCTACACAAGTTTCTCACTTAAGGGTAGCTTCCAAATCTTTCCAATTCAGTGAATTCACCTTGATTCTTCACAAAGTAAAATTTTAGGTCAAGCACTTATTTTAAATACCCTTCCTGTGTCGGGTATTGAAAACTCCAAGCACAAAGTAAATATATAAAATATAAAACATTTTCTCTTAATTTATTTAATTTACCTGGGTTTCCGAAGAGAAACAAATTTAAAATTTCAGTCATTAAAATTGTAATAAATAAATAAAATACAAAAACATTTGATCTTAATTCTATTTAATTTACCTTTTCGTGTCAAGTTGTGTAATGGTACAAATTAAATAAATAAAATACAAAGCATTTGATCTTAATTTATTTAATTTACCTTGTTCTATTACCATGTTAGATTTGAGGATTCTAATAAATAAGGATTTAATCAACTTACATATTATATAATGTTACAATAAATATTTTAATAAACATTACATCATAACATAAGTAAATAAAGAAGTACATACAAGAAATAAATAATACATGTGTGACAATATCTATATGGGAAAACCCCAAAAGGGTAAAACCACTTTAAAATAACCTTTACTTTATAGAACTTATTTTACATCCAAAGTAATATCACCTCCTCCTTAAAACCCTATTTACCAAGGGTAAAACCAAATCACTTGATTTGTCACACTTGATATATTTCCTTAATATATCAAAATGAGGACCTAAGTCCTTTTTTATATAAGGTGATCTGCATGTCTCCACTCCACCTTTCAACCTAAATGGTGACACATATACCTAGTGGTGTATTTAATAAATATAAACATAAATGATTCACATTATTAAATACCTACCTAATGTATATTACTTAGGTATGAATATTTAATAATAGAAAATTATTTCATATTATTAAATATTTAACATATATAATAGTGATGGAACCACATTAATTAAGAGTCAGCCTGCACTCACTTAATCATTATGTTCTGTCAAACAATCAGGAACGTGGTATCTACCAGTCAAAAATCAGAATAACTCCAAAGAATTGGAGGTCTTAAGGCAAATGAGAATAACATTTTGAAAGTTTAGAAATTATGGCTCAATGAGCTTGACATCGATCACCTACTTTTGAGCGATGTCAGTTAGAGATCATTGCTTTCTCCTCATGGAGAGAAGTATAAGTCAAGAAGACTCGAAAGTTCATTCTTTCTAAAATAAGATCTCATGAGTTCCCATTGATTATTGTGAACTGATATCCATCCATGGATATCTAGATACCCTGGAAAGATACAAGGTTTGACTATTATATCTTGATCTCACTCTTTTCATTTCACTTTGGGAATGGCATGGGTAAGCTTTGATCCATGACCAAAGTTATCACTCGTGAAAAATCACTGCGGATGAAAAAACCAATCTTCATTTTACCTAGTTTCCGCCTCATCCCTCTTATTTGGGTAAACTCAGATAGAAAATATAAACAGAGTTAATGCTAATAACGCTGGAATAATCGTCTAAATGTTTGATTGGTATATGTTTGAGGAAGTGAGACTATTGAGTCAACAACATGTAAGCTTTACCATTTCCAACTTTGTTCAGATTTGGGCTTTTCATTTCCATTAACTAAGCATTATTTTTCGATAAGGGTCAAAGAATCATATTTTCAGCAAACAAATTTCCTTCATAAGTACAATTGTTAATTTCTTAAACCCATATTGAATAGTTCACCCTTTGTGTTTCACTGGTTCAATAATCTTGAATAGATTGTTCCTGAACAATTTTCTCAAAGACGATCCTTCAAAGTCCCTAAAGTGATCAAGTATACTCTTTTTTAGGGAATTAATAAAATACAAATGCGTAATGCTAAATCCTCATCTCTTGATCTGTTAATATCATAAAGAGATCTAATGAAAGAAAGGAAAATGGGAGAATAGAAAATGCCTCCTTTTGCTAACTTAAGATCCAAAAGATGATATAGTTGTTCATTTCTTCTTCTTTTCATTCATCTCTCACCTATTTTATGGGAAGATGACTTCCTGGCACAACACACAAAGACCTATCAAATGTGGCACGATGGATAACTGCCTTTTCTTAACTTTCATCGTTACTTTGTAGGGATGTAATTTTCAAATGTAACTAAAGTTCTAGATGGCTAAATTATTCTATGCCATATCTTCACTAACTCCTCACTTGAGTGACTCTAAAATTTAGGTCATCAGTTGGACTTTCTAAATTAGTTGAGTAAAAGTTTCTGAGAAGGTAATAAACCTTGCACTTTAAGGTTATGTGCCTTCCTAAATTTCAGCATCATTAGTGTTTGAGCCTTGCATATCATGGATATTCTATATTGAAGTAAACCAATTAGGTACCAAATTCCAATTTGTATTCCTCTTCTCACCAATGTGGGTGGATTTAGTAACTAATCATTAGAGTTAGTATTTTCAGTAGTTAGATAGAAACACTCAAGATTTGGTATAAATGATCCCCCATCCATCTCTAGTGGATCCACCAAAATCGACACTTAATTTCATCATCCAATGTGATTTTTATGAAATCATCCGCTGACATGGTTTGATGTTGCATATAACACGACATGCTTCAATGTTTATATGGATTTTCACTTCTGCTTTCTACCTCTTATGACTATTATATTTCTGCAGGATGTGTCTTTCTCAGTAATGCTTTAACTATTTCTATAAAACAAAGTTTTTTTATAAAAAAGTTAGTTAAAATCACATCATTTTAATGCTTAGTGCTTATCATGCTTAGTTCTACTAAATCGAATCAGTATAAAGGTGGGCTTATGCGTATGGACTTCATGTATGTAAATGGAGACAACAGTATTTTCTAATGTTTTTTTTTATCAAAAGACTAGATCTCTTACAAGCAATAAAATACAGATTCTACTATTTGAAGGTATTCATTCGAAAGGAAAGCAGTAATTTTATAGAGTTTTATTGTTGTTGTTCGACATCAAAGAAGTCCTGGTTATTTGTACTATTACATGTAAGAATTCCTCCTTGAGTAAATGTGGAAAATTTTGGTGAGCTTATCCAGTGAATGTGCTTTTATCCTTTTGCATATTCTAGGTGAAGTAGTAGTGATATTATCAATTTTTATTATTTATTATATATATATCAAATCAAACCCTTAAGGGCTCAAAATAAAATGAACTAGGTGGTAAGGAAAATTATATAGTGATCCCTTTATTTAAAATGTAATTTATCAAGTTGGCATTCATATGGCTGATCACTTTAATTAAACCATCATGTGAATACTATGTCAAATGATATTACGTGGATAAACACAAACCATTATGGATTACTCGGATAATGTTAAGGGGTTACAAATGGACCATAAACTCTTAAATGAATAGGAATACAAATTATTCCACAATGATAATCAGATTGTTTTAGAATCCTTGGAATTAAATCTAATGTCATCTTGGAAAGATAAGATGTACTTCCTCCTCGACTTCACATACCTTAATCTGAATAAAACAAATAAAAGCGTATATATAAATATGTAAAATAGTAGACTCCCATTCCTCAATGAACTTGTCATGATCAGTAGAACAGGTTACTGTTGTAGAACACACATATGAGCTTCCATGGCGGGAGAGAATGCCAGGACTGGCGGGGCTAGGCTTAAAGTCCAGTCCTGGTAATTTTCACTTAGCTGATTTTGGAGTACATGAAGACCTATTTTTAGAAGATGCATGCGTGTTACGTACACCAACGACAGAAGAGACGGGCAAGCATCGCGAGGCAACATTTATCTTCGAGTGAGTGGATCGCAAGTATTTTACATGGAGATGTTTGAAGAATAGGATCGAAGCACTTCATGTTTAACCAGCAAGATATTCATGGTGATAGCATACTTGCATGTGTGGCAACTGGGTGCCTATAAACAAGTGTGTGGTATACTGGCTACAGACATTAGCTCATTTCTAGAATAGACAAGCAAGCTGAAGGGAAATTTGCACTCAGGCATATATGTATGATGTTACGTATATGAGGTAAGTGGGGGCTAGCAGAGAATATAGAGTGGGTGGTGTATATGGCATGTGTGATGGATGGAGGAGTGAAGAGATACGACATGATTGAATTGATCAGTATCAGTAATTCATACCTCGCATCGTATAGATTAGACATTAATGTAAGTTGCCATGGGTGGTTTATTACAGATAAGGAAGATATCATGAATCTAAGTGTCATTCCTCTCGTGTGTATTCGCAGTTTTAAAGTATTGATTCAATCATGATTATTATTTAAATCTTTGTTCCTTCATAGATGGGAGGATGTATGCATTGTAGAAATGATGGATTAGTTATAGAATCTATATGTTTCTTCCTTCATCAGCGCTAACATCTCGCCATACAATAACCCTAAAAGAGGGACCCTTTGCACTTCAAAACACTCTTGGGCAGGAGCACTTAGCCGAAGGATGGAGTGACAAAGAAGCTAACTAGGTGCTATCCGGCAAATTCTAATGACTGCATCATTTTTTTGTTTCGCGACCTCTTCTTTTCAAGCTGCTGTTGTTTTGTGGATGGCTCAGTAATTAAGATTTGACTTGCATAATTTTCAGCAAGTAATCAGGAATGGATACATGATTCTGGAGAAAGAATACACATGACTTGGGCTCAGCAAGGGATTTGAGTTTAATGCATACAATTGGGTAGAATAGAATCTGTATGGATAACTTATATGAGATATTTTTCACTATCTTTCTAGTAGAACTATATATGAGTGGGCTTATCATGCTTTATGGCGTCTTAAAGTGAAACCGGAGGCATCGTGGTAATGCTCTGTACACAACGTTAAGAATCAGCAGCCCTTTATGATGTTGGATTCGAATCTAGAATTCTGCTGTTGTGATGGCTTATGGTTAGTGGGGTGTCTTGGAAGATAGTTAGCATTTTGGAACATTCAATTCTCCTATGTGTACTCTTTCCGTGAGGTAAACTTTTCTAATTCCAATTTTTGTGGTGTCCGCGAGGAACATATTTTCAAGGTATTCCACCTGGAGACTGCTTGATCTCGAAGGCAATTCTAACCCTGAGAGTAAATTCAATGACTAAATTCAAACTTTCACTACACGACGAGTGTAGGAAACAAGTTTAGTGAAAGATGGAAAAACCTGGAGGGCAAAGAGAGTGCGTAGAGAGGAAAGAATCAACTTTGATCAATGAGGTGGTGAGATTTTTTGAGATAGAGAAGCTGCGTGTTACGCTGCCGTAGTTAGGGTGTGCTGCCGATAGAGAGAGGATGGTCAGTGTGAAGGGATTTACATCTCACGTAGAGAAGACATGGAGCCAAAAGCAGCATCTGTGAACTCCCCATCTTGGAAATTATGATAGAGATCCCTCTTGGTTTCTCAGACTATAGAAGTGCGCACAAAGCAGAGACTACTTCTGTACAGCCGTACATCTTAATCCACCTCGGTGACTCTGAAATTTCTGCCAACTCAGCTTTTCTAATATCTAGGCATGACAAATAAGCAACAAGCTAACTCTGGGAAATTAAGAGATGTTATGAGTCAGTTTATAAAGTAATTAACAATTATGGGTGATGTTTAATTCAAATGATAATTGGAGGAACATTTCTGTGCACACTGTCCACATTAAAACGTCAGATTCACTGAAGTGGAACTACCCTACAGAACCGTAGGGGTTCGGGGCTTAAGTAATAATGTCTGTATTACAAGCTGCATTACATCTATAGGCATGCATCTCCAAAATCGCAAGTGGAGGATCAGTGAGGGGTAGGTAGTTTCTAGAGTGAAAGTGAACATAGGCAAGTGAGGCTCCGGATCAGTGTGGTCAAGGTCCACAACAAATTCACATAATCTATATGAGATGACTCCCTCTCATCCTCCTTAATATAGAGGCATAGAGGATGTCGCTGAAAATATTCCTATGTGCTGAAATCTTGTATGCGTACTCAAAGGGACTACTTGCCACTCATCGAGTGTAAGTGTAAGCCAATCTGTGGGCAAGTGATTACAGGCGTGTACATAGTGGTATAGTGAAGTTTCAACTCGATCAAACTCTATGGGATTATGCAAAAACATCGAGGGATAAGCTTTCAAAGAGGTCCATATCCCCGAGTTCGGAGTAGAAGAGTATTAGTGTGCCTGATGATATCTTTATGCAACCAATCGAGAGTGTACGTGAGTATGATTTCCCATTTTAAGACAATCCTCATCTAAGGCATATCTACATGATATTCACGCCAGCCATCAGCACAATGGTTCTTCTGGAGGACTACGATTACACCTTGTAGAAGGGTCTCTATCACATAAGACATACACTAATCTACATGAAGCACCAGAGGAAATTTTGCATGCGCCGAGGTAGTTGGGAGCATACTAACAATTTATATTAGTCCCTTCCTCAGAGGCATAGATCAGTAGTTTTAGGAAAAGTAAGTTGCAGAAGCTTATCGTAAAATTCACAGCCCGCGAAACGCATGCCTGTCAGAATTTGGGTGCATAGATCATGGAAGTGGAAGGTCACACCAAGGATAGCTTGCCCCCCAAGATCCGTATGACCTGGCTTAATTTGGATTTGTAGATTCTTCCATTTTAAACTGGAGTGTGATGCAACACGTCACTAACCTGTTGGCATCAGCAAGCAATAAGGAATAATGTATCTTTCGTAACAGATTTTATAGGTCTGTTGAACTCCATGATACTGCATGGATTTTACTCGATCGACTGGATCCAAGATGTTATGTATATCTGGGGTCTTCGGCAAAGACAAGTGAGTAATAAATAATTAAGGGTAAGAATGAGTACCAAGACCTGACTGGCAATCAAACACACTATGATAGTGAAACGAGGGGCATTTTCAAGGAGGTCATGGAAGGGACGTGTGAAGAATACTAAAGTGATAAGTGAAGGATGCAGGGTCAGTGGAGGGAAGAGGTGGAGTTCCCCTGCGAAACATGTTATATGTAGTATCTCTCAACAACTATAGTACAAATGCTGTCCTGACTATTATTACATGTTCTTTATGCAGTGAAGAACCAGAATAGCTGGTGAAGATAGTGTCAACTTATACTTGAGTATCTAAGCAGCAATATAAGTAAGAAAAAGGTGCTGGACGGGTTAGAATCCATCACATGTATAAGATCAAAGTGGATGCCTAAGATAGCAGAAGGACCTCGAGGCATTGAAAATGAAGATTACTTACATGCACCGAAGTGATGCATGAAAGAGAGGTATTTGCACTCAGTAAGCCTATAATCACTAAGGAGAGAGGCTTTGTGCAAAGGCAACATCTCATATCCACCACTGTCAAGTTGAAGTTTACTACATATCACTAACAAGTGCTAAGGAAATCTTCTAGTGGGTGAGATGGCAATACCTAAATCAGAAAAGAAAGCATCTGTAGATAACTAAACCTGACATCGATGATTCAGAGCAAGTGTGCAAAATGTCTGTTGGTGAGTAATACTATTCACATCATGTGAAGTTGGTTATAAGTGAACACCCTACGTGCAAGTCTCTTTAGACCGGAAGACAAATTCTTTGTTTCAGCAATATTCCTCTGATAAGATTGACTTATGACAAAGAAACTACTCAATGTTGTTGTGGATGGGTAGATGCTGAGAGTTATAACACTATCGATATCATAGGAGTGAAAGCGGAATGTGCTAACATTAGATGTGTGTATGAAGGTACAAAATGGGGAGGCCTCCATCAATGCACTCCACTGATCTACATGTGTTTGTGTACAAAACTAAATCTAAGGCCAATTCCCCATGTGAGCTTTGAGAAAGATGCATCTATAGCACCATATGAGGGGAAAAGTTTAGTGGGGATTTGAGGTATTAGCTACTGCAATTTAGTAGATAATTCTTTCTGCCCCTATACATGTCCCTTGGATTTTGGTGTAAATAATGCTTGAATTTATGTCCACATAGGGGTATAATTTCACTTGAAAACAAGGAGGAAATAGTTGTGATACCTTCATTGATGGGAAGTCTATACCCATATGTTGAGCCCTAAGTGAGGAGGACTTAAACACAATTTATGTATGTGTTATTCAGACTAAGAGGTCAATGAGTCATCAAAAGAAGTGCATCCATACAGTGGGAGGGATTCTCATTCTATTAATAAGATACTACGCTTAGTATCATGCATTGGACAATCGGGCCTACATGGTACATATGTGTGAATCGGGTAGGGCACGAGAATGGGAAGATATAGAGTCATTGCACGGTAAGAACGGATTTCATTTTTGCTCTGGATGGGGGATAGCACAATAGCATGACTGGGTATAGCATACAGTGGATGTAAGATCTCCCTACATTTTCGCAGCCATGTAGAAATACAATGGTGTGAGGAGTTTAATTAAGAGAAGAGTATAATAGGTAATATACCTTGTGTGGGGACAATACAGTGTCAGTGGAAGAGTCCACAAAGAGAATCTTATAAACCTGGAAGAGATTAGAGTCACTTTGTCTATTGCTAGGGTTTATAAGCGAATAATGCACCTATCCAAATCTGCACTATCATGGTGATCAACTGCTCAAAGCATTACATTCCAGCAAAGTTGTGAGAGAAATTTGGACAACAGGATAGTGGGGCATTACCACCTTCACCTCGTACATCAACCGTATTCTATGCTATAATGATGCACATGCATGGTATGTGTATATTAAGAATATACATGAGAGAATTTGGAAACTGGTGAAATTTTTTACTGCAAAAGAATGATCCACTTTTGACTACTTCTACTAAACCTCCCGTAGTAAGAGGCATTAAACATTTTCAAGTTCTTATTTATGCGGGAAATATTGCAAAATATAAAAGTAGTGTATTTAGGAAATCTTTATTCAAAGTTTAGGAAGAGTTCCTAAGATGTTTGAAAAATGAAGAAGAAGTGGACTCTATACTACTTGAACATGCTTGCCTTTGAGAAGAGTATGGGAAAGACAATGACATCGTAGATGATGAGGAAGTTCGTAACTCCAGAGACAAAGAACATTCTGCAAGGTGCAAAAGTAAGGTATTTCGAGTAGTATAGAAAAAGGATATGGTCATTGTTCTATCAATGGTGTCCCATGAAATCAAAGAAGGTGAATATAGGTTTGGGAGGCTGAAATGCCTAATGAGGCCAGTAACTCGAGACTACTAGTCAAATCTTGAGGCAAAGAAAGATCATTACGTACCCGATTTGCATTATCAAGACTTCATTCTCTCGAGGATATCATGAACTTAAAGGTGTGTATAAATCACTCTGGGGAAATGAAGATAAAGCTCAAGGATGGTGCACAATTTAGTTAGTAGAGACTTACATAATCGAATCCTGAATTTGTACTTAATGGGTAAAAAGAAGATATTGATAAAATGTTGAAATATAGGAACTACCACTGTCTACTGACGAGTTCTAATGAAGTGAGCCACTGGGTGATTAGTAGGGGATACAATACATGGTATAGAACTAGAATA
The DNA here is from genome assembly GCA_018340775.1 of Taxus wallichiana var. yunnanensis. NCBI lineage: Eukaryota > Viridiplantae > Streptophyta > Pinopsida > Cupressales > Taxaceae > Taxus > Taxus wallichiana. The sequence goes on from CM031243.1 coordinate 294,265, forward strand.
CGTGTGGGACTATAGGGAGCTAAATGGTGCGATCCATCATAGATCTATTCTCTACGCCATTCACTTCGAGTAGTCTCTGAAGGCAATGTAGAGCATGTATACATCACATGGGTTTTTCAAGTAATTAACAGTTCCCATTTCTAAAGAGGGATCAAGAAAAGACAACATTCACTACCGATCGTGTAGTCACTATGCCCATACTATATGATGCCTTTTGGACTTGAAAATTTTTTCCTACCGATATTCGCGTGTAGCAGTTGTTTTAGGCATCTAAACATTTTATTCACATAAATCTCCTGTACAAGCCTACTCTAGATGATCTAATAGTATACGGTACTTTGAAAGATCATTTTACAGAGACCATCGCCATAATGCTCCAATGATGCAGTATGCAATTGAGCATCTCTTTGAACATTAAGCTAAGCTACATACTTTCTATACACAATTTGACCTGAACATCAAGTAGATATAATCTAAGTACAAGGTTTGCTCATGATCCAATTCATGTTGCAAAGCCATTTTAGACATGAAGTAGGTGCTTCCACCACAAAGTGAGGCTAAGATGAATTTGTAGGCACACAGATATTATAAAAAAATTCATCAAAGGGTATGCAAAAATCTGTTATAATTTAGAAGAGTTAATGATGAAAAGGCACATTTTATTCGTAGAACCATAGTAGTTAATATCGCGCTTGATATATTAAAAGAGAAACTTATTATTCTGCGCCATTTTTCTCTCTTCCTCATTCCCCGGGATAAAAACCATATTCATGCGTGATGGACGCTTGAAGATAAATGCCATCGTGGTGCATTGTGTTAACTTTAACTCGAAAATAGGCATTTTAGATCATCCAATCTATTTCACTAGTGTAAGATTTGTCCATTTATCTATCCATCAAAGACTAAGTTTGGATGCAAGACTTTCAGCAACACCATTTGTGTTTTATGGCTATATCATACGTGGAATCAAGTACTTCTGAGACAAATGCCACTTCTTACTTGGGTGCAGTATGTGTAGATGGGTGCTCCTATTACAGCAGTCTATCTTCACAGCTATATATGAAGTTCAGGAAAAGCAATTATGGACTAGACTATTTATCTAGAATCAATTCTAAGAGAGGATGTACATATAATTAAAGTAAACCATGCTATACGCATGACAATTATATAGGTTGGCAACATGGTGTCATGGGAATTAAAAACATTAATGCCTCTTAAATGACAGTATGGTACTTATTTCGGTAAGGAATGAAGGCATCTGTGCAAGTGGTAAGCAACTTCACATACGCAATATAATCAAGCTTACGTTAATCACCAGTGACCTCACATGCTAGGCAAGCAGATGAAGAGATATTATGCTGGTCGGGTATTAGAGCAGTGACGGTTGGGCAAGACATACGGAAGAAGCTCATCGCGGCACATTGAAGGATGCCATATTATGAAGGTGATGGAACTTCCGTAAGATCCTGACTGGGATTATGGTGAGACATTGTACAAGGACAAAATAATATTGTCAGGCGGTGTGATCATTATCAACGCCTTAGGAACCACTTTGTGAAAAGAGATGTAGAGATGCCTTCTGAGATCTGATTACTAGTGCTTAATTCATTTGAGAAATGGGCCATGATTTTGTAGGACCCATTTTCTAGCCGCACTCTGTGATTCAATTTATGCTATATTATTAGTTGTACAAATTATCTCACATGGTGGGCATGTAGCAAAACTTACCAAGGACTCGTATAATAGCTACAAATAACCAGGTTTTTAAGGGAGAATGTTCTTACAAGAGTAAGGGATGTTGTTTTTAAGTTTGCTTTGAGATGTGATAGAAGGTACACTCTTTTGAATGAGAGCATTTAGGGATCCTATTAGATGAGTTTCTAGTTGCATACTGACATAAACTACACCCTACCATCCTCAGAAAATCTGAACCTGCACAGGATTTCCAACAAGATTTTTGAGCCAAGACCTCACAAAAAATTGTGATGTCGGGAAGAAAGTGATCGGGATTACAAAGTGTCGCACCGCCTCTTCGGGGCATACAGGAAAACTTACAAGAGATTGGAACACAAGGCCACACTGATTTCTAATTTGTGGTTTAGTAATGGAAGCTATTCTCCCTATAGAATTTATGTGTTACCTTTCAGAATATCATGGTGGTCTGAGGTCTAGCTTAATTTGAATAGGATTTGTAAGAGTGTATCAAGAAAATTTATTCAACCTAGGATGAGTGACTCGAAACATAACACGATGGATTCATACATCGTGAAAAGTGCTAGACAAACATGGCACTTAAGATGAAAACATATGGATATGAAGCTTTAAGATCGGGATAAATGGTAATCGTACACACCAAAATATGCCCCCTCGCTCATTTTGGTGGGTGTGAACTCCTTTCATTCTTCCTCTCCTTGTGCCTTTAGTCATGACTCTTTTGGTTTTCAGCACCTCCAAAATTTCCTCTCTGAAATGGCACCTAATGATAGAAATCTTCTCAGCTTTCTAGAAAGGTTACTCTTTCCTCCTAACCCATGCATTTTTGAAGTTATGGTCATGCTGAGTTTTGTGGGAAATTCTTCCCTCTGTGCCCTTCCGTAGCTAATGAGACGCCGCCACATGTCCAGTGTGGAAGCGGCTAGGGTCTGAGGAGAACTTGGTTTTTTACCAAGTGTTTCTGGCAAAGTTTTGAGAGGAAATATTTTCCCACATAGGCCCACCGATGAACTGTAATGCCACGTGTCTAAGGGGAAAATTTGGCTAAGTGCTTGTAGATGGAAAGTCTCTTTTTTCGAGGGAAGGTCCACGCCCAATCATGTTCAACACGTGTCCCTATGGTGTGCTGGAGCTCTGTGAGGGAGTGAGGAGAAGTTGGCCTTTAGTAAATCCTGGCTTCACCTGGACTTCAAAGAAGGAGCTTCTTTGGGCCCGCTTACTCACCTACCCATGTTAATCTATGCATTTCCATATGTCCTGGGTGTCAAGCCACTGAGCATGGGAAGAATTCTGAGATTTTTTTCCAAAGCATCGTGCAGAAGTGTATAAAAATGTTATGGATGGCCCTTAATGAATGAAATACTACTACATGTCTTGGACCTGTGGAGGGAGGGAGATTTTGGGAAATTTTCCTGTAAAGGAAAAAACAAAGGAAAATTCAAAGAGGAATGCCCTGCGCTTCTCTTATTACTAAGCTAATTCCCGAATCCACGTGGTCCACTGTGTGGCCAAAAACTGCAGAAAATCCCGTTAAGTAAAATCTTGGGCGGGAACCCTGCACTGGCAGTAGGTTATGCCATATGTCCTCGCTGTCAAATTAATCGAGTGACCTCGTGGAAAATTCGGGAAGGATGTGCTCCGTGGTCTCGAACAAAGTTGGATACCACGTGGTCCTCCTAACTCCACCGTCTTATAGTGGACTTTTCTTTGGGAAACTTTCCAAAGGTGTGGCTTAAAGGAAAATGGAGCAGTGATGGGCCCAGCACCTAATAAAATGTGCCATGTGGCACCTGGAAAGGCTGAGCATGGGGGAAATTTTTGAAAATTTTTCCAAATGACCTAAAATAGTAAAAAATTCAAATTCTCTTGCCTACAAACCCGATTTGGCCTAAGCATTCTAAAATTTCAAATGGGCTACAACTTTGATCCAATATTTCCATTTTTCACTTTTTTATATCAAATTCAAAGATGGTGGAATTCCCTCATAAGATTCTAGGTCAATTTTGTACTTCTTTATGGATTTTAGAGAGATAAAATCTAAAACACCTCTCCCGTGATCGTGGTCATGGCAGAAGAAACGACGCTTCAACTACCGCTTAAGCGGATGAAGAATGGCCTCGTGATTCTCTCCCAACATGGCTTGAAACATGTCGTGGAATGGGTCCGTCAGAATGACGACTATGCTATTTTGAATGTGTTTTGGGTCAATGGTTGGAACCCCTCCCATGTTTTCCTGTTTCCTCTCTCCCGCTTCCTGCCTCTCGCATTGTAGAAGTTTTTTTATCTGCTCTGTATTTTAGCAAGGGGCCGAACATTTTTCAGGTGGCTACAGTGTCCCCTTTTCTCACCTCGAAGTGATTTCGTGAATAATAAGGACCTTTATAAGAACTAAACCTATTTTTCCTCCTCAGGTGCTCAGAATGCAAGTGATTCTCGATGTTAAAATAACAATACATGCCCTCGTGATTAATTTCCTTCCATCCTCCTCGGCAAGGTATGTCAGTTTCACTAATTTCTGATACTGCCAGCTGTATGTTGTTTCTTACAGCATTTTATGAATCATGTCAACTCCATAGAAGTGAGGAACAAGCTCTACCACCCTTCAAAGTGCATCACCTATTAGCATTAGTTTTAGTTTATTTGCATTACCTCTATCTCTAACCTTCTGAATTTGTGAGTGTGATTTGTGGAATATAAACTCTCCTAATCAGGCAGGATATATCTGGACAGAGGAGCTGAGGAACCCGCCTTATAATCTAGAGATTCTTCCTGAATTATAAATACCCTACACTTCAGTGAGAGGATTCAATGCTGTAAAAATTGAAAACTGATGCTGTGGATGACTCAAAACTTGTAGCTACGACTCACATCCAGGGGTGCCTATTGATTTGCTAATCAGCTGCACTCACCGGTGGGACTCCTTGTAGAGGTCTCCCATCTTTAATATAACAAACTCGATGTGCGATCATTGTAGTGTTCTTTTTGCCAAAAGAGCCCTAAATCATGCAGATCCGTGCCACTTCAAGTGGAGAAAGAACCAAATTGGGTTTTGTGCAAGCTGCACTTCAAAAACCACATGAGAAGAATCACTACAAGGTCAAGATTTGGAGAAGAAGAAAAGTTATTCTGAGTATTTGATGAAGTCATCTCTAAGGATAGAAGGCAAAGAGGGAGGAGAATTCAAAGTTGCCTCATCTCCACCAAAATGTAACTCTATCAACTCCTCCACCTGGCAGGCCTTTCATTCAATCAACATGGCTCTAAGCACAACTGCACGGGTACAAAACAAACTGGCTTATGTCCATTTACCGGGCAAAGATCCCACTTTACTTCCCAATGCATTAAAACACAATCCTGGGCCTAACATCAAGAACATCCCACATTTTATCGGATAGAGTAACTCATGCACTACTCCTCGGTGGATCATGTCAAAGATATTGCTAAACATTTCCAGTAATCCATGCAGATCAATGAGACGCAAGTTACCGCTGTAAATTAATGTGCATCTCCCATTCCAAAGGGAAAGTCATGTAATGTGGTTCAGAGTCTTGCCTCATGGATCTATCCAAAATCGAATCAAGCCGCGTATATCCTCTCCATGAGTAGTTTGGAGAGAAGGGAGATAACTTGTCCCTTTTGGAGCAACTCGACAACCACTGCAAAAGAGCTCCGAATCGAGTAAATGACCCGATTTTTTTAACTTCATAATTCAAAGGACTTCCGGGAGAGAATCCCAGTGTGGTATAGTCAATGTTACTGTAGAGAAGGTGCTTTCTTTGACATTACCTTAAAGCTTCAATTCGATATTTCTATGTTAATTCAATCCATGTGGGAGGTATAATTCATCTCCATATGCTGCTAGTGAAGATTGCTATTAAAGAGCTGAAAATTGCCTGGATTCAAGCTTAAGAATGGGCTCCTGCACTTCCAATGCCATTTCTTTTTCCAAGTTTAGAGATCCTGTAAACACTAATCAAAATGCCTAATTTAGCTCCTATTCCCAATTTTAGGAATCAAAATTTGAACTAAGCTTCTACTTCATCTCTTCTAAAGGGCTCAAATGAGCTTTGTGAAGTCATGAAGATAGCTGGGGAATCTAGGCAATGAGCTGGGTTACTTCCCAAGAGGTAGAAAACCAAGGTTTTAGACCTTCTTTCCAAATTTCAAGCCCATCCCCAGGAACAGGCAGTTTTTACTTCAACTCCTAAAGACCACCCAATCCATATGCAAATCTAAATCAACCAAGGCCTCCTGTACCAATGCAGTAATTAGATCCCAGGCCCTATAATCCCAATGCTACATCTCGCCTAAAGCATTAGTGTTAGTACAAAACAATACATGGCCTCAAGGAGTAGGGATTGGTGTTTCTTATGCAACATTAACCTCACAACTAATCCATGTGCTCTAAATGGTGACTTGAATCAAGCATTACTGGTGACAACAACTGGGTGTGGAGGGTGAGGGTAGGCTCTAGAAACATTCCAAAGCAAAGAATAAAATTACGAACGATACCACCACACTCAGGAACCGGTGAGGTAGAAGATTTGGTGGTGCTTAAATCAAACGGTTTCCCAAAGTATTGCATCCAACACAAGGTCAAACTAGAGAGAATTTGGGTGAAGAACAACCACTATATTACCCAAGCATCTCCCACAACCTTCTCTCACTTCCACAAACCATTTCCAAGTATAAGCAAAATCTACTTCCAAGCACACAAGGATCTCTTCCTAAACAACTCCTAAGCCAACTCAAATGCCAATTGTTGCTGCTCATGCAAGGGGATGAATGCACACAGCCAAGGGACAAAGAAAGGAGCATACTCATCCCCATTCAACATCATCGATCAAATGAAGAAGACAAATGTAAATATATCAATGTGGAATCACTATCTATCCCGTGCCAAAACAGATTCCTTCTCATGTTCTCGGCCATGAAGGACTCGGTCAACTTCAAACTAGCAAAGTATCCAAAATGCAAGAGAAAGTGCTCAAAAAATGCTGCCCACCCGAGGGGAACCACAAGTGAGGACAGCAAGGTAAAACGTTGAAGCCCCCTCCATTCTATGTTCTTATCGATCATCGAAATCACCAGTAGTACACAATCGCATGATCGATTCCGAAGAAAGTAGTTCTAAGAATGCCCAAGCAAGATAATTGATCAGCTTGGGAATTCTAATAAGAATCTCACATCCAAAAGGGTAAGTCGAAAATCTGGATGGAGCAGAATTTACCATATCACAGTTGTAGAGTGATAAAAACTTAAGTTCCATTTATCAGATGTGCCTGCCCTCTAATGCTGTTGTTTTCTTGGCAAGACGTCTCTGAACACAGATCTTCCACCCACTCTTCGCCTCTATGCTCTGCCGAAGGGATCACTCCCAAGATTGGAGGTTGAATATATCTATTGATTAGTCAGTACATGTTAAGTCTATCAAAAAGATATATGTGGAACCAAGCGCTACATAACCGATCTGAGCCTATTACAAACTTTCTGCATCGAGCCTCCACTCCAAGTCATATCAATACTAATATGCTCACTCGTCATGATTGCTAAGATCACCCAAGTAATCGATGGAATGTCGATACATTAAGCTTGAAGCATCCTGTGATCTAAATCTTGACGACTGGGCAAACAAGGCGCATGCTTTCGATCCTTATCAAGAAATAGAAGAATCCGAGTTAGGATTCTCATTGTGACGGCATGAAGAAAATCAGCCTATCCCCAAGATCACCAAGCCGCACTCACATGCGATGATAGTCGAGGTATGGCGCTTGTTTCCTTTATGGACCGGGTGAGTGCAGACAAGGTGGCAGGAGGGGGAGCCAAGTGCTGGTTTCACAAATGCATAGGAGTTAATTATTATTCAGCTTTTAGATTTCAGCTACATGCTGCCTAATAACACTCGCCGAATATGAAGTCAGGTGCAAGGATTACATAGTCAATCAAAAGTGGGGATAAAGAACTTGCAAGTCTTGGGTGACAAAGATTTGATTGTCAACCAAGTTAAGGGGTAGCATGTTTTCAAGAATGATCTACTAAAATGCTACAAGAATAGGGTGTGGGACCCGTACTGAAGATTTCGAGGGTTTCTGCATAAAATTCATTCCTAGAAAAGAGAACTAAGTCACTTGATAGGCTTCAGCAGGGCTTAGGGCAGTTTACCACGTTGTTGAAAGTATTCAAAATACAAGGTACAACCAAACATCCATGGATTGAGGTCTTTCAGCGCTCCGATTAACAATGTAAGTTGGCGTTTGAAAATGATCAGTAAATCATCCATTTCTTACATGGAGTGAGGCTGATTTCACCTAGAAAATCAGAAAAGTCTGGAGGAGAGGATGGTGATCACAAGTGGTGGCAGCTTGAGAACTAAATAAAACTACTTCAAAGGGACTTATTACTTTGGAGTCCATTTTCAATCCTAATGATTAGTTTAGGAAGGAGAAAGCAAACATCAAGCTTCAAGGGAGAAGATCTCAAAGCTGTCCATCTCTAAGCGAAGGAGGAAAATCACTCCAAATTGGTAAGATGACAACCGAGCAAGAAAGGTAAGAGTCTATACAACTGTACAAGAATTTCCGATGTGTTTGCTTGGAGCTATGAATATTTGAAAGGTTTCAACTCAGTTAGCCAACATACCAATGAATCCTGATCCAAGTACTAAACCCATCGGTAAAAAAGGCTCTAACCCTCTACATGGAGCCTCTCATGAGAAAAGAATTGAAAAAGCTGATGAATCAAGAATCATATTCCTATCAAGCATTCTAATTGGGTGGCCATAACTTGGTTCCAGAATAAAGAAGAGTGGGGAAATCGTGATTGTGTTTTGACTTTAGAGATTTGAATTGCAGTATCTCTTAAGGATCATTATCCTACTTCCTTCCATGGAAGAAGATTTGCTATGTCGTTGGCTGTCTCAAAGGTTTTCACTACTTTGATGGCTATTCAGCAGTGGTATAATCAGTATTATGGTGACGGGAAGAAGATCAATTCAAGATAGCCTTTTACAACCAAATTGGGAATTTATGCATACAGAAAATGCCATTTGGGCTGTCCAACGCTGGAGCTACTTTCCAGAGAGCAATGGATGGCACAGTGCTCAAGGGTTTGATTAATAACATAGTGCTATTGATATATCTTGATGATATCACCATTTTTTTCAAAAATGCAGCATCACCTTCTTCCATTCGAGACAAGTGTTCCTAAAGCAGCAAAAGATCTGGGAGTCCTTCTGAATCCTAAAAATGTGTTTTTCATTGAAATGGCCATGAAGGAAAGACTCCTTGGCCACATTGTCTCCAAATAAGGATTAGCAATTGATCCAAAGAGTCAAGCCATAAAAGCACTACTACTGCCAAGCCACAAGAAGGCTCCTCTTCGTGAGTTTTCTGGGAGAATAAATTTGTCTCTGAGGTTTGTCCCAAATTTTCAGCCCTTTTGCCAAACCTATCACCTAAGATGATAAAGAAAAGCATAGCTTTCTCAAAATGGATAAGCAGTAAGGCAAAGGAAAGTTTAAAGCAAATCAAATAAGCCATCTCAAGCCCCAACTCTCATTAACCTGGATTTCTCCAAGGATTTCATCCTCTATGCATTTGGGGGATGACACTATTTCTGCAATTTTGTACAAGCAGAATAAAGATAGTGATGAGTGCAAGCCTAATTCGCTTTCTTTTAGCTAAATCCTGGAGGACTATGAGGTGAGATATTATTTCATCGAGAAGCATGCTCTGGCAAGAATCGTGCTTGAATAAATCAAGAATTTAGTCTCAAACAATAAGGTCCAATTGTTGGTTTCTCATGTGAGTTAAAGACTTCCTCCTCAACAAAGACTTCAATGAAAAGAGGGCAGGTTCGGGATTACTCGTGGTCATGGAGTGGCTTACATAGATCAAGGTCACCAAGTTGGTCGAGGAAAAGGATTGTGGAGTAACTGATTTTGGGAGCAAACAAAAGGAAGCATGCAATGAGAGGGAGGTTGTTTTGGGCGCTGCGCAGTAAGACATCCATGAGCAAGAAGCACTCAAGAGGAAAATAATGGTGTCCCATTCCTTTGGTCTGGACCCATAAGTATATGCATTTTCTAGCATGTGTCTATGCCTCCGTAGATGAACAAGACCAAAAGAAGACACTTTAGATTCAGCAGTCTGTCCCCATATGCCTGTTAATGGTGTTTTGTTCAAAGAGGGATGTGAATGGAGTACTATTGAGATGCATCGGGCACAAATCAGTATCTACTAATGTGTTATGTCGAAGAATTCCATGGTGGACCAACCGGTGGCTGTCACTTCTGCACCAAGAGTGATGAATAGCTCTAAAGATCATGAGGGTTGGGTATTATGCGGGCCCAATATTTTCAATGATCATACAAATATTGGATCAAGAGGTGCAAGAATTTGCATTCTTCGCTGTGTAAAGAGAGACTAGCCACCCTTCCATCAGCATCCACCCTCAGCTGACCACCATTCATGTGCAATGGGGTTTAGACTTCACTCGAGTCATTAATCCCAATCTGGCTAAGGGCACAAGTGGATTTTAATACACTTCGCATACGACATTTCACTAAGTGGATCAATGCTTAGAACAAGACTCAAGGAGGCAAATGAATCTAGCATCCTAGATTCTCTATGAGGGAATAAGAACTTTATCAAAGCCTCAGCACACTAACTACAATAATATTCAGATAACGCATCAGGCATTCATCGGGATCCATAACTCAATGTAATGCTGCCAAGAATGGGATCTACCTAAGCACTTCATCAAACTATTACCCTCGGTGGTAATGGCCTACTGCCGAGTCTACAAACAAGAACTTGTTAAGGATCATTAGGAGGACTCTTGATGAAAATCCGTGAGAGGTCTTGCATACTAAATTAAAATCAGCCTTATGGGTCGATAGGATAACTCCAAGAGATCTACTGTGTAACTCCTCCATTCAAGCTTGTTTATGGGAGAGAGGAAATTTTGCCCATGTCACTCGAGTTGCCAACATTGAACTCATGACATCAGCTGAGTTGTTGGAGTTTCGAGCCCATGGAGGTTAGATATGCAGTAATCAATGGAGCTCCAAGAAATCAAATAAAAAACATCCTAAAGAATGGAGAAGGATCAAAGCTTCGATAAAGAAGACCGATAAAGGCCAAGAATAGATCCCTTCCAAGCTTCGAGATCTAGTGCATAAAATGGGATGCAGATAGAGCAAACCTGGGAAGGCATTCAAAATTTGATGCCATTTGGAGTGGCCATAAGTACATGGTCACAAAGTGTAAGCAGAGTAACAATGCTTTCCAATCGTCTTCATCGATGGCAAGAACTCGTAGATTCCACTAATGGAATCCATCTAAAGCATCACACTAAAGGGAAATTTCTCCACCTTGTAAATATTAGCTTAGGTTTTCATTCCTCTAAGTGCTTGTGCACATTATTTTGTTGTAGGTTAGTTTCTTTCCTAAGTGCTTCGTACATGCTTCTGTTCTCCTGGAGATGTGCTCAGGCCTCGCTCCATCAGGATATTCCATCTTCCTCCTTGCAGTTGTTCCTAAGTCACTGGGTTAACAAGAGAATTGATGACCTTCCATGCCCAATGGATTGCTTCAGTAAATCGGTAACTCATCCTACAGGTGAAGATGACCCCTTCGAGTCGCCAAAATTGTTATCCAAAATGTGCTCCCCGCCATTTTTAATAGGCTAACCTTTCATTCTTCCCTCTCTCAGGCCTCGCCTCATAATTTTTACTTTTTCCAAAAGAACTCAAACTTCCTGAAATGATACCAGCTGGATAGAGATCTTCTCACCTTCCCCGTAAAGGTAAAGTTTTCCTCCTAACTCCATGTATTTTCAAGTTATGGCTCTAAGTGAGTTTTCAGGGGAAATTTTCCTCTCTCAAGGGCCCTCAGCTAACGAGATTACCGCCACGTGTCCAAGGAAGTGGCATGGGGGTCGAGGAGAACTTGGTTTTTACCAAGTGTTTTGGAAAAAGTTTTAAGAGGAAATATTTTCTCTGCAGGGCAGCTCGCCTACGAATTAGGTAATGCCACGGTCACAGGGGGAAAATTTGAAAATTGGCTAGTCAATGTACGCGCAAAATTTTTTGAGAAGAAAGCCCCGTGCCACAATAAACGTGCCGTTTACGTGTCCGACACGCTGGATGGCGTGAATTTTGGAGGGCTGGGAGGAGAAGTTGGAATTCTTGGGTGAAGCTGTCTCACCAAATTTCAATGGGAGGTAGCTTCAGGCTCCGCCCCTAACGACCAATCAAAGTTTCATCATGGTCCTTTCTTGTCCCATGGGAGCTGCTGATCCACTGAGCACGAGAGGAAATTGAGATTTTTTCCCAAAGCATTTGTGTAAAAGTGAAAATGCTGTGCAGAGGGCCCACAACTTAATGAAATGCCACCATGTGGCTTAGAACCAAGTGGAGGGTGGAGGAGAATCGAAAATTTTCCAAAGTGAGAAAACAAAGGAAAATTCAAAAGAAAAGCCCCGCCTCTTAATCGCGAGCCAATAATCCTCGCCACGTGTCCAGTGTGCGCCAAAACTTAAGAAAAGCCTACGCAAGTAAAATTAAGGGCAAACCTGCATACCCAATGGGTTGCATATGTGTCTAGGTCAAAATGATCAAGTGACTCATGGAAAATTCAGAAAGATAGCTCATGCCTAATCAACCGCCCGCCACGTGTCCTCAACTCACCTGCCCATGGGAGCTTTTGGGAAAATTTCCAAAGTAACTAAAGCGAATGGAGAAGGCAGATGGGCCCACACCTAATAAAAACATGCCATGTGGCACACATAGAAAGGCAGGGAGCATGGGGGAAAATTTTGGAAAATTTTCCAAATGACCAAAAAGGTAAAAATTCAAAATTTGCCCACCAACCCGATTTCCGCCTCGCTTGCCCTAAAATTTCAAATGGCCATAACTTTCAATCCAGAGCTTGTTTTTCACGTTTCTTTATATCAATGGAAAGATCGGGTACAAAATTATCTACAATGATTCCAGATCATAATTTTTCCATTTTCGATGGAGTTTAGAGAGATAAAATTAAAAAATTCCTCCGCACGTGGTCACGGGATGTAGAAATGACGCTTCAACCACTCATTTTTAATGAAGAATGGCACTTCGCATTCTCTCCCAACATGGTTAAAAATGTATTGAATGGGTTTATAAGGATTCACTTGCATGCTGTTTTGAATGTGTTTTGGCCAATGGTTTAGAACCCCTTCCATGTTTCTTCTCATGTTTCTTTCTCCGGGCTTGTCCTCAGACCGTATGTTTCTAGATTGGCTCATTCTCAAAGGGGTCAACATTTTTGTGTATCATGTGCAGGGTCCCTTTTCTCACCTTAGAAGGATTTTGGTGGAATAATGCATCTTTATAAGAAACTACGTAAATCTTTATTTTTCCTCTCGTGTGTTGTAATGCAAGTGATTTTGATGTTAAAATAACAATACAGCCCTGATTAATTTTCCATCCTCTCGCTTTATGCTGTTGGCAATTAATTTCGATTCTTCATGACATACTATCATGTTTGCATGCATGTTTTTTGTACATTTTATGAACTCGTGTCAACTGGCAGAAGTGAGAAATGCTCAGCCACTCTTCTGTGCATCACCTATTAGCATTAGTTTTAGTTTATTTGCATTCTCCCTACTTCCGTATCCCTTGGAAATTTAGAGTGTGAATTAGGAATATAAACCTCGCAATCTTGTAAGTGATATAATCTGAATCAACAGGAGTTGAGAACCAACCTCTAATCTAGAGATTCCTCTCAGCCCATTGGACAAGTCCCACACTGGGGAGAGGATTCCAATGTTGTGCAATCACACCGGATGCTTAGGATGACTGGGAAACTAGAAATCTGATCAACATCCAGGGGCGCCGCTGACTACATAATGTACTTCTTTAAGGACTCAAGTTCTGCACCATCCAGAAAGCTAAAAGTACATTGTCAGCTTGAGGTCATCACTTCCATACTTGAATCTAGGTAATTTCAAGTAGAAGCACTGATGGAACACAACCACAAAC
>CM031243.1:308099-359572 GCA_018340775.1 Taxus wallichiana var. yunnanensis
ACTATACAACTACAAAAGAAAGAAGCATTATCCACGATTTATGGCGAACGCACAAGAGCTGTGAAATACTTGTCATAAGTAACTCCATTCATGTTTGATGAAGAGTATAGAGAAAAATCAAATATGGACCTAATTTGTGTCGCACCTTACATGCTTGATCAATGGAGATTTATATATTTAGGTCGCCAATGAGGTTTTTCTCGAGTGTGTAATTGAGCTTCGAAAGCACAAAGCTATCGTGGAAGAATCTCATGATGGGATTACGAGGTGGACACTATGTTGGAATTACCACTTTGTGCGCAAGATTTCCACTTGGATGGTCTCTTTTGGTGGGGAGACGTTATATAAGGATCAGAAGAGTATGCCAAGGCATGACCACGCCATCTCCTTCAGTAAAGCCTCGACATAGGGATCAAAATTACTTGAGACCTATACCAAGCAGCATAACCCGAGAACGGCACTTTGACTCGTAGGTCCTATTTCCCCACTAGTCGCACATGACTCAGACCGTGTTATATTAGCTCATCAACCTGCATGCACTTATCTCGACATAGGTGGGTGGAAGTAGTGCATAAAGCTGATGACGATATCTAATGCACAAGGTTTTGAATGGGGAAAACATCATTAAGCAGTACTGATGTCCATTAAGCTTCGGGACTTAGTGATAAGGGGCACTCATTTCCTTAATGAGACCATTAAAATATTGTTGGCAAAATTTTGGTGGCACACCATAATACAACACCTTATCACCCACAAGCCAATGGGACTACCGAGGTTTTGAACAAGAATCTTTTGGGACATACTTTGAAAAATATTTGTGACATTGGAAGAAGGGATTGGGATAAATTCTCTTTTATTATGGTCATACATAACAACTTATAAAAGGTTGAACAAAGCCACACCTTTTTAGTTGGTGTTTCGCGTGCAGACACTCTTTTACCAATAGAATTTATGTTAACCTCCCTATGTATTGCACGTGCAGGTGGACTAGATGATGAGAAATCACTTGAAGAGTGTATAGATAAGTCGATACATCTGATTGAGAGGCGTAAGCTTTATATCGCATTGGAGGTAAAAGACAAAAAAATCCATCAGCAGAAGGCATGATATGAAAGAAATATTAAGAATAAGGCATTGGAAGTTTGTGAGATGGTTCTTCTTTATGACTCCACATTTTTGGTGCCACCGTGAAATTCCAAGTGTATTGGTTGGGACCATATGTTATGACTTATATAATTGATTCGCCAGATGCTTATTAGTTGAAAGGCGTTGGATGAAACATGGTCGCCTTTAGTTACTTCAATAGGATTAGGATGAAGCCCTATTATAAATAAGTCTTATTGGTGTTTGTAATAAGGAAGTATTGCCAAAATTAGATTATATTTCCCTTATATATGATTCATTTCATCGTTCTTTATGTTTTTCAAATTATTTCAGTATTTTTTGTAATAAGCATGCTTGTGTGCCATGAAATTTGATTAATATATAAGTGGATTCATGTGCAAAGGATTGCACATAATTTTAGTGTGGAATGGACTCAAGTACAAAGATGAGAATATTGGGCCCTCTTGATACATGTTGGTTTGGTTTATGGTTCCCTCTCGAAGGTTGACACAGGAGCATAAAATATGTATAAGTATTTTACATAAGGTGTTCTTGAGAAATGGAGTTGATTAATGACCACATAGGGAAAATGATCACACAATGTAACGTGAGGTAGGTAGTGGCATGGAGAAATACTTGGGATATGGAGCAGAGGTTTTGTACTTTGGTGCATGGAGGCACATGAAGGAGGTATGTAGCTAAAAGTAGTATAATGCACGAGAAGGTTATGACTACAACGTGTGAAGTCAAGTCACGAAAGTGGACAAAGAAGGGAAAAGTACTTTAGTTAAAAAAGTAACTTAAAACACGTGGGTTAAAGGGACATGAGGGTCGTAGAAAAAGGATAAATAGGGGTCGAGGGTATTCATTTGGATACCTTGCCTTTGAAGGAATTTGTCTACTGAGAGCGAGTAAAAGTGTGAAGAATATTTAAAGTGATGCGGTGATCAATGTGGAACGAAGTGCGTGTAGATTGTGCATGAATCGTTGCGAATGGGCGATTTGGAGTTGATGGTAGGGCACAAAGAAGGAGGATTACATACATTTTAAGCTATCAAGGTTCGTAAGGCTTGGGTAGGAGGAAAGTTTAGAACATAGAACACCAGGGCATGTAATTACGAGAAGAAATGACACCGAGAGCACAAAAGTTGAGGACAAAAGAGGCCTAAAGTTGTGGCGAAAGAGCCCTTGGAGGATATATATTCAGAAATGCAAAAAGTATCCTCCTAGTGTACTTAGGGTATAGATCTGAAAATCAAAGCTCACTCAATGAAAAATTAGTGAGTACAAACACATGACAGATGAGAAAGAGAAGAAGAAAACTCTGGTACGAAGAAGGAAGTAAAATCTGGTGAAGGAGATTACATCGACGCATATGGAGGAGCAAGGAGAGAAAGAAATTGGTGACACTTTTTTCATCAAGGAGGACAAAGGATTGGGAACAGGAACCAAAACACCTACCGAATAAAAACAAACCAAAAGGAAGGCGCAGAGGAAACAAGTGGACCCCAAGGTCACCGTGATATGGACTACGTGGATGATCCCACAAAGGTATTATTTACACGATTCCAAAGTATAGTAGCCACGAGTAAAATTTGCATGCATGTGAGCTCTTTGGATCGATGGGGAGTGTCAAGAACAAAAAGATGATCAGATTAGAACCTCCACATTCATTCCGAGGGGCCTAAATTTGAAGTAAGTGAATATGCCATTAACACAATCCATTTGAAGAGAAAACTAGGTGATACGTACAAGGCGGTGGATCCAAACCATTTGATAGATGAGAAAACATGCAAAACCTTGCACAAAATGGATTTAGAAGTAGTGAGGAGGAATTTAGACTTTGCGCTGCCACGATTCGCACCCTATTAGTAGATAAGAAGGAGAAGAAACGCGAAGTAGAAAAACTTGAAGGGGCTCTGAGGGTGAGCGAGAGGAGAACCAATGAAGCTTATGACCGAACCAATACATTAGTGCAGAAAATATTGGATCAATGTCTTTCTTTGGTTAGTCAAAGCCAAAATGGACTATGAGGATGAAATGGCGTATTTGGAGGATTTGGTGGTAATGTTACTAGTTAACATTTGAAGTGACATGGGGTTGATAAGCGAAGAAATTGCAAGAGAAAAGGATAATAATAAGGTTGCGAGTTGAAGCAAGGATCACTAAGCTAGAGGAGTTGTTAGCCAAGCTTAAGGAAGCAAGCATGAAAGCGAGATATAGGATTCAACATATGTCAAAAGTGCGATCCCTACATTGATGGTAGGTTGGTGGACGAGGAAGCTATTTTGAAGACTATAAGACTAAAAAATAGAGCGCACTTAGTTGATCACCGAGACCACAACACAAAAGGAAAAGATCAAGACAAAGCACACAAAACTTGAACAACGAGTTGGTGAGTTCTATAATTCTATCTTTGGAACACCTAGACATTATTGATGCCGGTTACACGAAGGGTGGCCATGATAAAGGAATTAAAATGTAGAGTTGAAGAGGTTACTCTTGAACAAGTGCTAGAGATTGTGGAGTCTACACCGGGAAATGACTTAAATAAGTTGGTGGAATGGAAGAAGTTAGGAGATGAAATAGATGCCAAGTTCCATGAAATATTCTAGGCACCTTAGAAGATTGTGGTATGGTGTTCATTTTTGAATTTTGAAAATTTTCTCCTTCATGATTTTTTGTGTCTGTGATCAAAGAATTGTAGAGGGTGGAAATCCAGTTAGTGTGGGGCAATATTGGACCCCTGAAATATGCTAATTATAGAGGTGTGAGAGTTTTGGATGTGCAGAAGGGAGACACAAAGACACATGCGAAAGTAGAACATGCAACACGTGAAGGCTCGCACCCAAGCGAAACACCTTCAATACTTAGCCGTATTTTGAGCCACATGATAGAAATGTTGATCGAGTTTCTGTCCAGATCAATATTGCAAGAAATAAATAAAACACCAAACAACCTCGAACATGCAAGGGATTAGTACCTTGGAGATGATGACAGATGCGGCCGCCAAATGGATGAGGGCCTCCTCGCTGCAATCTCAACAAACCTACAACTCACAGACACTCGAGAAAAACAACTTAGATATTTTCATGTAGGGACCGCCCGATGGGGAGGATATGAGAAGCATTAAATTCCTCGGTGGTTATCAACCCCCGTGTTCACAAGATAATAATAAGTTTAAAACAATAAAATGACATGCCAAAAAAATTGAGATTTGCAATATACCGAATAAGTGCATTGAAATGAGAATAAGTTTTCAAGCGATAAATGAGGATTGTACTGGAATTATCCTTAGATGATGTAGAAGAGCACAAAATGATCATCAAAATGACATTACGAGAGCAACAGAGTTTTGCCTCCAAACACCCCAAAATTTTCTTCAAAACTTCACAAATAATTTGGCAAAATTTTGTTATTTCAAGCTTGAGAATTTTCAAAATTTTAAACTATCCAAAGGGGGAGAAAGGGTCATATTTATAACTTGAATTTGGATTAAAATATGGGGTTAATGAGTAATCAAGATTTGTAAAAATAACCCCTTAATGGGACATGATGAAGAGTTGATTTGACTATGGGGTTCATGATGTGAGGAAAAAGAAAAGGTGTGATGTGGAGTGGGGACATGATTAAAATGTTAGGTGGAATAGTGAAGTCATGTGCATTCCTTTACACTATTGATTTTTGGATTTGTTGTCGGATGTTGAGGATTTTGAATTATTGAATTTATGGGTGGGGTTCATGGATTAATAATTTTGAATTTTTAGGTGGGGATTGATTTTGATTTGATTGAATTAAGTGGGGAACATGTGGGGCTCTTGATTTGCATGGTTTTTAGATTATTTAATTATGAAATAGGATGATATGACTTAATTGGAATAATTGATTATTTAGCATATAATGAAGTTTTGGCATGTGATAGGGGATTAATTAAGTTATCGATTAATTAATTGAATATGCATTTTAGATGGGAACATGATTCGTTTGGGAAAGCCTGTTGAAGGAGAGAAAATGTGGGGTGATACTAAAATTTGGTGTCTACATTTGCCCCTTTTTGTTGAGTGGTTTGTGATAGCAAGCCACGAAAAAAAAAAGGGTTGGATGAAAGTCATGTAAAAGGGATGAGGATGGATAAAGACATGACCAAAGGAAAGATGCCCTAGGCGAAAAAGGATCACAATAAAAATGAAAACTATGGCGGTGAATCTAATATCACATCGGTAGAGGATAATTGTTGTCTCGTGGAGACGGGCGACAATGTTCTACAGACCAGTGAGTGGTGAAGATCAATGCAGTATGGATGTAAACCTGCGATTATCAATGGGTCATAAGAAAACATCAAAATATGCACAACTAAATGTAAAAATTATGTGAAATCCTTCATACACGAGGAATCGAATGAAAAATCATGCGTCCACAAAAGGGATGAGGATGAAAATAATGATGCCCTAGCACAGGCACATGATATAGAAGGTAAATATGTAAGTAAAATGCCCTAGGGGGAATGAATGTAATCATAAATGTGGACATGATGAGAAGATAAGATAGAAGTGTGAGATAAAATGCCCTAAAAGGGTGATAAATATGGTGATAAAAACATGTTTCATAGAAAAGGTCCATAAATGATGGAAAACTAGGAGGTGAAGAAAAGAGAAAGAAATATCACTTCTTCAAAAGTAGGAGAAGGAGTCAAGATAATTTTGCGATGAAACAAAAGTAGAGAAAACATTCATGAAAGAGAACAAGATTGGATAGGTGATGATAGTTGTTATGGCATCCTCCAAGACAAAAAAATGTCAAAGGAATATGGGATGAGGGATGTAGATGATAAATGATAAAGATAAGAGGAGAAGAAATAAAGAGGGTACAATGGGCACTCTCAAAAGGAGAAAAATAAAATAGAGAAAGAGAATAAAAGAAGAAATTGATGAGGAAGGATGAACAAGAAGGAGAAGACAAGATGAGAGGAGGGAAGAATTAAAAGTAAGAAGATGAGAGAAGGAGGAAGATATGTAATAGAAAGAAGCAACATATATAATAAAGAGGGAAGATGGTGGAAGGAAGAAATGATGAAGGAAAAAGAAGAAGAGGACAAGAAAAGGATAGAACAAATGGTGAAGGAGCAAGGAAAAGGAAAAGGGAAAGAGAAGAGAGTAAAGGGTGAAAATGAGAAGAGAGATGTGCAATATGAAAGTAGTGGAAACCAAGAAATAGACAATATGTAGAAGATGATGGAGAGAAATGGCAAAAATATGGAGGGTGATGAGTTAGAGGAGAAATGTTAGAAGATGATTGAGAGTGGAAAGATAAGAAAAAGGAATAGACATGAGTAGTGGTAGATTATGAGAAGAGCAAGAAAAGTTAAAAGTGAAGGAGAAAAAGGATGAAAGATGGAGAAGGATATAAGAGATAGGGATGATAGGGGAAGAAGAAAAAAACAAGAAGACAAAAAGAAAATGACAGAGGAGAGGGTTAAAGGGAGATGAAGATAAAAAATGAAGGGAGTGAAGAAATATGAAAGGGATGAAGGGAGAGAAATAGTGGAACACAAAAGAGATGATAGAAGTTAGAAAAGGAAGAGGTGGATATGAGAGAAGGATGATAAGAGAGATGAATGAGAAGATGAGATGAGAGTAGGGGGTAAAATCAGGAAAAAGGGAGAGAAGGATGGAAAGGGGATGAGGAAGATGAAGAAGTTAAAGAAAACGAAAGAGGAGGTAGAATAGAGAAGAGAAAGAAAAAAAAACAATGAAGTTAAGGAGACAGAAGATGAGAGAATGGAAGAGAAACTGATATATAACAATGGAAAAGGTAGGGGTGGTAGAGAAAAAAAGGAGGTTTGGTAGTGGGAAGGTGAAAATGATAGGGAAAGAAGAGATGATAGAGTAGAAATGGGAAGAATATTGAACCAAGGTGTTAGGAGGAAGACCTAGGTAAAGAATATGAAACAAACCACATGGAAATGCATGTGGAGAATGGGATGATAAAAAAGATTGAAGACATAAATGGTGAAGAATATTGGGGAAGTAAGATGAAAGTGCGAGGGGAAAAGGGGATGAAGATGATATAGAGGAAGTGAAAGAAAACCATGAGTAGAAAGGAGGAGAGGACAACAGAGAAAATGATGCAAAAGGGAGGAAACCAAAATGGGAGATATGGCAAGAGAGTGAGTAGTATAAGGAATGTAAAGAGAAGTGGAAGGGAGGAATGGTACGGATTGGAAGAAATGTGGAGATGCATGAAATGAGGATAAGTTGATGATGAACAAATAGAGAAAGGATGTATGAGGAAGACAGTAGAGATATTGAAGAAGGCGAAGGGAAGATGGAAAAATAGTGAAGAAAAAGAGAGGGAAGAATAGAAGATGCAATGTCGAGAAGGGATGTTAGGATAAGTCCACCGAAAATCATTGGTGGGGATGACCAAGGATGAAGAGGTGGCAGAGAGAAGCGTAATACCAAGAAAAGGACATTAGGAAAAAAAAACAATAATTATTAAGGTGGAGAAAAGAAGGATCGAAGAAACAACAGAGAAGGATGAAGTGGGTGAGAAGAGCAATGGAGAATGAGATGGGGTGAATTTTAAGAGAAAATTTGGTTGGTAAAGGAGACTAGGAGGAAGGAATGGTCAACGGACACGATTTTGTCCTGAATGACAGGTCTACTTTGAATAGTATTGTCATGTTACGTTGGTAGTTCAGTAGATGCACCGGGCCGAGGATGAAAAATATGGAATGGTAAAGAAGATGATGTCTGTGTTAAGTGATAGATAGGAATAAGAATGGTGAGAAAGGTAGTGGGTGGATATTAGACATGAAGATAAGGGCAATGTAGGAGGATGGATGGAAAAAGTTATGTTGGCCATGGTGGGGGATGAGGAGTTGTTGGATAATGAATGCTACTTGAGAGATATCCTCAAGTAGAATTCACAAACTACAATGTAGATCAAGTAGAATTCCCAAACCGAATAGTGCATTAAAGAGAGTGTTTAGAAATAGTAATTGATTTCATGGATTTATGGATGACATTAATAAGAGACATCCTTAAGAGTAAACATATGGATGCAAATTTTATGATTTGAAATTTGATCTCTAAGAATGTGATTGTGATAAAAGGTGACCTTGATGAGATAAATGTCACATGACCATAACAAGGGACATGTAAGAAAGTTACACTTGAACCGGATAGAAGGTAAACAAGAAAATGTACTACTCAAGGCATTGCACTTCAGACCAATAATAGGTGTTAGTACATAACCAATAACAATTAATTTTACCAAAAGACCTTGAGGGAGATATGAATGAAAGATTATCATAAACCTAATGTAGACATGATAAGGGATTTGAGATGTAACTTATATGTGGGAAGATGGTTCTACAAAGATGGTATTCCTTATGTCCATGCCCCAGCTCTGGGAAAGGGGAACAACAATAACAGAAGAAATTTGATCAATACGGGAAGCTTTATGAGAATGCCGATAAAGCAAGGTTGATCAATGCGGAAACCTTCCAAATTCCATAATAAAAGAGTAGCCATCCTTCGAGGGTATGGTCTACTTTATACATAATATAGATGGAAAGAATAATATATATGATAGTCATCCTTCGAGGGATCGGTCTATTTCTTGTGATTTTTTTTTGACTTTGATTTGCATGATTTTCTTTTTATTTTCCCTTTTCTCTTTTTTTTTTGCATGAACAATTGTCCTTCGAGGGATCAGTCTATTTTTGATAAATTTTCTTTACTTTTTTGCATACATGAATTTTAGTTTTACATGGGGAGAGCTAGGAATAGCTAAGTATACCACTTAGGAGGGGATAATTAATGTACAAGAGACACCCCTGGACCCTTTACATGACTGTAATAGGAGAATGAGAGGGTGATGGATGTAATGATTGTGGAGTTCTCACCAAATGGGAGAACTTATCCATAATGAATATGCTATGAGTAGAGCCATGGTACTCATATTCAAGGTCATATCAAAGTAGTGACGGTAGACCACATAATTCATATCATTACCATGATAGATGGAAGAGGTTAATGATGGAGGAATGGTCTAAAGATATGATTATTTCTCTCATGGGTGCATGTGCTAATGATAGAATGGCCATAAGTGAAATGCATTAAGAGGTTCGATTTCAAGTTTACCATCGAGGGAATCCAAACGATAGATGATAATATATGGTATGATCTAGTTGGGAGCAAACTTTCCTTGTTGACTCCTTGATTAATGTCGCAATCGAAACAAGATAAGAACTTGGTAGGATGGGATACAATTATATAGATGAGTGAAGTTAAAAAAGGACTATGCATTACCTTTTAAGGAAGTGAAAATATGCGTCCCTAATGAGACGAGTAGATGGTGCTTCAAAGGAGGGGCAATTATGACCACAATGGTGGATTTTAGATAAGATGGAATGGATTAGATAAGACGTCGCGAGATATATGAGATGGAATCTATGTGTTGCCTTTAAAAGTGAATAACAAGAAAACAAATATGCATCTGAGCGAGATGAAACATGACCCACAAGGGTGGGCTTACGATGAAAATATGGTGCCTCCAAGAGAGACACAATCATGGCCATAAAGATGGAACTTGATGAAAATAATAGTCCCTCAATGGAAGGACTTTGAAAACATTGTCTCAAAGGAGGACTTTGATGAACATAAATGGTCCCTTATTAGAAGGACAAATATGGCCTCAAAGGAGGAATTTGATGAAAAAGATGGTCCCTTAAGGGATAGACACACATGGTCTCAAAGGAGGTCTTAAAATGAGATGAATATTTGGATGGGGTTAGTTTAGATTGGATGGATTTAGATGAGGTAAATAAAACAATATCAAGGATTAAAGTCCCCAACATCAAGGGTTTTTAGATAGTTAATGTTGATGACATGCTCAAGGATGAGGGGAGGCTACTCCCCAATGAAAGAGATTATATCACTGTAAAATTGGATGTGGATGAGTTAATGGATTTGAAAGAGATTAGATGTTGATGATAACTTTAGATTTGGATTAGGTAGATGAGTTGGGGATCATAGGCAAACAATGTTGATGAATAAGGGAGGACCCTCTATATGAGGAATAATATGCGAATGAGATATGTTAATGGAGGATGAAGGAGGGGACTTAGAAACTTGATAGATGTGGAGTTAATTGCAGATAAAATGGTAGAGGGAAAATCCTTGAAAAGGTCATCTCTTTCAATGAGATCATGGATGGCAGTTCTGAAGGGCCTTACAACATTCAATGTCATGACCTGGGGTATGATGGTAGGCATAAATGAGGTGGGAATGAAACCACAATGACTTCTTACTATTTGGGTTAAATGCCTTGACAGGTGGGAGTGTGATGGTGGAAATTTGTAACAATTGTTGAAGGGCTTCCGTATAAGATTTAATTGATACGTTAGTATATGTATTTTCTTTGGAATCTTTAGACTTAGATTTGGATGAAAATGCTTGGGATGTGGTTTTTGAGCTGTCTTGGAGGATTGAGTCATGTCGTTCCATAGTTTTGGTTCCAATTTTAGTGACATTTGAAATTTTAGAGGAAGATTCGGAATCTCGAAGGAATGTTGGATGGTTTTGATTTTGGTTGGTGGAGTGATTGTGATGCCTTAAATGGAGAAGGTGGCCCTAGAATAGATTGATTTTCCTAAAATAGATTATGTAGATTTGATATTTGTTGGAGGAATGTCTATCTTCTTTTGGGGACACATAAGAGACCGTTGAGTAAGTGTACCAAGGTTCTTGGATTTGAACTGCAAAGGAGCATTCTTAGAAGGGATAATAATGATTTCAGATGAGAGGGTCTGAAGGTTGTGTCGTAGTTGATATGGGTGGAAGGATTAGTGTTTTCATTATAATTTCTGGTGAATATTGGTTTGATGTGGAAGTATCTGTAGATGAGATAGGAGGAGCATTCGAAGTTGCTACAAGTTGAAGTGCTTTCCAATATTCTTCAAATGATGTGGAAGAAGAGGATGATGTGGTCACGATTACAATAGTTGATGTGATTGGCGTGGGTAGAAGTGTGGAAAGAGGAACTGGGATAAAATCTATAGATGACATGATAGGTAAAAATGAAATAGATGTGGATGGGGAGTCTTAGGGAACCCGATGGATGGGGATGTAGAAATATGAGTTGTATTGAGTTATGGATGGAGAAGGATGTTCCCCTGAATGAGGAAATCATCTTCCTCAATAAGGTCATGGACGATTGTTTGAAAGGCCCTACACTGCTCAATGTTGTGGCCCGGAACATGATGATAGGTACAAATGCAATTGGGATTGAACC
Source organism: Taxus wallichiana var. yunnanensis (assembly GCA_018340775.1). Classification (NCBI taxonomy): domain Eukaryota; kingdom Viridiplantae; phylum Streptophyta; class Pinopsida; order Cupressales; family Taxaceae; genus Taxus; species Taxus wallichiana. Next base: position 319,503 of record CM031243.1, read on the forward strand.
ACGATGGCTTCTTATTGTGAGGGCTAAAGGATTTGATGGGAGGAAGTGTGATCGTAGATGTTTGAATTAGATGTTGAAGGATATCTGCGTAGGACTCGATCGAAGTGTTACATAAGAAGATAACTCTTATGGGTTTTAAGATGATGTTTTGGCTTGGATTTAGATGTGGAAATTTGGGATGTTGATGTATGAACCGATATAGATGCTGAGGATGGGGTGGATTACATTGTTTTGGTGTTTTGGTTTCAATTTTAATGTTGGTTGATGATTCAGGTCACGTGGACTAGGATTAGTAGTTACTTGAATAACTTTGATGGAAAATGAAGGATCCTCTTTAAAAGATTCTTCATTTGGAGGTGACATGGTTGTGGAAGTTTGTGAAGAATGAGGGGACATTTGCATTTGGATAGATGAGGTCAAAGGTGCAGATGTTGAAGTGGAAGGAAGAGATTGGTTTGGTTTGGGAAGGAGGTATCCTTCCTTAATGAAGTCATGAAAAATGGCTTGAAATGCTCTGTAATGTCCAATATGCGTCTAGGGGTATGATGATATGTGCAAACAAGGTGGAATTAAACCATGATGGTTTCTTGCTATTGGGTGAAAGGCCCTAATAGGTGGAAGTGTGATTGCAGAAACTTGTAACAAGTGTTGGAAGATCTCCATACATGATTCAACTAGAGTGTTAGGAGGTGCTTTGTCTATGCATAATCTATTGCTCTTTGGAGAAGAAGTGGATGTTTGAGATAATTTGGATGTTGAGGAAAATTTTTGAGCATCTTATGTCTTGATGGTTTGAATTTAGTTTTGGTATTGGTATTCATAGTGTTGGATGATTTTGGTTTTAGTTGAAGGGGTGTCGGGTTGGATTGTTTAGAGGAAGGAATATTAATTTCATGTATAAGGAATTTTGGGACAATGTTTTAGTGGTTGTGAATTATATTTGAGAGGTTGCATCCTTAGGAGGAATGACAATAATTTCCAGTGGAGGATGGAGGTGGTGCTAATATAGGCGTAGGAAGCAATATTTGTTCGATGGAATCTAAGGAAGGTGAAGATTGATTTGGTTGTGTTGATGAGGTAGAAGGATCATTTGAAGTTGAAGTAAGTTGAAGTTCTTTCAAAGGTTCTTCAAATGATGTAGGAGGGGAGGACGATGTGGATGTGGTCTCAATGACTGATGTGGTAGGTGCAAAACTGGGATTGGATCTATGGTTGGTATTATGGGTAAAGATGGAATAGATGTGGATGATGGAGTGGATGAGGTATATTCAGGTGTGGAATCAATGGTGGATGTGGGTATGGGTATTGAAAGAGGTGTTAGATGTACAATATTAATTGAATAAGGATCAAAATTGTGTGGTGTGGAAGGTAGAAATGGATTTGTCAATGGTGGATTTGGGAAGGTTTGTTGGAAGATATCTAAGAGTCGAGATCGAATTGGTTGGGAGGTTGTGTAATGTTGGGAAGTAGGGACATAGTAGGATGGATGAGATTGTTGAGGTACATGAAGTGTGGTAAATGAAGCAGGGTGTAGCATTGGCATAAGGTGATAGGGATAGAGTAGGACTCTGTGGTTGACATAATTGAGAACTAGAGTTATGGTGAAAGTATTTGTAAATGGGGCTAGATGAAGGAAAACACGAGGTATTGATCATGCTATATGTCCGAGGAGTAGTAGTAATTGATGTGATAGCCATCAAGGTTGAACCTAGGAAGGGATTATAGTGCCCGGGCGCCACAATACCACCTGAGACACCTTAGTCCCTACTCTTGCACTCTTGCACTTTTCGGGGTTCAGATTATGAGGTCATGCACTATCGTTATGCCAATCTTCCACCTTTGCACATTGTCAGATATTTGTGGAACCAACTAAGTGTCTAATCCTTTCTTTGCACTTAGGGTTTTAATTTCATTGCTTATTGCTTAGGTCAAATTTATGTACTTTACTTTCATATCTATTTGCTGTAACATATTTAAGAATTTAACAAAGCAAACTTTCATAATTTATTTTTGTTAAATAATTTGGTGAACCCATCCTCTTCGCACACACTTAGGATATTTATTTTATCGTTTCTTGTATCTTTTAAGATCCTCTCATCATGGATATTTCTATTCATGATTTCTTGCTCCTCCATCCTGAATTAAGGGCTAAAATCATCACTCTCTTGACTACTACTCGTATTCCTTCTGACATTCATCCGAGTTAGTCTCTAACACATTCATAGATTCATTCTCTCAACACATTGGCTTTTGATATAATCCTCATGTTGACCGTGCTACTTTTGACAATGATCCTCCTTTATACATCATGATGTGCATCCATACTATCTCGTTTAAAGTGTCAAGCGAGTTATAGTCAATAATAGGTATTTTAACTGCTAATGTCAGTCCTTCATCTATTTCTCTTCACGCATATGATGGTTTTGTTCATCCATGCATAGGCCATATCACTTTACCTATCACTGTTAGGCCAAAAACCCTTCATACAATTTTATTTGTCATTGACTTTCTAGTTCAATATAATTTCTTACTTAGCATACCATAGCTTCATGCCATGCAAGTTGTACCTTCCATAATACATTAGTGTGTCAAATTCTTACATGAGGGTATTAAATACACTATTGCTAGTGATTGTGAACCATTCAAATATTACAACCACGATCCCACCACTACACTCCCTACTCCACGATCTATTACTACTAACGAACCACAACCTATGGATTCTCCGCCTCACTTAGAATGTACTATTTTAATGTTAGACCTTGTTCCATACATGTCATTTCCCCCTCATGTTACTACAAATGTTATGGTACTTTATCGGGGGCTTGTCCAAGCATAAGACGTTGTTCCACCCACTTTACTCTCTCATGGCCATCCACCATTAACACATCCTCCCTTTACATGTACACTTTTCATGAATGATTCTTATTGGGAGCATATTCCATTCAATCCTACTTGTGATGACACTATATGTACACATGATGGCTTGACTTAGCTAGGATTTGCATTCGATGATATCTATCCTCCACCTCATGATCCTCATCTATATCTTGTTTTATCACCATTATTTCTGCTTGTAGTCTTCATGTCTTTCATCTTACCATATTTCTTGCACAAGCTCCTCACTCTTCTCCACTTACACTAGGAAATCTTGGCTTGATTACATTAGGGGCACATTAGACCCTAATCATATTGATATCTCATTTCCTATGCCCTTTGGTAGTGTGATCATTTATAACAATTCATTTCTGGTTATATACAGTAATCTCACTCATTGGTATGCACATGGATGTCCATTACCTCCTTTCACTGATGAGGAATATGTTATGGGAATGTACAATCTATGCTTCAATGGCTCTTTACTTGATCAACCTGACACTTGCTTTCTTACTAACTTTTTGATGCTTCTCCATTTGGATTTGACCATGATAACGATGATCTATAAGATGATATTACATGATCGTACTCTTCATCACACACGCTTAGGGGACATCATACTAATTTGACCCCAACCTCTCTCTTTACATCACTAGGTGTCTACCATCTCTATAGTCACATTCTATACATTTCTAGCTATACATCTTTCACACTCGCGCTACACTATTTGTATCATCGTTACCTTATGATGCACTCTTGTGCTATAGTTCACACTTGATTCTTAAGGGCATACTATACACATGAACCTCACACACTGTATATTTCACATCTACAACATCTTCTTCTTTCTCGCATATCATGCATATTGAGCACTTTCCACATCTCTTATTCACATATATTATTATGACCCATACACACTTGCTTCTTTATACACCTTACAACTTCTACACTTTGTGATTTATTCTCTCATTCATGTACATATTTCACACTACAACATCTTTCTCTTACATCTACTACACATCATGTGCACTTTGTGCTTTCTACATATTCTCGCACATTTCACACTCTACGCATTTACAACATCTCTTCACATCTACCATACATCATACACACTTTGTGATTTCTACACATTACACATCCTCATACATTACACATTTACGACATCTTCTTATTTCTATTTCACATCATACGTACTTTGTACTTTCTATACCTATACACTCTACACATTTTACACTTCTCATACTATGCATTCTACACATCTTGCGCTATATTCTTGACATATTCCTACACCGTTATGCATCATGCATGGTTTTTATTTTTTACACTTACTCATTCTATACATTCTACATGATTTCACACTATACACATCTTCGACATCATTATCTTACTCCTATTATGTATCATACATGCTTTAGGCTTTCCAAACTTATACATTTTATAAATTTTGCACCGCACATTACAAATATTCATACTTTGACAATTCCACATAAATATTCCTAGTGTTGAATCCTTCTACAAACATATTTGTATCTTGCTAGCACATTTTTCTCATGCATCATGCTATTTTATTTTACAATTTATGATCAAACCTTTACAAACACACACTACCCGATGATGTAATCAAGTCTCATGGTTCATACTCGATTGTTGAGTGTCTAAATATGAATCAAAACTCACCTCATGACATTTACATAATTCTATACCTTAGTATTCACCATCAATCAATCTTTATAAATATCACATCATGCGACATCGTTCTATAATTTACGCTTTGCACTTCACACACAATACTTTTATCACCTTACTAACACATTCAATGATCTACGCTCTATGTTACATCATTCATCATTCTAGTGTCTCATTCACACCTTCCTACACCCAAGATTCATGATCAATTCCTTTTATACCTCATTCAATCTTACACACCATATTTATGCTTTGTTCTTCCTACACAATCTTGCACACAATTCTACATTCTATACTTCAAAAACATTCTTTCTAGTGTGACATTCAATCTTACTTGCATCTTATTCATGCGATCTCATCCTATAATCTATGCTTCACACTCCAACATTCAAAATATTTCTTGCATGCAACACACCATTCGAACCATTTATCGATGATGCACTCTCGTTATACGGTTCATTCTTGACTGTTAAGGGGTCTTGTATAAATGAACCTCATCTCACTCATGCATACATCCATACTTGGGGGGCACTTTGCCCTATCACATTCACCATGCATTACATTACATCTCATCCACAACATATTACATATCACAATAGAATTTACTCTTACTTTCTTATGCTTTCATGTACACTTTATTAAACATGCTAGCTAGATATCTAGTATGTCATTATCTTTATCATACACACATGTGTATTTACTTGCTTTCTAGTTGTGATCGTAGATTTTACACATATCAATACCCGTAATATAGATTTTGATGCAATACCTTATACTCGGAGTCCGCAACAACTCTTGGGAGGCCACATTCATATCGTAGTCAATTAATCATGCACTTTGGGAAATATTTAGTCCGGCCTCATATGACTATTTAAAATTTTCTTGAGTAAAGAAAGTACTAATTAACCCTTCTTTTTGTCCATCTTTATTTTATTTCTTTCGACATTCTCGACCTTTACGATATGCACACCCATGCTATTTTTGTTATCCCACGCTTCCCGCCATAAAATCAGGGTGCCATGGTCCCACGATGGGCTCCTAAGCCTTTTTTCCCACTTTTCCCACCTTTTTTGACACTTTATAGCCATTGTCAGAACTTTTGAAATTTCTTGTGGTTAGCCTATTCGGGGTTAATTACAAATTAGAGCAAGAGAACCTTATATATATATAAAGTTATGAGACCAAAATGAGGGACCAAACACTAGGAACTACTATCACCCACATGGGGTTGCATCCATTAGATCCATCACAAAGGGACAAACTTGGTTCATCTGCATTACACACATCATAGGAGGGATTTTATTCTATTCCATGCACCATTTTATTACTAGTTTATTTCTTGATACTTCACAAAGTGTGACTGGAACAAGAGCACCTAGGGCACATGATGACACACACCACCAAAAGTACATTTGGGTGTGAAATCTAGTGCAACACTCAGTTAGTAAGCCTACCATCATGTGGAAAATGAGGTCGTCGACCTATTCATATGCATTCTTCTATTTTTCTCTAGGGTTTTGATACTCATTTTTCGTGCTTTTGCAGGTCATTCTATCTCTTGGATTATTTGGAGCATTCGGTGCAGTGTAGTGAATTTAATGCAATAGATAATGAAGGTACCAGGTCATCTGTCGAACTGTAGAGATCAATTCTCGAAGCTTTTTCAAAGATTAGGGCACCTATTTTGCATACCGAGCACCGTGGATGCACAATCCCTCTCCAGCACTCCAAGATATCCAAATCACCCAGATATATCCTCTATGGGACCTCTCGCATAGTCGTTCCTACTTCTAAAATCTACAATCAACTCGTGACACAATCCAAAAAGCTCCCATAATTAGCTAAGTCATTCTTACTCTCCTCATGCTATAGGGTTTTCACATTTTCCTCTTATTTAGTGCTTAGATCAGATCTTAGCTTTCATTTTGTTGTATTTACATCATTTTATTATTGTTATTATTTGTTGTTCCTAGTTAGATTAACTATACCCCATATTTTCAATTTTACTTAATCATTTTGGTGAACCCGAGCCTTTTTCATTACACTTTCTAAGGTTTGCATTTACATTTAGACATCATGAGTATATCTATTGTTGATTATTTTATTTCTAATCCCAACCTTAAGGTTTGAATCCAACATCTTCTAACTACTACTTACATTTGTGCTTTGACTTACACCATGATTCCATCTATCAAACCTTTGTAGATGCATTTTATCACCCTATAGTATTCAAGTCTCATCTTCCCACCGACATCAACAATTTTGATAATGACCATAATTGCATATCATATGTCACATTCATAATGTAGAGTCAAATGCACTTTAATTTACAATGGTTCTGAACTTAACTTATGCACTATGACATTCCTCGAGGCCATAAGTCTTTTGGCTCATGATGTTAATCCATATTCTATTTCATTACGTTCTTATGATGGTTCGATTTGCCCATGTCTTGGTCATGTCACCCTACCCATCATTGTAGGACCTAAAACTATCAACATGGTATTCTTCATCATTGAATTTCTTGTCTCTTACAACTATCTATTAGGTAGACGATGGCTTCATGCTTATGCAGGTGTTGCCTCTACTGTTCATCATTATGTCAAATTCTTACATGATGGTGTTGAGTATACAGTTTTTCATGATTGTGATCCATTTCAATATTGTGATCGAGCACCTAATGCTAGTTTCCCTATTCCATGAGTTGATAGAACTAACGATCCATAGCCTATAGACGAACCACCCTATCTACCACCTCTCGAGGGCACTATTTGTGTGATGAAGCTACTCATTCTACTCCATCATCTCCACCTACTACTACTACTACTATTATTCCTTATCGGGAGCCTTTTCAATCTTCGGATGTCATTCTAACATCTACAACTTCCATAACACCATATCCATTAGCATGCCCACCCTTCACATGCATATTATTTATAAATAACTCATTTTGGGAACATATACCATTTGATCCTACCATACTATCTAGACTATATGTACTCATGAGGGCTTGACTTGATTAGGCTTTTCTATAGACAATATCCATCCTCCACCATACGAACCTCATTTATATCATGGTTTGGTTCGTGTCATGGCTGCCTATGGTCTTCGCCTTTTTCATCTTGATGTATTTCTTACAGTACCCCTACTACTTCTCTGCTCACCTTAGGGTAATCATTGCTTGACTACATTGGGGGCACCTTAGACCCTAATCATACAAACATTTCATTTCCAATGCCTTTTGGACATGTCTTCATCTATAATAGCTCTTTCTTAGGATATACATAAAATATTACTCGTTATTATGCACATAGTTTTCCACTCCCACCCTTCACCATTAGGAATATGCCATGGGCATGCATACCTTACTTCTTAATGGCTCATTACATGATTAGCCAAAAACTATTGATTACCAAGTCACTAATGCTTATCCATTTGGTTATGACCTAGAAGATGATGACCTTCTTGATGACATTACATGATTATTATTCCTCTTGTAGATACTTGGGGCATATTATATAACACCCCCTCATCACAATAACATAGGTGCATATTTTTCATCCATTTATAAGCATACTCATCACATGTTTTCGCAACGAACATTACCCGATGACACACTCTTGAGCTATGGTTCACACTTGAGTGTTGAGGGTTTATTACACATGAACCTCACACACTGCACATAGGTACTACACATTGCATAAATCACATATAATACTACATTCTACACCTACATATGTCACATTTTTTATCTACGTGCTTTACATTTTCATCTTATATATCACCTATTGCATACATTCATCATACACACATTACTTGTGTTACACTTTAGGTCATTTACATACCTTGCCTTTTACACTTACATACCTTGCATGTAGTCTACATCACATGAATTTTATACATGGCTTGTTTACACATGTTGCATTTCATCCTACACACCATATTCTTCACATGATCATCACATAGGCCTTATACACCGCATCCTATGCACATTTTCCATCTTACAATTAAACTATTTATCTTACATACTACTTGTTTGTGTTCACATGTTGCATTTGCATTCTACACATTGCATATCCCTACTCATCACATGACCTGGTATTGTCCTCACAAATCTATGCTCCGTACTCACTACCCAATTACGCACTTTAGTTCCTCGGTCCACACTCAAATATTGAGGTTTTAATAATCAAATGTACTTTACTTTACTTACATTGTCATCATTATATCTTCCATCATGCAACATTCCTAGTTTAGTGACATACGCTTTAGGATAAATAGTCATCCATACATTCTACCATCTTGTAGTGGTATACGCTTTAGGATACATCACCACTCCTTCTAGTGCATTATCATCACCCATTCCAATCATCGTGTAGTGGTATACGCTTTAGGCTAAATAGTCACCCATACATTCTACCATCTTATAATGGTATACGCTTTAGGCTACATCACCACTCCTAGTGCATTATCATCATCTATTCTGTCATCATGTAATGGCATATAGTTTAGGTTAAATTGTCACTCATACATTCTACCATCTTGTAGTGGTATACGCTTTAGGATACATCACCACTCCTACTAGTGTATTATCATCACCTATTCCAATCGTCATGTAGTGGCATACACGTTAGGCTAAATAGATGCCCATACATTCTACCATCTTGTAGTGGTATACACTTTAGGCTACATCACCACTCCTTTTAGTGAATTATCATAACCTATTCCAATAATCATGTAGTGGCATACACTTTAGGCTAAATGGTCACCTATTCATTCGTCTTATAGTGGTATACGCTTTAGGCTATATCACCACTTCTCCTATTTTACATTCTCATCATTTATTACATTCTTCATATCGTGATATACGCCATAAGCTAGATCATCACTCATCATTTTTATTGTGTGGTGATATATGATTAGGCTATAGGGTTCATGCACACATCATTGTTAGAATGCATACCATCATCACTTTAGATATGCACATTCATCAAAACATGGTATATTACATACACACAAACAAAGTACGACATTTTCCCAAAGATGCACTCTTGTTTATGGTTCATTCTTTACCTCTTCTTGAGGGGGAAAAACCAAACGAACCTCACCGCATACATTTCCATCCACTCGGGGGCACGTGGCTCTTACCATTCATGTTGAATTTTACATTTCATCCATCCATTACATATTACATTGTCTTGGGGACATTTAATCTTGTTTACTAGTGCTTAAAAATTACATAGTCACTTTACTACACATGCTAGATTGATTACTTGTATGTCATTACTTTTACTATACACACATGTGCATTCATGATACACTCTAGTTTTGATCACATACACATGAATCTTACACGTAGCAAGGATGCTCACTTGCTATCCTTCCTATCTTGTTTGTTGGGGCATCCGCATTCGATTCTCATATAGGTGTTATTATTTCATTATGTACTTAACACTTTACATCATTTGGTTATACACACTTTTGACCTATCGGTTATCTTTCTAACATGCTAATGGGTGTTCCATGTATAAAAACTATTTTAAAGGACTATATGTTTCCATGACTACTTGTGTTTTTTATTTTTATTGCTTGTACTTATTTTTCTCGGTATGCGGGCCTTGCCTTGTGTTTGGTGTGCACACTTGTTTATTTGTATGTGGCCACTATGGCCTTTGAGTGTCTTGTGACATCGTGATTGATGTCCCATGTTTGTGACCCATGTTATGCGGTTTAGTTTGTCTTCTTGAGTGTTTACATTACTACTTTGCTTATACACTATTTGTGTTTTATACACATTGTCTTCTACATGCATGCTTGTTTGTACTAACACTTGTTCGTGACTAGTCACTTGTTTGTGTGTGCCTTGGTTTCTACCAAACACTTTCTATGGTGCAAGTATGTGGTGGTCCTCTTTTGGGGCCACATTCTCCTTTCAGTAATGTCACATGCACCCCCAAAGAGGGGGGCGATAAAATGAAAGTGAACTTATATATGAAAACTATAACCACTAGTTAATCTAAATAGGAGGACTAAAACATTGTATAAATGGACTAAAACAATATGGAATATTTGAAAATAATTATATTAAGTGGAACAAAAACCCTAAAAATGTAAGTGAAGTAGGAGAAATGACTTAACTGATTAAAGGAGATTGTCATGTATGATAATAAAATATGGAAGTGAAGACGACCACTCAGAAGTCTGCGAAGGCCAGATTTGGAAGATCTAAACTGGCCGGGTGCTTCTGGGAAGGTACTTGGGGCACACTGGGTGCCTGGTCTATAGATTAGGATCCCTAATTTCTGTAAAATCTCTGAATCTAAATTTTACGAGGGTCGCGAGGTATCTTAAATTACTCTCTGTATGTCACATAAGATGTGTCGAGCTACATTTGAATGTGTTGGATAGTCAAATGATGACCTACAAGAAGAAAGGAAATATCAAAACTCTAAAAAAAAGATGCAGAATGAATGACTCAGATTGACCTTAGCTTCCAAACTAGGGGTCTTATCACTGAGTGCTGCACTACATTTTTGACCTGGATGTAGTTATGGTGTGTGTCTACATGTTGTTCTCTAGGTGCTCTTGTGTCAGTCACACTTTGTGAAGTAGAGAGAAATAATAACTATAGGAAAATGTAAATAACATGTGTGCATGGAATAGAATAGAATCCCTCCCCCATGTTGTGTGTGTTGATGTATATCTCCTAGCCTTGATGCATAACACTATGTGGATGCAAGTGATGTAATGGATGCAACTCTAGATGGAGTGATAGTAGTATGTGATGTTAGGACCCTTATTATGGTCTTATAAATTTATATTTATAGGGTTCTCTTGCTTTAATTTTGTAATTAACCTCGACATGGCCAACTAGGAAAAAGATAAGGATGAAAAATGACGTGATAGACCCCAAAAAGAAGCGAGAAAGTAGAACATGGATCGGGCACCCCATGTATGACCAGGGCACACTGGGAGCCCTGATTAGCTTAGGGGCTTGGGCACCTACGTTTAGGCTAAAATGTCAAGACATTTATGAAATAGGTGGATAAGTATGAAGAAATATGTAGGAATGATGAAATAAAATAGAAAATAAAGGTGGCCAAAATGTGGATTAATTAGTACTTTATTATGAAAACCTTCTAAATAGTCTCCAAAAAAATAGCATGATCTAGTATCATGGCTGCAAATGGATGTGATCAAAAATGGGCATATTTTGTGAGCCTATCGTGTGAGTCACAATCATGAAAATAACATTCTTACCCTCTGAACAAGGCAATCCGGTGATGAAATCCATGGAGACCTCCTCCCATCTTTGGCTAGGAATTGGTAAGGGTTGCAACAGACCTGGTGTCTTAATTGTTTCCCCTTTGTTTTGTTGGCACACTAAACACTCTGATACAAACTTTTGTACATCCCCCTTGAGTCCTTCCCAAAAGAATTCTCTTTTTATTCTATGATATGTCTTCAAAAACCCAGAGTGTCCTCCAACAGGTGAGGCATGTAGCTCTGCAAGAATCTTATGCTTCAACTTAGAATCTTTACTCAAGTATAACCTATCCTTGTACCATAGGGCATTACCTTTCCACTCAAATTTGTTAGATGTCATAGATCCTTGCTTGATATTCTGTATTAGAGATTGTGTATCCTTATCTTGATTCCATTCCAATCTTGCTTCCTCCACCCAATCGGCCGTCAACATGGACATTCCACATAGTAAGGCATCTGCGGATGTATCCCTTCTAGACAACGCATCAGCTACTACATTTTCTTTACCCTTTTTGTATATGATTTCAAAATCATAACCCAACATTTTTGTTACCCACTTTTGTTGTTCCTCAGATGATAACCTTTGCTCCAAAAAGTATTTGAGACTATCGTGATCAGTTTTTACCTTGAAGTGTCTACCCATGAGATATGGCCTCCATTGCTTGACTGCATGAAGAATAGCCATCATTTCTTTCTCATAGACAGGTTTGAGTAGATCTTTTCCTTTGAATTGACGACTCTCAAATGCAATTGGTCTTCCTTCCTGCATTAGAACTGCTCCCAATCCTGATCCTGAAGCGTCACATTCAACAATGAAGGTTTTTGAGAAGTTGGGAGTAGCCAAAACTGGGGTGCTGCACATGGCTTCCTTCAGCTGCTCAAAGGATTTAGTGGCTACATCTATCCAATGGAAGGCATCCTTCTTTAGCAATGCAGTGAGTGGGGTTGCTATTCTACCATATCCCCACACAAATCTTCTGTAGTACCCTGTTAGTCCTAGGAACCCACGCATATTTTTGAGATTTTTGGGCCTTGGCCATTCCACCATAGCTTTGATCTTCTGAGGATCAACTTTGACGCCTTCATGGGATACAATATGACCCAAATACTCTACCTCTTGTACACCAAAAGAACATTTGGATGGCTTTGCATACAGAGTATGTTTCTCCAAAACTTCCAACACGTTATTTACATGTTGTAAGTGTTCTTCCCATGTCTTACTGTAAATCAATATGTCATCAAAGAAAACTAATACAAATTTCCTTAAAAAGGCCTAAAAATAGTGTTCATCAAGCTTTGAAAGGTTGAGGGCGCATTTGTAAGACCAAAAGGCATTACCAAAAACTCATAATGGCCCTCATGAGTCCTAAAAGCCGTTTTATGAACATCTTCCTCTTTTATCCTAATTTGATGGTACCCGAACGAAGATCTAATTTTGTGAAATAAATAGCACCATGCAATTCATCAAGTAAATCATCAATTACTAGAATAGGAAACTTATCTTTGATGGTGTACTTGTTGAGTTCTCGATAATCTGGACACATCCTCCATGTTTCATCCTTCTTACGTACCATGACCACTGGTGAAGAATATGCACTCTGGCTATGCCTGATGATACCTGCCTTCAACATTTCCTCCACCATTTTCTCGATCTCACTTTTCTGGGAATATGGGTATCTGTATGGTCTGATGTTAGGTGTTTGGCTCCCTGGAATCAACTGAATGGCATGATCATGATCCCTAACTGGTGGTAGTCCCTTTGGAATTGCATCAAAAATAGATGAGTGAGCATCCACAATCTTCTGAAGATCGGGTGGCATTGAAGACTCTATATTTTGTACTTCTATGGAAAATAGCTTTGCTATAAAGCCATCCACTCCTTTTCTAAGAACCTTCTGCATCTGATGAGAGCTAATAATCTGTGGAGACTTAGCTACCATCCCATTCAATTGTATTGTCCTTCCATCTGAATGAAATCGCATGAACAATTCTTGGAAATTCATCTCAATAGTACCTAAGGTTGTGAGCCATTGGACCCCCAAAACAATATCTGCCCCTCCCATAGAAATAGAAAACATAGGTGAGTCTAACATGTAGTCTCCCATGGAAATCTTGATACTATGGCACTTTCCTGTGCACTTGACTGTCCCACCATCCGCAATCATAACTTGCATTTCTGGAGCTGGGTAAATAAAACAATTGAGGCGGGCAGCTAACTTACTATTTATGAAGTTATGAGTACTCCCGAGTCAATCAACACCGTCACCTTCTGTTTTTTGAGATAGCCAATAACCTTGAGTGTTTGAGGAGTACTAATACCTGACAATGCATGACAAGAAATTGTAGGTTGGTGATCCTCTACTTCATCTTCTACTGGTTCCTCAGCCTCTCCTATAATTTCAGCTTCCTCATCATCCTCATTACCTCCGTCAATATAGAACAACTTCTTCTCAACACATTTATGTCCCGGTCCATATTTGCTATCACAGTTAAAACATAATCCTTTTGCTCTCTTTTCTTCCATTTGTTGAGGAGTCAGTCTAATTGGCCTAGAAAATGAAGGGGAAGAGATACTATGGTCTTTGGTGTTAATGAAAGGTGGCCTCCTACTACAAAGAATTTTTTCCTCTGCACGACGTGCCATGATAATAGAATCAAAAAGCTTGATTGGATTAAACATACGTACCTCATGCTCGATGTGGTCCTTAAGACCCCCAAGAAACAAGTCATTCAGATTCTCTTCTGGAATATTCTCCACCCTTAAGGATAGGTTTTGGAATTGATGCACATAATCTTTGACTGATCTTGTTTGCCGTAACTTTGCTAATTGACTAAAGTAGTTCTCTGAAACACTGGAACTATAGTGCAATTGCAACTCCTCGGTAAAAACTGTCCAAGTGACACCTAGACCATTCTTCTGCCTCTGAGCACATAACCAACGATACCAAACAAATTGGTCGGGTTCAAGATATAGGGATGCCAATGTCACCTTTTGTCCTGATGGTGTTTGATGTAACTCAAAGAAGTTCTCCATTTGATTTATCCAATTCAGGGGATCCTTACCATCAAATTTGCGCATATCCACTTTCGGCATCATGTTCCGTGGTTGCGAATAAGTTTGATTCTGATGGGACTGGAAAAGTGATCCCATATGGTTAGTTTGTCCATGATTTTGAACTGAAGGTCCTCCTTGGTTGATATGGGCTGGATTTGGGCCATACTGGTTACCCTTTACATGTTGCATGATATCATCCAACCGATGATTGATTTGGGCTATGTCTCCTTTAGAGGCCATCTCAGATTGTACAATTCGTAACTCATACTCAAGTTGGCAAACCTTATGATCAACTGAGGTAAACCCTAGTGCTGAGGAATCTGTATTTACCCCTTCTGACTCCATCTCTTCAATCACTACCCCCTCTTTATCTGGGGTTTTACCCGGAGTAACCGAATTCTTTTTTGCTCTTGTGGAAGGCCCCGCCATGATGTCAAATCTTAGGGTTTAGGGTTTCGATACAATTTCGGCCGAACAAAAAAAACAGAGAAAATACTAATACTATTTTTTGAGAGATTTCTGAAAATGTAAAGAACTTAAAATTTTTCCACAATTTGCACCCTAGGGAGTGATTTTATGAAAAACCATAAATTTGTAATAACTTTTGCAAAATAAATCAAAAAAGTCTGAAATTTTTAGGGAACCTTACTTGATATGCTTCACAACTCTGGTAAAAATATCTCCCACCAATTCACTCTGGTTCGCAATATGTGGTGGAAACAAAAATTAGGTTTTTGCCCTAAATTCGGCCCAGATCGCAGCTCTGATACCACTTGTAATGAAATTACTTGTATAATTCAGATTAAGAGCAATAGGAGAGCACCAAATAACACAATATTTTAGAATAATGATCTCAATATGCAATTAGAATAGCTTCGCCACTTCGAGGGGGCAACCTCCAAACCATATAACAAGACTCAAATGCTCAAATGATAAGCATGAAAGCATAAATCAACTCATATTAGCTAATGATAAATCCTTCAAACTAGATACATGAAATACTACCTATAATCCCCTATATATACTATTCATATGCTATGGCCATCACCAAGGCCGACCTATTAAGCATGAGAAAGTATAAATGATATAATAAAATGATATGGTAAGCCACAAGTCGGCTACTCATATCCTAATACAAGCAATAGGTTAAGGGTGTAAAGATCAAGAAATTAACCGATTAAATTAGATTAAGTGATTTTTTAGAATTCCTTTATCCACAATAGACAAAACAAAGGCACAAGAAACTTTGGATTATTAATCAAATGAATGCATTCTAAATTCAACTTGTGATCGATTTTGAAAAAGGATTTGTAGGTTTCCATTTGATTATGGAAATTTGAATTAAAATGATGAATTGATCATTAAGAGGAAATTGGAAAAGCTGGGTTTCAAAACACCCAAAAGTGAGACAATAAGAACTCTTGATTAATTTGGAATTGGAAAATTAAAGTATCCGAATGATTTTTTAAAATGGTAACAAAAAAAAAGTAAATACCATTTTTGATCAAGTTTTGGTATCGAGTTGGTTTAGCTTAGTACTTGCTTAAGTTGAATTTGATTTCCAATTTGGTTTTACATTTTAGGCTTGATATTTTCATTGCAATGTGTAGAGTTTGGAAGTACATGTGTGCAGGAAACAATGGGCATGTTGTTTAACAAGGAAAAGCTTGAGAAAATTAAAGCATACAATTAGCAGATTCAGGAAGAGAATGTATTCCTGATGTGTCAATTGTTCGCTTTTGAGGAGCAGGTGGCCAAATTGAAAAAAGATCTAGAAACCAAGGATGAGCTCTTGATGGTGTTGTAAATTGGTGGACCTAAGAAAGAGGTACCAGTCACTATTGATGCATCTACTATGACAGAAGAATGCATTATAATTATTGCACCATCTAATTCCTCTCCCCAAGAAAATTTATATTTAGGTAATGTGCTAGGTGATTTTGAAAAGCACACTAGAGGTATATGATCTAAACTTTTGAATAAAATGGGATTTAATGGAATTAGCCTTAGCAAGAATAATCAAGGCATATATAACCCCATACATGTTGAAGAAAGACATCATTTTATGGGATTGGGATATGCTAATGTAGGGGAAAAGGAAATTGAAGAGGGCTCCAAGACTTTTGAAAAAAGACAAGCTTCTAACAACAGCAAAGCTTCCCCATTAGCATCGGGTGATTCATCCTCAAGAGAAGGATCTGGTAAGAGTTCACCAAGAAGAGGTATTGAAATTCCTCCACCTCTTGTTTACCATGAGTGTAAATGAAAAGGTAAACAAATTGATCCACTTTCTACATTTGAGAAATTTGGCTATGATATGTAGGAAATGTGGTACATTTACCCATGCACATTTTTTGGGTCGTCTAACCATTGTGTGGCCAAATGTAGGAAACATGAATCTTTATTGGAAAATATTGAGAGAGATCATTCTCCTAAATATAACTCAGAAAGAAGAAATTTAGGTAAGTTTCCTAAAAATGTGGATCCTAAAAAAATGGATCAAGGATTTTGTGATCATTCGTATAAAAAGAAAGGTCATGTAATTGAGAAATGTTGGCAACTTTATCCAGAACAAAAATTAAAATTTATTAAGAAGGAAACCAATAGTAAAAACAACAAGCTTAAAAATGACCCCTCGCAGTGATTCGAGTAAACACTGAAGTGAATAAACCACCTAAAAAGAAAATGTGATAAAAATGGTGGGTAAACAATTCCTTAGTTTTATGTTTGCATAGTGTAATTTATGAATACATGCAAACTAACAAAGAATTTTGGGGATTCTGATGAATTATGAAAAAGAAATAATTCTCATATTTTATTTTGCTTTGGTGTTGGTGAAGTAACTTGAAGGGAAAATCCAAGTGGTAAGCTTATCATACTTGGGTAATTTCTCTTGTTATGGTTTTGAAAACTTCATTTTTACAACAACATGTACAATTGTTTCTATGGGGCATGATAAGTGATTGGATGCCTAGTTTTGGGAAACATGTAATTCAAAGTGTTGTTTAAAATTGTGTAAATTGTTTCATGTAGGCCTTTGTTTGCATGTGTAAAATTTATACAAACTCTTTGTTCTTTATGAAATATGCTTGCACATGTTATAAGTCTTAATTTTAGACTTAAATATTTGTAAATGTCAAACATAGTTACAAATAGTATGTACAATTTTTGCACTAACAAAGCTGTGAATGCAGGTTACATTTTGCATTTTTGATAGTGGTGCAGGATCAATATACGAGATGAATATGGCATTTTGGTTGTCATATCAGCTACATTATTTGACATGGGTTATGTTTCCTATAATGGCTATTTTCAATATATTACAAATTTTAAAATCTTACCATGCTATAAACTAGGTTATATTGTTTGTGATATGCAAAGGATCTATTAACAATTCAGCTGGGTGAGTTTTCCTTTTGAGAAAAAAATGGTCTTATTGGGGAGGAGTAATCGGAGGATATTTCTATGTGTGTGTGTGTGTGTGTATATATATATATCCTAAATCTCCTTAAACCATTGCAGTGTTGTAGAATGTATTGAGAGATTTCGTCGATATGTAGAACTCAGAAAACGAGAGGTCATATACGAAAGATATCGCACGTCAAAGTTTGGAAAGAAAAGGGTCAAACTGGGTCAATTTTCGAATCCAAACGTGAAACGTGGTAGAAGTGAAGAAAATGAGTAAGAGTAAAAATTGTGTTTTAAGCCTCCAGTCTTGACACACACGATTTCAAAATGGCGGGCTTCGATATTCTTGGTGGGGCCCTCATCTAGGTTTGACACACTCTTTAAACGAGGGGTGTCTTGGCATCTGAATCAATATATCATTGTTTTAATATTACTTTTATATGCCACATTATTTTTATATCCCTTACATGAGGGATTTTAGTATTGTAGGTCGTAATTGTAATGCAAAGTTCTAATTCCATTGGGACTAGCTCAACATTCATTCTATGCAGCTCAACATACCTTCCATGCGGCTTGGTGGGGTGGTCAACTCCCCTACGAGTCACTGAATCTCCATATAACCCCACGATCAACCTACAAAGCACAATAAATGGCTTAATAGTCCAATTGAACCCCTTATAATTCAGGGATACAACATTGGTAGATCAACATATGACTCGAGCATTCTAACAATCCAAGCACAACCCATATCTAATCGATGGGCCACATGGACATGACATACCAACCTTGCTAATATGTGGCTATCCAACAGTTCAGCCCAACTGGGTGAGTAAACATGCACAACTTTCCACCTACGTGGCTTAACCAATGACTCATCAACCCGTGGATAGGTTCAACAAATGCATCAGCCACCTATTATGTGGTGAATCCAAACAAATCCGGTGTGACCGATGTCACATATAAATTGGGAGGTCCTTCTTAATTTAAACCCAAATCCCCCCAACCACGCCGTGAATGTGGGAGTATTCCCCACTTATAAAAAACAAAGCGACACAAAAGATGGACATGGAGGATTGACCTGCTGACCTCGGGGTCTATAAATAATCAACTTTTCGGTCGAGCTAGGTAGCTCGGTGAGTACAAGAAAAAATTTGCTTTTATTTAAAGGGCTTTTGGTCCGAGATTGTGTATAAGCGAGAATTAAGCAATTTTTAGAGATCATTAAATTTAAGGAACTCGGGGTCCGAATTGGGACTTGGTGTAAAAATCAAAGTTTTTAAGTATTTAGAGAGGAAGATAGTGGCGGTCTTATTTTTTCCATAAAGTGTTGCAATTTTTTGGGTGTAGGTGATTTTCGGTCACATTTGCAGAGAAAGGACACTTGGGAGAACTGTAGAGCCGCAAGTGAAGTTGTAGACAATATCTGGAAGGAAATCAAAGTCTGCAGTTCTGTTTAAGCTCTAATTATATGTATAAAGATCTATATATCATTATTAAAGGTGATAAATTATACTTCATTGGATGTTAAATAGATTGATTCATGATTACGTAAATATGGAGGCATAACCTACATTAAACTCTGTTATCAAGTTTTGTGGATTTTTATTTTCAGATTTTTTGAAGCTTTTTTAAATTGATAATACAAGAAATTAACTAATTAAATTAGATTAAGTGAAAAAAGTTGAGAATTCCTTCATCCACAATGTGAGAAAAAATGAATGCACAAGCAATTTCAGATTATTAATCAAATTGAAGGCATTCTAAATTCAACATGTGATCATATTTTAAAAAGGATTTGTAATATTTCCATTTGATCAGAGAAAGTTGAATTAAAATGATTAATTGATTGTTAAGAGGAAATGGGAAAAACTAGGCTTTCAAAACACCCAAAAGTGAGACAATAAGCACTATTGATCAATTTGGAATTGGAAAAATAAAGTATCATAATTTTTTTAAAAGCGGCACAAAAAAGTAAGTATCGTTTTGGATCATCGTTCAATCTAGCGTTTTACAACCTTCTTCCACTACTACAAGCATTATGTCTATTCCCACTCATACTACTGTTATCATTTCACTCACTATATATGCTTCAATAAACACTACAGCTCCACTCGTTAAGGATCCTCTCGCTCCCCCTTCTACTTCACCTCCTACTAATATCTTTGATATTGATATCTAGCATGATAATACCAACACTAATGATTCTAATAACGAGGTAAATATCGTTGATCTTAATGATGAAAAACTGTGCAATCTCAACTTTCCTCCTCTCAAGATAGATGAATCATACTTCAATGATACTTTTGTTGTTATTGGCCCTAGTGAATATCAATTCAAACAACCCCCTCCTTCTACTAATGTTATGGTACTTTATTGGGGGCCTATCCATACACTAGACATTTTACCTTCTTCATACGACATACCAAAATATTTGTAGAGCATTTAATGACACTAGCATACGACATACTGAGAATATTATTTGGTATGAGACTTTGTTGGTCCCTTGTCCCCATGGTATATTGACATATATAATTACATTTATGATGGAACCTTCCCTCTTGACATTAGCCATTCTTATAAACGAAACCTTATCCAATGTATAACTTTGCTATACCTTCCTTAGGGGCACTATCTATCATAGGTTATGATGGGAATCACATGTTACGTTGCCTTAATTTGGAAGAGTCCATATTTATGGTCAAAGAAGTACATGAAGGCATATCTGAAGACCCATATAAGTGTAATGGTTCTTGCTAAAAATATATTGAGAGTAGGTTATTATTGGCCTACCATGGAAATTGATTTTTTCGTGTATGTGAAGAAATGTTCTATGTCAAAAATATGGAAATTTGATACATGCCCCTGCACTGATCACTGCATGACCTATTACCACATTGTGGCCTTTTTCAAAGTAGGGCTCAATCTCATTGGGAAGCTTACCCCTACTTCATCTGATGGCCACACTCATATCATTATTGTCCTTTGAGTATTTCATGAGATAGGTAGAGGCTATTCCTCTTACTTATGTCACTGGTGTGTAGATTTCCAAATTCATAATGAACCACATCATTTTCCTTTACGGAATTCCCACTACCATTTTTAGGCGACAATGGTAATTCTTTTAAGAACAAAATAGTGAAGGAGTTATATCAACTCTTTCAAATCCAACTAAAATGGTAAAATGCCTATTACCCTCAAGGTAATGGGCCAGGCAGTCAAGCCTTGAACAAAACTCTTGTTTGCATCATGGAAAATATAGTTAACAAAACTAGCCGTAATTGGTACTTATACATTCATCCATCCATATGGTATTATAGAACATCCATCTGCACCCCTATTGGTGCTACTCCATATTCCTTGGTTTTTGGCACGAAGCGAGTCTTACCCCTTTAGATCGAGCTCCCCTCTTTGTGCATATCCTTGAGAGATTACTTGGACAAAGAGGAAGACTATATAGTGGCTTGCTTAGCAGAGCTAGAGATACTAGATGAGAAGTACCTTCATGCACGGCCCCCTTAAATTGTATCGGAATTGAGTGCACCAAATCTTCAATGATCAAATCATACCTTTCCAATTTGAGGTAGAAAACCTTGTCTTGAAGGAGAATTAATTCAATGCCATGAAAGATCGTGAAAATCAAGGTGGGTTTGAACCTAACTATCTAGGACCATATGTTGTGGTTTCTAAGTTTGGTTCGGAGTGCCTATAAAATTGTTAATTCTAATGGTGATGAACTTCAAGAACCAATGAATGTCATGCATATCAAGCATTTCTATGCTTAATCATGGGGTCTTTACAAATTCAAAAATCAAAAAGTATAAAAAGTAAAGAAACAAAAAAGTAAAGAGAAATAAATCCATCCAAGTGTGAAAACCACACAATTATGGCACTTTGGACAAGTCCTTTGGTGAAAATAGGTTTACAACGTCATTGAAGGGTCTGTTGTTCACAAGAATCTCACATCTAGGAGTACAATGGCTTTATCCTAAGTGTTGGCTTGGAAATTTGTCTTGGGGACAAATTTGTGGTTTTCCAAAACAACACTATGGGAATCTAAGTCCCTCTACTTATAACGGTGCAACTATCGTATTATGCATGAAAATCAAGTGGATTCAATGGTGGTTTTTCAACCAGAGATCCATAGGGGCACTCCACTGACCCTATGGCAAAGCCTGCAATTTCTTGCAAGGACAGAAAGTGGTCTGAGAGTGGGAAAGGGGAGTGGGAATGAAGGCAAGGAGATCAATGATGGAGGTAGAACATCAGAGGCCTACAAACATTGATCAGAAAGTTCATAACATGCATTTAAATGGAAGAAGAATACAAATTTGCAAACCAGAGCTACAAGACTGAATAAAAATGCATTGGTCACAAAGTACCAATTGAATCCTCCGTCAAAGGGGCATAAAATCCTTCTTTTCTTATTGCAGCTAAAGTAGAAACTTGTACAATGAAAGGAAATGGAAGAAAAATATAGAAAGAAGAAGCTTAGAAGAATGGCGACTATCGTTTTTGTCCTCTGTTCGCAAAAAACATTTACAATTTCCAAATTCAATTACCAACCCATATAATGACTCTCAGAGGACAAGAAATAGCCCACAAGGGGCGGTTATAACTTCCCAGGGCATCCAAGAAATGGTTACAAATAGATTCAATCATTTCACACCGTTTCAGATTCTTATTTTGTAAAAAAATGACCATGGCGGGAAATGTCAGAGAATTTCATAATTAAAACTGTTACAAACTTTCCAGATTGAATGTGAGCCATTAGATCGACCTTTTTGCCTTTAAATTTGATCCATCCACGTGGTAGAAGGTGATTGGAGCGGTCGCGGGTGAGCTCTTTTCGTTTTACATTTTTTTGGAATTTGGCAATTTGGAACAATTTTCTCTGCCGGCCCGGTTTGACTTTTCAACATGCATACATGGCACTATTTGATTGGATATGGGTAGCGGCTCCATTTAGAACATTTTGAACTTTTGTTGGAAAAAAGTTCAAAATCACAAACTCCTCCATCGCCCGCACTCCCGTTGTCGACATGGCACAATTTGATTGGCTGCGGAGGTCACATTAAACTTTTCACTTTAACCCCAGAAGGCTAAAAACTTGAAATCTTGCCGAAGGTCCTTAGGAACATGTGGCAACATTTCATTGGTTGCGGGGTTCAAACTTCATTATTTTCTCTTCCCAGCTTGGGCTCGCATGGATCCGCCATCACCATTTACACTTTTTTTCCGAAAATGCAAAGTGGTAAAGAAATCTCCTCAACCCCGTCAATCTGCCTTGGGCAAAAATTACAACTTAAGTCCGCCGAGCCATATCTTGCAAAATACAACGAGTTAGAACGAATTATTTACCTTTTTGGAAAGGGGAAGAAATTTCCCATCTGATGAAGTAGGTTCCAAACATCGTTGAGCCCTTGGAAAGAACCAGAAATCAAAATACTCATATTAGACCATTTTCAAAGGGGGCTAACTCAAAAATTTAGGATTAGACTTGGAAATAATGAAGGAAATTTTTGAGGGGACAACACTAAGTTAGTTTTTTATGTGTTTGAGATGCTTTTGAGCCTATCCTTTATTGCCTTAATCTAGTGATCTTACTAATTTATGTGAAAAATTTTCCTTTATACATTCCCATCTAACATTGGGGACATCTTAGTATATTCACTTTATTACACATATGCATGGCGATATACCCTTTTACATTCTCATCTATCACTGGGGGCATCCACGTTTCTTCTTTTTCTTACACCTAGCTTCGATTTTTTCAAAAATCCCTAAACATTCAAATGCGTCTCATAAGAAAACTCAAAAACAATATAACATTGTATCAAGAAAATACAAAAATAAATTAGTGTTTGCCCACTTGGTTGTTTATTGGTACATAGTTTTGTTTGCTTTCCTTTTCATATCGTTTGCATTTTTTGTTGAGTTGTGGAGCTCAATTACTTTAGTTTAGCATGTAATTGGAACTTGCTAGAAAATATCTAATCGACATCGGTTAGGGGGAACGACATCGCCACCCAGGATCGGTAAGCGGTTACGAAGGACCGACATCGGTCAGAGCAAGTAGGAACCGGCCGTAGTTAAGGCTAACCAGCGTCGGTTACCTGTGCGATGATGTTTTAATTAACTCTTGGGAATTAGATCTATTTTTAGCATTAAAATAGATTTATTAATTGTAATTGCATGGCTAAGTTCCCTAAGTCTAAAAATGACTATATAAGTATAAAGCTAGGGTTTAGAAGGTGACGATGAATCATAATTAAAAAATAATTGTGTGAGAGAGAATTCTTGGTGAAAAGAACAAAATCTTGAAGGAAGAAAATACTGAACATCTGAGAGGTGTGGAAGATTGTAAATCTTCATTGTATATCTTGTTAAAGCTTTGGATAATAGATTGGCTTGTTTCTTGGTGGACGTAGCCCACATTGGGTGAACCACGTTAAATCTGGTGTTGATTTAAGTATCTTGTTTTGTATATTTCTTCTAGTAGAATATTCACTTTTATTTACATGTATGCTTAGATCTGATATATTATCTGTACAACTGGTGTGCTAAACCCAACAAATGGTATCAGAGATTTGTTTGAGGGTTTTGTGTGTTGAAAAATTTACTCACAGAGGGTTTTCTGATTGAGTGAGAGCTACAACAATAACAAAAGAAAAAAATACAAGGTAGAGAAATTTGATGGTCGAAATTATCAATTATGGAAGATGCAGATTGAGGATTATCTGTATCAAAGAGATTTGTATTTACCGTTGGATGAGAAGTCTAGACCTATGAAAATAGCGATGAAGAATGGAAGATTCTTGATGAGATCGGATCTGGGATCTATAAGATTGAGCCTGGAAGCATCTCGTGGCTTCCAATATTAGAAGTGACTTCTACAGTAGAGTTAATGAAAGCTCTTGCTAGTTTATATGAAAAATCTAGTGTTTCGAATAAAGTTTATTTGATGATGAAACTATTTAGTTCTAAGATGCATGAAGGTGAATTTGCATCCAATCATTTGAATGATTTCAGATCTATAGTAAATTAGTTAAAATCGGTTACAATATTGTTTGATGATGAAGTGAAAGCACTTTTATTCTTATGTTCTTTTCTTGATAGTTGGGATAACTTGGTAATGGTTGTTAGTAATACAACATCGATAATAATGTTTTGAAGTTTGATGATGTGGTTAGTATAATCTTGAATGAATAAATTCGCAGGAAGAGTACAAAGGAATCATCATCTAGAAATGCTTTGAATGTAGAAAGCAGGGGTAGGTAGAAGGAGAGATCCAAGAGTAAGAGTAATGAGAAATAAAAGTCAAGGGATAGAAGATCTAAGTCCAAAGGTAAGGGAATTACTTGTTGGAAATGTGGAAAGAAAGGACATGCAAAGAAATATTGTTGGTCAAAGGATAAAGAGAATCAACAACCAGACAAAGGTAAAGAAGCAAATCTTGTTGCATCAGAGGTAATGCAAGATGCTCTTATTCTTTCTTTAGATAATAGAATTGAATCATGGGTTTTAGATTCAGGAGCTTCTTTCCATGCAACCCCTAATAAGGGTTATTTAGAAATTATGTCCAGGAAATTTTGGGCATGTTTATTTGGGTGATGATGAACCTTAGTATTACTTGGTAAAGGGAAGTTCATCTAAAATTGTAGAATGGAAATACATGGGTATTAAAATATGTGAGGCATGTGCCAAGCCTCGGGAGAAATCTTATTTCTGCAGGGAAACTAGGTGAATCTGGTTGCATGGTTACTTTTACAGGAGACTCTTGGAAAGTCACCAAGGGTGCTTTTATTGTGGCAAGAGGTAAGAAGGTAGGAACATTATATTTATCTACCTTACGTTATTGATTCCTTTTCGCATTATCTACTTGATTCGAGATGCGTGTATGTGGCATAATCGGTTGGGCCATATGAGTCAAAAATGAATACAGATATTAAAGGATAAGGGTAAGTTATCAGATTTGAAAGATTTAGATCTTGATTTCTGTGAGCATTGTGTCTTTGGAAAGCAAAAGAGAGTGATATTTCTCAAAGTTGGGGCAACTAAGAAGGAGCAAAAATTGGAGCTTGTACACTCAAATGTATGGGGACCAACTCAGGTAGCTTCTCTTGGAGGATCCCAATATTATGTTACTTTCATTGATGATGCTACAAGAAAGGTATGGGTTTATTGTATTAAACATAAATATGATGTTTTTGAAACTTTTAAAAGATGGAAAGCCCTTGTTGAGAATGAATCAAATTCAAAGTTAAAGTGCCTTAGATTTGACAATGGTGGTGAATACTATAGCAAGGATTTCAATGATTATTGTTCAGTGAATGGAATACGTAGAGAAAGAACGGTTCCAAGAACACCACAGGGAATGGTGTTGTAGAAAGAATGAACATGAAAATCATGGAATGTGCTAGAAGTATGAGGATACATTCTAGATTGCCCTTACAATTTTGGGTAGAAGTAGTTGATACAATGGTTTATTTGATTAATTGTGGTCCTTCAAGTTCACTAGATGGAGGAATACCAGAGGAAGCTTGGATAGAAAAGAGGTATATCTTTCTTTTCTTAAATTTTTATTTTAGAATCTTTCGTGCATGTTGATAAGGAAAATAGAAAAAAGTTGGATGCAAAATCCAAGAGATGCACTTTTATTGGTTATGGATCTAGTGATTTCGGATTCTATTTTTGGGATTTAGAGAATTCTAAGATTGTTAGGAGTCGTGATGTTGAATGGAATGAAAAGATAATGTACAAGGATCAAATTTTGGTACCCAAGGATGAGAAAATTGAGAAGTTTATGGATGAAAATGAACTCTCGGGTTTAAAAGAAACACCTACGTAATTACACGAGAACCGATGTCGGTTAAGACTTGACCGACATCGATCAGATGAACCGGTATCGGTTACAGAAGACCAAACCGACATCAATTAGCAGCGAGCTGATGTCGGTTAGAAGTGACCGATGTCGGTCACTATCAAATTTAGATACTAATGTCTAGGAGGTCTAGTTTGAGCCTTTGGTACCCCAAAATCCTGTGAGAAGGTCACAAAGGGTAAGTAAACCTCCAAAAAGATTTACACCTTCTCTATTTTATTTATTATTGACTGATAATGGTGAACCAGAAAGTTTTGAAGAAGCAATGCAGGATGAGACCCATGTGTAATGGGAGCATGGCATGGATGAGGAGATGGAATCCTTGGAACAAAACCAAACTTGGGATTTGGTTAAGTTTCCAGCAGGTAAGAGGATATTGCAAAACAAATGGGTTTACATGATCAATGAAGAAGAGGGTGGACAAAAGAGGTACAAGGCAAGACTTGTAGTAAAGGGATTTGTAAAGAAATTAGGTATTGATTTTGGTGAAATATTTTCTCATGTTGTTAAGATGACTTCTATTCATACTGTATTGAGTTTAGTTGTAGTAGAGGATTTGCATTTAGAGCAACTAGATGTGAAGATGGCTTTCCTTCATGGTGATTTGGATGAAGAGATTTATATGTAGCAATTGCTTGGGTATGAAGTCAAGGGTAAGGAGAAATTAGTGTGCAGGTTGAAAAATAGCCTATATGGGCTCAAGAAAGCTCCAAGGAAATGGTACATGAGGTTTGATATTTTTATGCATGAGCATGGTTACTTGAGATGTGAATCTGACCATTGTGTTTATTTCAAGAAGCTTGAAAATGGGAGCTATATTATTTTGTTATTGTATGTGGATGATATGCTTATTGCAGGATCTAGTATGCAGGACATTGGTGAGCTTAAGGAAAGCTATCTCACACATTTTCTATGAAGGATTTAGGAGCTGAAAAAATAATCCTTGGCATGCAAATACACAGAGACAAGAAAAACAAGAAATTGTATTTGTCTCAGGAAGATTATATCTACAAGGTGTTAGAAAGGTTCAAGATGTAGAATGTAAAACCTATTAGTACACTTATGGCTAGACACTTCAAATTGAGAAAAGATCAGTGTCCTACATCACAAGAAGAGGTAAAATACATGACACACGAGTGCCATATGCTTCAGTAGTTGGGAGTCTCATGTATGTTATGGTTTGTACTAGACCAGACATTGCACAGGCAGTGGGAGTTGTGAGTAGATATATGGCCAATCCAGGTAAAGAGCATTGGAAAGTAGTCCAATGGATACTTAGGTATTTGAAAGGGACATCTAGCATGCAGTTATGCTATGGAGGTTCGAATATTTCATTATGTGGCTATGTTGATTCGGATATGGCTGGTGATCTGGATGGTAGGAGGAGCACTACTGGATATATTTTCAAAGTAGGTGGGACGATAATTAGATGGATTTCAATATTCATCAGGTTGTTGTGAATTTTTCTACTACAGAGGCAGAGTATGTTGCAGCTATAGAGACTACCAAGGAGATGATATGGTTGAGTAGACTCATGGAAGAGTTGGGAAATGAGCAAGATGATTATAATTTGTCGAGTGATGAGTCAAAGTGCAATTCATTTGGAAAAGAACTCAGTGTTTCATTTGAGAACGAAACACATTCAATTGAGGTATCACTTTATATGGAAGGTATTGGAGGATGGACAAGTTGAATCTAAAAAAGATTCATACGAGTGATAACCCTGTAGATATGCTAACAAATCCATTAGCAAAGGATAAGTTCAAGCTACACTCCACTTCTGTTGGTATTCGAGTTTGAGACTTGAGGAGGAAGAAACAAAGCTAAGGAAGGATCCAAGAATGACGTTGTATAGGTATGGTGCAGTAATTAATCTCCAAGTGGGAGATTGTTGAGTTGTGGAGCTCAATTACTTTGGTTTAGCATGCAATTGGAACTTTCTGGAAAATACAGTAACCGACATCGGTTAAGGGGAACCACATCGGTCACCCAGACCGGCATCAAGTGGTTAGGAAGGACCAACATTGGTCAAAGCAAGTAGGAAAGGGCCGCGGTTAAGGCTAACCAGTGTCGGTTACCTATGCGATGATGTTTTAATTAAATCTTGGGAATTAGATCTATTTTTAGCATTAAAATAAATTTATTAATTGTAATTACATGGCTAAGTGCCCTAAGTCTAAAAACGACTATATAAACATAAAGATAGGGTTTAGAAGGTGATGATGAATCATAATTACAAGATAATTATGTGAGAGAGAATTCTTGGTGAGAAGAACAAAAGCTTGAAGGAAGAAAGTACTGAACATCTGAGAGGTGGAAGATTGTAAATCTTCATTGTATATCTTGTCAAAGATTTGGATAATAGATTGGATTGTTTCTTGGTGGGCGTAGGCATTACTTGAGTGAACCACGTTAAATCTGGTGTTGATTTATGTCTCTTATTTTGTATATTTCTTTTGGTAGAATATCCGCTTTTATTTGCATGTATGCTTAGATATGATATATTATATGTACAACCGGTGTGCTAACCCCAACATTTTTGGATTCATTTGTTATTTACTTGCTTAGATTAAGTGTTAATTTAATCTATTGTGAAGTTCATTGGATTCATTTTATCTTGCATACTTGTACATAGTTGTGTTGTTGTATTAGATTTAATTAAATTTTTCTTGTGTTTATTTTGTTTTCTTGTATAGTTTGTTATCATTTCATCATCCATATCATCTATCATCACATCTAAACATCATCACATATCAATAAATGCTAAGCTACATCATCATACAAATGAAAATTACTATGTATGCTAAGATAACATCATATAATATCATCAATGGGGTAATATGGATTATTTTATCCCCTTCATCATAGACCATAATAAAAACATGGGCTAAACATGTTATCTCATAAAAAAATGTGATAAATTATATAAGTCCCTCATCATAAATCCATATCAAATGTCAATGTCCATATACAAAATGTGTCTCGATATACATCAGATACAAAATACGCCATCATGGGAATGGATAAAAATGTGCCTTCATCTCGAGACATAATAAAAACAATACATATACATCATATGAAAAATGTGCCTTCATTGGGAGGCATATACCAAAAATACATATATAATAAGAGAATCAACCATAACTCTCACTGACACTAGGAATTCTGCTTCTAGAACAAAGTAGAGGAATATGTTGTGGTGGCGGCATATGTATAGATCGGTAGACTTGGATGGTCTATGAGATCGGGATATCGAATTACTACCTATAATCGGCTATATGGGATGGCCCTCTATCCCTCTAGCATGACCGCATGATATAAAGCCATGTAATACTTGGCCTCCCCTGTGGCCGATGCAAAATCATATGCCAAGTCTTAAACTCCCCCACTAAGGATACATGATGTAGAACATCACACTCTGCTTTATAAGTATAACAATATCATCATGTAGTTAAATACTCTCGGCTCCCCATTGTGTTCTCTCACCTGCGACTGATCTCGCATAACGGTAGTATAATCCCTCTCTGATATAGCCTGTTATAGTTATTGCCTCAATACAACCTGGTTTGCATTACCTTGTTCTAATTGTATCTGTATGGTGTGTCTATAATGAATGCTACATCACCTTGTCTCATGACCATGGCCCTCTGCACCTATAAAGTGGCCATTGATGGCCCACCTTTTTTTGGAATATGTCTATATCTAGGAACCTATATCTGCAGTGGCCCTGACGGCCACAGAAACCATTCTCATCTCCGTCATCCTCACCCATTGCAATTTGTGGACTCATTACTCATGGTAGTGAGGGTGGAGCTGATACAAGATAAATCACGAGCTGCACCTGTTGTACCTATATCTACGGACCCTGTAGTAGGACCTCTTTGCATGATGAGATATTGTTGTTATGGAGGCTATTATAAAGGTCTACTTGCTTATGGAGGCTATTCTTTATAAAGGCTACTCGTGGGGGTGGACCCTTTGGTTGTCTTGGTCCATGTGTTGGTCCCGACCTGAGCCTAGCCATGTGTCTATAACTCTACCTCGGTCTCGACTACCCTAATTGGGCCATGTCTCTCGAGTTCTCGACCCTCTAATCCTACCGCCATTATGGTTATACCCAGCCAAATTTATGACATCATGTGGTATGGTTATATGACATGCATATATCGTAGCATACATAGCACCATAATATCTTGTGATCCGCGGATCAACAACTTGTGCTCTCATGTCCCATAACCTTGGAAGACATCTCGATGGCGTCAATCGCTCTTTGTTGTGTGATGTGAGGCCCAAAATCAAAAGTATCATGTGCTTTACGTGCGTACCACATATCATCTCCAAGAATACCTTGGATATGGCCCACTTATTATTGCACCTGTTGAAATGGTACCACTCTACAATGTGTATGCAGATACCAATAACAAAATGATCTACTTAGGATATACTCAACTCAACGAAATCATCGTGCAATCGGGTATAAGTAGTATGGCCGCCAGTCACCATCCGCAGCCTAAACATCATTGAAATCACTTCTATAGTAATATGTGTCTCCCATATGAGACCTGATGTACTCACCAAATGACTCTCATATCTTGCATGATGGCTCATCGGTGATCGGCTCATAACACTTTGAGTGGAAACTCAATAGCAATGTGGTCCCATGACCAAATCTATAGCAATGTCACAGTCCCAAGCTCCTCATGCCTCTATAGGTAATCAAGTGTAAATCCCATTACTTATGGTCCAAAGTATGCATTAATCCCAATAAAAACCTCTCCATCCATTAATTTTTGGACCACTCCTATCAACTCGAGAGGAAAATGGGTACCATTCTTATCGGAGCACCAGTGTAATTCTTTGATAAGATCCATCAAATACACTGGTATACATGTGTCTGCTGATCCTAAAAGCATATGTATAAATGTACGCTCAAACCCTATCGAGGTGTATCTTGTAACCAAAATAAATCCTAGGTCTTCCTAGATCCGCTCTCGGTGTCCATCGTATGTCACAAAGCTACCCTAAATTATAACTCGAGGATCCGATATATGTCCTCTAGAGTCACAATCATCTCCCACTCTTGGCTCTCGTTAAGGAAATCTTTTAAGGCAAAATAAGAGGCTATGATCCAACATGATGCATGACAACCGTGTGAAATATAAGTAAGAGTTGTAGCCTGAGTAACGATAATCAATCCTCGCCAAGATCATCAAGTGAAGGTCTCGATGGTAGCTTTGTAGGAGTCCATGACACTCTTACATATCCAAATTGAGTAATCCCACCTGCAAGATTACTTGAAACACATATTAACATCATTTCTTCTCATAACATCTTCCTAAGGTGTTCTATTTTCATCTACTTTCTTCTAATCATTCCCAATTTCGTCTAAACATCTTTAATTTTCCTCTATAAAGCTTCTAACAACCAGGTTTTACACTAGAACAACCCTTTTTGTACTAACACACCCCTTTTGACACTAGTGCAAACCCATGCTAATGCATGTGTTTTCACGCTTACGCACTCATTTTTTACACTAGTGCAAGCCTACGCTAGCGCAGTGCATGTTTTCACACTAACTTTCACATTTTGACACTTTGGCGTGTGCATAAATCTAATCAAAACCTAGTTTAACACCTTTTCATGTGTTTTAATTTTACCTTAATTCCCTTCATGCTAGTGCATCCTAAGACACGATAATGTGCCCAAATTTATGCGCATTATCGTTAACCCGCTAACTTTCTCTAGCCTAAAAACTTAATTAATGTACTCAAAAATAAAAAAATTTGTTTTGCGTACTCGGGGCACCATCTGTAGAAGGCCTCCCAAATTCTCAAACTTGATCAACATGATTCCCGAGGTTTGGAATTTTCTCCATCTCTCTCATAGCTTAGAGAAAACTATCTCAAATCTTAATAATATCAAATAGCTCAAAATGGTTCGTGATGGATTTTACCCCTCCCACCACCCTTCTATTTATACCACCTAAGCACTCATTCTTCATTTTTCTTGTCTCCTAGGGGTAAAATGACTAATTTTTATTTTATATTCTTCCAAGCACATGTTGGCATTCTATCATTATGATTATTTTTATTAAATGGTCATTTATCTACCGATTTTCGCTACTCTGGGGCATATTTTTTTGCTAAAGCAACCTTCTCTTCTACCTAGGGCATATTTTGGCTTCCCAATGATTTTGATGATATACCACAACATCATCATTCTTCTACATCATATTCTTCCTAAAATCAAAAAATCATCAAAAATCATTAAAAATCCAAAAAATTGGTAAAATTCAAAAATTCCAAAAACATGGTAAAAATTCAAAATCCCATTAAAAATTGGTAAAAAAACATTAACTCATCTGAATCATTTATATGATACAACGTCCTCAAAATTAAAATTTGTCTATAAAACATCTTTCTTTGGTCCTTGCTTGATCTTGCACATGACTCGGGGATCATTTTAATCTACATCCATTAACAAAGTTGGTTTTGACACCTTTGTTTGTTTTCCTCGCACAGCTTGATTGCTTTGCGGCAATTTCATAGTGCATGACTATTTTTTCATGGGACTTATATGTCCTCCATATATTCACCTCGTATGTATCCTTGCTCGTGGTGCCATTTTAAACCATTTTTTAAATTTGAAAATTTAGGAACAAAGGCTTGATAACAAAACCATTGGTGACGTTGTTTGTTTGAGCATGTTTTGCTTGTACTTGTTTCCTTGTTGATTTGCTTGTTTAATTTCTTGTACTACATTATTTTATGTATGTTGCTTTGAGTTAGTGTTTTAGTAATGAAAAAATGTTAGTATTGTGGATTTTCATATTGTTTTAAATTTTTTTGTATGCTTATATTATAGTAAAGTATTGATGATGTAGATCATGTAAGAAAAATGATGAAACAAAGTTGTTCCTAAGCCAACTAATATGCTTGTTTTCTCCATTATTCTTCATCGCCATTGTTCTTCATCACCATTTCTCATCATTATCATCATTTTATCCCATAATATCTGGGGTAATAAGGATTATTTTCATTTCTCCCTCTCCCCATGTTTCTTCTATGTGTCGAAATATCAGCTTTTATTTTCTATTCATTCACATTGTGCACTCACCTACTAGGTTTGTGCTGAATTTTCTTTCACATTCTTACTTTCAATCGTCGATTGATCTCTTTCATTACCCCATCGACTTTGTTAACCTTTAAATCTTACCTTGAAATGAAGATGTTAAAGTCAATTAAAAAAATTCTTCTGAAATCTTTCGCCTGAAAGTGTTTAAAAATGTGTTTAAGGTTCTCTGAATTCTGAAAGTCTAAAATTTCAGGCTTCGAATTTTAGAGGTTTTCCTTTTTGGGGATTAAAGTGCTAAAATTGAAATTTTGATTCCGGAGTTCCAAACTCGAGGGAAATCTTGAAAGTACTGAAATTTCGGGGTTTTGGAATTTGTAATTCGAGAGGTCTCTTTTGGTAATTTTTAATTTTTAACTTAGAGTTAGAAGTCTCAAACTTCAAAGTTCAAATTTAGAACTTCGACTTTGAGTTTGAGAATTCTATGTTTCCCTTTGAGAAGTTTCTTCCGGAGTTCGAAGTCCAAGTTCAAATTTCAAAACTTTGAAATTTCAGGTTTTGAAAGTCTCCCATCTACTTTTCGATATTTTCACTTTCAAAGTTCCAAAGTCTGAAACTCGAAGTTCTGAAATTTTGAAACTTTTGACTTTTGGGTTTCAGAGTCTTCCATTATCTTTTCACAATATTCGTCTCTCAAGTTCTGAAGTTTGAAACTCTGAAGTTCCGAAATTTCAGTAACTTCGGATTTTGGTGTTTCGGACTTCGGGGTTCTATGAACATTTAATTCTCACCAACCTTCACATGTGTTAGATTTCGAGCATTAATTTCAGGTTTTTCTATATAAACTCAAGTTTTTACCTATCATTTTCACCTGACTTTTTGCTTTGACATACTAATTTTACTACATTCTTTGTACTTTCGAGGCGTCATTTTCAAGGTAATTTTGTTTCGGTTATTTCTTTTTGGTTTATGATATTTTTCTGTGTTTTTCTTCCTTGTTTATTTTCTTTTGTTCTTCCTTATTCTGTTTTGAAAATGGAACCCTTGTCATCCACCATGTTTTCCTTGAAAATGTTTCCTGATCTCCATAGTTGTAAAATCCAACATATGCAGGCATCCACTCATATTGCATTGTAGTTTTTCAAAATCTTTCCAAGTGTTTGAATTTATTTTCATGCCTTCTATGAAAGTTCGCAGATTCACAAGTTTATTTCATAGTTTTGGAAGTTCTTATTTTGGAGTTCAGAAGTTTGGTGTTTTGGTTCTTCTTGATTTCGTAGTTCGGAGGTCTCGTTGCTTTGAGTTCGAAGTCTCACTCTTTGGAACTCGCCTTTTCGAGTTCGTAAGTCTGTGTGTTCGGAGTTCGAGAGGTTTGTTGTTTGTAGTTTGGGGTTTGTTTTTGGGAGGTTTTATTTTGGGATTTTAGAAATTCCTTTTTCAAACTTTTGGAAGTTCCAGATTCTGGAGGTTCAGAAGCTTTTAATTTTGGAGTTTCAAACATATCTACATTGTTTTGAGTTTTGAAGGTTTGCACTTTAGAACTAGAATCTTTTTGGACTTTTGGACTTCGGCATTTCGGGACTTTTACATTATTTTTACAAATTTCCAAAGGCCCTTTCGGATTCTGAAACCCAAACTTAATGTCAACCTCTTCAACAAAAGGAAAAGAAAAGATGAAATATACATTCCTAGGAGTTGCTCCTCACTCTTGTCTTTCTTCAGACTTAGGGAATATAGGAGATACCAATCTTGGGCAGGTTGATTTTCTGATTTTTGGGCAAGGGTGAAAGCTCCTAACAAGAAATCTTGGATGTAAGCTATATATAACAAAGTGGGTTTGTTGTCTAGTGCTCCAGTGATCGATTCGTGACATTCGGTCATTTCACTTCCATCGACTTTGCTATACCTGGAATGGTTGTTTCTGAGGACTCCAAAACAAAAGAATAAGTAGAATGGTTGTTTTTCTAGACTGGAAAACAAAAGAAGAAAGTCACTTCTGGTGGATGTTATAGATAGAAAGTTCATGTTGAGGAACCAAAGAAATTTCCATATTTTCACTACTAGGAAAAGCAACACCAGAAGGGGCCAAAAAGATGTGCAAATGGATCTCAGAAATTTATCGAGAAGTATGATAAGGACAAAGCTTCTAAGGATGAACTAAAAGCAAAATTTGAGCAGCTCACTACCATGTTGAGAAAAATAACACAGCCTACGCCATCCATTGATCTTTCAACTACCTAACGCTCTGACAATTTCTTCCACTTTGGATGATATTTCATATCATGAGATTGAGAAGATAGGTCAGAAGGGAAGATCAATGAATGGATGGATAAAATGCATACTTCAAGAAGCTAATCCTTTGATTAAAGAGGTTGTTGAAATATATAATGATTTGCAGATTGAAAGAGCCTCTATTCGTAGAATGGATGAAGCCTTCTTTGAAGATAATAATAACTGAATTTGAATTTAACTACATGGGGCGAGATCATAAAGGAGTATCCAAATCTACTTGTTTAAGAAGAAGTAATCAATGATATTTCTAAGTTATTTGAATTTTAGAAATATATGGAATTTAGGTCCCAGGTGTTATAACATTTGATAAAGAAATTAGACAACAAACATGTGGAAATAATGGATGCTCTAAACGACATATTAGAAGAGTTTGATAATATCAACTGCAAGTTATTCAATGAGAACATTGATGCTCTTCCATAGATCATATTAAGTCAAATTTCAAGGATTTGGTGAAGAAGGATGATGAGGTAACTAGGAATTTCAACAGTGACTCCATTGATAGGTTGGTTTCATGCCAGAATTTCACAGGTCGACTGAAGAAAGTGGTAAGTAAACTTAAAAGGATCCCAGCCAAGGTAGCGAGAGAGATTGAGACAACAGATGTAGTGAACCATTATGCATGTGGGCCAGAGGAAGGGGAAGTACAAGGAATTATCAAGTGTTTCATCGACTATAAGCATCAAATGGCTGCATGGGAGAAAGAGCAAGAGAAAACTGAAGAAGGAGAAGGTGTTGTAGGGCCAAGCTGAAGCTAGGTGGCCATGGAAGGACAGTTCCAAGCTTTGGATCAGTCCAAGTTGCGTGGTTGACTAAGTCAAACCTTTGCAACCACTTTGCTATTTTTATGGAAGCATGTTCCATTGGAACTTAATTACATTCTATTTTTAGTAATTT
The DNA here is from genome assembly GCA_018340775.1 of Taxus wallichiana var. yunnanensis. Classification (NCBI taxonomy): domain Eukaryota; kingdom Viridiplantae; phylum Streptophyta; class Pinopsida; order Cupressales; family Taxaceae; genus Taxus; species Taxus wallichiana. Next base: position 356,936 of record CM031243.1, read on the forward strand.
TTGGTTAAGGTCCAGCTATAATGGCTCAACCTAAAAACTTATAAATAGTTAAGTGCATGAAGTTTTTAGATATAGATAGATCATTGGGAAGTTACTCTTCAATCTTGGAAGAGTGCTTTGAATACTTTGAATCCTTTCAATTACATTCATAACAATATTTTTCCGTGAAAATTTTGATTTATCGTGTTAATGGTTGATCAATGTATGCTTTGTGGATGCACAATTCCTTAGTGTAAGTGATTAACTTACCTTTATTTCAAAGTATCTTATTTCAATGTGGGAAAATTATGTGATTATCTTGAATATCAATTGTGGATAGATTGTATTCCTTCTATTATAAATTTTCTTTATCATTAATTATCATAAATTGAAAGGGATTCTTGACATGTGTATGTCTTATATTGTTATGATTTGTTGATTGTGTAGTCCAAACAAATTTGATCTATCTGTTAGGTATGTTTGGGGTCTTATAAGGGAATGTATGCTATTTTGTCTGTGGTTTATTATTTACCTGTCTAAATAGAAATAGGAGAATTAATTGTGATGGTTGTTTTATCCTTTCTGAATTAACCCTTTCCGGTGTGAAGATCATATGATTATCTAGTTATACTCTTGGTGTATCACCAGTATTTTCCTCATTTTTATTTCTAACCTAAACCTCATGAAGTGAGTAGATTAGAATCATTTAAAGTGTTTTTAGTTGTTTACTTCGATCTTAAATCGGTTGTCCCAAGTTCCAAAGGAATTTGGCCTTTTCCGGAGGTTCATCCTAAGGAAACAAGGTCCCACACCTTGGGGATGATCCAACGTTGCACGAGATCTTTCAAAAGCAATTCAACGGTACACAATCCATGTGACAATAGACAAATTGAGGCATCCTTTATTCTAATAAATTTTCTTTCACTCCTTTCAAAATTACTTGTTTATAATTGTCTACTATCTATGAAGTGGTGTCACTTATGCCACCCCAAAGAGGGGAAAATGTAGACACCTAAAATATGCCTACTACAGCTTTTAATACTAAAATTGTATTAACTATCCACTTTCTCATCATTTTCATCACAATTATTGATTTCCCGTAAGTTAACTAATGTTATCCTCCATTTTGTTCAATTAATGACACTTCGTTAATTAACTAGTCTTTATCCCACTCTGGATGTCAATTAACGACACTTCATTAGTTATAATCCTCATTCAATCCATTAATTAACTATTATGAGTTAAATGAAGACTTTTAATCCTTTACTTACTCAATAAACCTTCTTATTGGTTAAATCCCTCTTTCAAATCCTCCAAATCATACATATTTCCTCTAAATAGCTTTCTAAGCTTATTTTAGCCTATTAATTAATCCTAGTTGATTAATTAAATCATCTCCAACTCCCATGAGTTGCTAATCACTTGTTAATTCCTCTAATCAATATTATCCCTTCTAAATCTACTTTATCCTTCTTTCTCCCACATTCACTAGGATTCAAGATTCTCCTGAAGATTGGAAAGTTATATAAAGAGCTCCATGCATACACCTTCACACCTTACACCTTTTCAAACATTCCGACACTATAGGCATATTAATAAGAGAATTCTCCACCATTTTGGAATAGCTCCTTCATACTTGCATCCATTCTTCTCATATTTGAGTAGTAAAGGAAGATCCAAACATGGCCATAAAGTCATTTTGGTGAGATCCTTTCCTCACTTGGAGATAACATATAGTTTGATTGCTTATGATCTAAATAAGTTCATAATTGTTTAGAAATCATACATCATAAATCACATACAATTTCAAGGGTTGCAGCTACATTTAGATGTTTTATTCATGTTGATGCACTAGATTAGTTATTTACTTTGAGATTTATCATGATGTTTATGTTAGATTAGCTTTGTTATTTGTAACTACTAGGTGTTAGTTTAATTCCAATTATTTTAGTTTCTTTATCATGCATACAATAAGTAGAGACAAATATAAAGGTTTAATATTTCTTGAGGAGGTTGAGAGGTCATATTATTTTGAGAGGATGGAAGTGGAGGATTGGGAAGGATCCCTCCTGGATGAAGCATCGTGAAGCACCGTGGATTTAATTTTAATGAACTTGAAGCAGCCTTTCAAACTTCTTCAGATTGACTCAAGGTACTTTGCCTCTAACATTTAGATTTTGGTTCTTTTTCCATGATCAATGATGTTGAAAGTAGTGTAGGACCGGATAATTGAAGGTACGTATCCTTTAATATTTTTGTGTATTAGAGGGAATTGTCTTGGGAACAATGCAGAAAATGGGAAATTAGATCTCGGTGATATCATTTTTAACAACACATTTATCTTTTGGTTGAATGAGAAAAAGAGTCCCTCTTTTAGCAATAGTAATTGAGCATTCCTTTTTTATAGGTTTCTCCACTTCTTACCTTGGATTTTGAGATTGAGTAAAAATGAAAGATTGAACACTAGCATCGTGATCATCTCTAACGATATTCCACAAAATTCTTACCGTGGAGTTCATTATTCTATTCATCAGATGATCCAAGAGGCATAATCGTAAGACTCAAAGTTCACAATAACCCCCATCACATACTTCTTCCCCCTTAACCACCACTTCCCTCGAAGGCCATTAATAGAGGGGCTTCAACAGGCAATACGCA
>CM031243.1:359672-442297 GCA_018340775.1 Taxus wallichiana var. yunnanensis
CCAACTCAAGGTCAAAGCCCTATTTGATAAAAGGGATAAACTCAGAACTTTTCAAGTGGGAGACATTGTCCTCCTTTGGGACAAAAGGCATGAACCAAGGGGCAACCATGGTAAGTTTGATTCTCTTTGGCTGGGCCCATTCAAAATCAGACATCTTGCCGGTGAGAATTCTTTCTACTTGGATTACTTGGATGGTTCTCCTCTCCCACTTCCTTATAGTGGGAAACACTTGAAATTATTCAAATCCTAGTGACTTGGGAGTCATTTGTATATTTTGTATGCCTTTCCTTTGGTTTTTTTTCCTTTGGTTTTTGTCTTGTTTCTTTTCCCGCTTGGTGTGTGCTCCCCTTCTGTTTTGAGCTTGTTTTTGACTCGTTTCCCAATGGATAAGGCACTAGTCTTCTTTTCCCAAAGTTTTCTAAGGTTCTTGATCTTGCCTTGTATTTCATGCCAAGCCAAGTCATCCCTAGAAGGAGCCAGTTATTGTCACCCTCAAATTTCCCTCCATTTTCCAAGTCTAAAAATGTTAAATTTTGAGTTGGTGCCTTTGAAGTATGCTTGAAAGAGGTATTTTTGAATCTGGGACTAACCAAGGACTTGAAGAATTTTGAAAACTCATTCATCAGATGGGAAATCTCTTCCCCTTTCCAAAAATTTGAAGAAGTCCTCCTAACTCCTTGTATTTTGCAAGTTATGGCTCGGCGGACCTATGTGGTTAAATTTTCCCTTTGGCGGGTTGGCATGGACCTACGGAGTTCCTTGTGATTTTTGCACTTTTTCACCAAAAGGGGTAAGTTAGCAAAAGTGACCCACGAGCCCACATGGAGAAATGGAGAGATAAGTTCTGCAAGCCTCAACCAAACAAAAGTAGCCACATGTCATCGGCATAAGTAGACCATGAGGAAAATCAAATTTTGTGCCAAAAGTTCAAAATGTTGCAAATTGAACCCCGCAGAAATTTGAGATTTTGAAATTCTCACCAAAAGGGCTCAAATGGTTGTTTTGGACCACATTTCCTCATCCAATCAGATGGTACCATGTGTCCAGCCTTTGGTGGAGTTACGGAGGGGCGGAGGAAATCAAGAAATCGCACCTTTTCTCCCAAATGTTGGGAAACGTATTTTTTCCACCTGGCTCATCGTTTCTCTAATTCTGACACGTGTAGGGTCCCGATTTGAGGTAAAAAAGAGGGAAAATGGTTTATTTACATCTGCATCTGATTTTTTTATCACCATTTTTAGCTTGAGCTCTACAATGGATGAGTGTGGATCATTTTTTGTCCTTCCTTCTTTGTTCGTGGTCGTTTTTTGTGGAAATGCATTTTGGGTCTGTTTTGGAACAAAATCGACGATTTTCAAAGGGAATATGATTGATTTTCAAAGAGATAGGGTAATCAGGCATTTGTGAACAAAAAGGAGAAATGTGCCAACTAGGCACTCAAACATTTTGGAGGTAGTTACAAAGGTGAAATGATGAGGGAAAATGAATGAGGAAACCGCCATATACTTCTACTAAAGCATTCATGTTTGAAATGATGAATTTCAACCGTTTAGGGCATCTACATTTTCCATGAGTGCATTCTTGTTTCCTATCTCTTTCCAAACGAATCTCCAACAAATTTGATCCCATTGGGATATTCTTTCCTTGGAGGCAAAGCAAAGATGAAATAGGATTGTTATAAAAACATGCTTTTCCATTGTATACGGGTTCCTGGCATTTTGAAAGATTGTAAAAAATTGAAATTGCTCAATACAAAAGTTTTTCTTATCTTCCTCTGCTATTTTCTTTCACTTCTAGCTCTTAATTAGTGAATTGTTCATCTCTGCATGCAAAGAAACTTTGTGCTCTTGTGTATATGATCTCTGGAACTTTGTGTCTGAAGATTGATACGTATTGTGAAGGTGAATGATCCCATTCTACATTTTTCTATTTCAATACAAGTAAGGTTATACTCTGAAATCTATATATCTAGAAAGTATTGTTGTTCTTCCTCCCCCTTTTTCCATCTTCTCCATTCTTCTGAGCCCTTTGTATTGATGACATTTTGGTATGAAATCTCTTAAAGTATCAGGAATCCACATGATGAAAGTTGTGTATATGTATATAAGTCTTTACTGCTTTCAATAAGGGAACCTCTCCCATTAAAGAGGAGGGACTTGTTGTCCCCTGACTGTGGTTTCACCCAAAGTGCAAATCTGAAACCCAACAAGCATGTAATGTCTTAAGCACTTTGTCACAAAGACTATAACAAGGCATTCCTTCTCTACCCTGTGTAACGATCTCATAATCAAGCAATGTTCAACTAATAAAATAGACTACATGTTCTTGTTTATCATCATCTTCTTGAGCTAACATACTGTGCCAATGAGACATTTGTAGCTCATGAATACAAGATCAAGGGGTGATCTGACCTAGGTGGCATGAGTGTGGGAGGAGACAATAAGAACCGTTTAACTCGACTCAAATGCCTCATTGCATTATTTTGTCCAATCAATGCAACAATCCTTTTCAACAAATTATTGATTGGGTGAATAGAAAAGGTCAAATCAGGGATAAACCTTTAGATTGCACTCGAGTTTTCCAAGAAAAGATCTGATGCCAAACTTATCGACAGAGATTCATTTCCAATATAGCTCATATTTTGGCTGGGTCTACATCAATCCCTCATGAAGATATGATGTATCCCAAAATATTGCCTCCCGTTACACCGAACATGCATTTTTTTGGGTGATGTCATATTCAATTAAGCGAGAAAGGATGATATGAAGCACCTTTGGGTGATCACAAAGATTTTCTAGCCTTAGCCAGAAGGTCATCCACGTAGGATTCCACAATCTTATGTATAAGATCATGAAATATATAAGTCATTTCCCGTTGGTATGTGGCACCAGCGTTTTAAATCTCGAACGACATAACAACATAACAATAGGTTCCCAAGGAGTTATGAATGAATTTTTGACCGATCTTCCTCGACATTCCAATTTGATTGTACCCAAAAAACCCATCCATAAGAGACAAAAACTCAAAACCATTTGTTACGTCAACAATAACATCGATGGATGGTAATGGGAAATCATCTTTGGGACAATCCTTATTGATATCCCAAAATTCTATGCAATGCAGATCTTTCCATTCTTCTTGAGAATGGGGATGATATTAGACACCCATTATGAGTAGTCAATTGGCTTGATGAACCCTACCTGGAGGAGTTTCATCACTTCTTCCTTCACCATGAGGGCCACCTTTGGCTTCATGGGCCTTGAATTTTTCTTAATTGGCTTAGCATCTGGCTTGGTGACGAGGTTGTGAACTGCAATGTGTGTGCAATTCCCGTCATTTCCTTATAGCTAAACGTGAAATATTTTTGATGCTCCTTGAGGATACGGTATGTATTTCAACCTCCTCAGGAGTTAGAGAGGATCCTAGTTTCAATATTTTTGGTTCCTCCTCCATCCTAATGTTTATATCAATTGTTCCCTCGATTAAGGAGGCATTTCCTTCCTCAAACTCAGCAAGGCTAGAGGTAACTCTAAATCCCCCTCTTCTCCTACCTCATAAATTTCAAGTTCCTTCCTAGGGAAGATTCTATCATGGGATTTCCAAAATAGGAAGAAGAGTGTGGAATTAGGAAAGATCAACCTTGTGATGAGTAAGATGCCATTTAAATATCCTGAGTTGATTTATCATTATTAACATGATCTGAGATGACAAACTCACTCTCGGTTTCTATGTATGTCAACATTGGGGTTATCGGTGTTTTACGAACCAAAGGTTTAGCATGAACCGAGACCGTGAAGTTTGTATCCTCCAACTCACTGCTTGGAGTAAAGTGGGAAGCAGAAGTTTCTATAGAGTCTACGAGGAGGTTTTTTTCTCATGGAATTTCTTCAATCGATATGAAGTCAAACCCCTTTGTTAGATTTAGCATTGTTGTTTTGTAGAGTTGTAGATGCTCACTCTAGTCTCATATACCTTAGATATTTTATTTTCACCAATTTTGAATCACCTAGCACCCTAATATTAAGAGCACCCATTATTTTGGCTACAATGAGACCAAGTAGGAGGGCTTTGTATTCAACCCCATTATTTGTACATTCAAATTTTAACTTGAAGGAAAAGGCAGAATCCTTCCCTCAAGAGAGGTAAGGATCACACCTACCCCAATGCCAAAACAACACTTGGCTCCATCAAAATGGAGAGTCCAACAATTACTTGGAAAAATGGATGTTGGATCATCCTTTGTATCTTCTTCCTTTACCTTAGTTACTTCAACCATACAAACTTCATCTGCTGGAAGAGAACCGAGTCCTAGGGTATGTCCCATACCCATAGAATCGAATGGAAGGAGAATAGGTAAATCCTTCTCCAATAGCTCGACAATATTTGTTGTGGTTCCTAATGACATTGTCTCTATGATGATGGTTTCATCCTTGATCACGGAATGCCTTCGATCAAGCTCATGACTTCTAATTTTGTTGTAGGAACCATCTTTCTTCTGGCACTGAGCTTGTAGGTTTATTTAACTGATTTGTAGGAAGCTCAAACTCAAAGTGGACCCCTGGCCTCTTCTTTCAAGTTAGCTAGATGTATGTTGAAGGGTTTTGGATCACCCTGTGCCACAAATACCTTCCCTAAATGTAGGAACCTGACTTCTTGAAACAAAGTGGAGGGAATCACCTTCATGCGATGAATCCAAGGATGACCAAGGATCATATTATAGTTGGTTTCCGATCTATAATATAAAAATTGGTTAGAATTGTCTTAGGTCCGAGAGTGACTAGAAACACTATAGTCTCGATTGATGTCACTTTGAGGTTTTCATAGCCTCTCAAAGTGTATTTCACGTTGAGGAGAAATTGGTCTCTCCATAACCTAACTTTTGAAGGAAAGAGAAGGGGACTATGTTAACCACTTCCCCATCATCAATCATCACATGTTTTACATAGTTTTTTAAATCCAAACTTGTAAAAACAAAGTCGGATCACCTCTACAAGCTATTTTAGCATCTGTGGGCATCTTGTTGATGTCAAATACAAATCCAATGTCTCTTTCAAGTTTCCCGGAGGATAAACATCAAATTCTATATGGTTTATCTCGCACTTGGAGGAGGGTGACATTAATCAAATGGCCAAGACCTAGTGCTTCTAATAGAGCGGCTCTATGAGTAGGGGAATTCTTTAACAGATCCAAGAAGGAAATGTGAGAGAAGGTCTTGGTCAGGTCATTGATCAAGTCATAAACACTTGCAGAGGAGTAAATAACCTATCACCACCTTTGAATGAAGTGGGTTGTGGACTCGTTGTGCTCTTGTTTGATATGAAGGAATTATTTGATTCCTGTCCTTAAAAGTTTATTCATATCAAAATCCTTAATAAACTCTAATATGAGTTTTTGAAGGAGTGTATTAAAGCCTCTAGTATCCTATAGTATCGAGAGCAATACCTTCTAGCGTCTTAGGGAAAATTTGCAACAACTACATCCCACTGAGAGCAGCTCTCGAATGGTCATTGCATAAGCTTGATGTGAGCGTTAGGATCACCCTCCCTTTGAACTTTAGAAGATCGAGCAAGGGTCTCGTGGAGCATGATGGTCCGGACAAAAATTCTAGCAGCTCCTTAAGATACTCGAATAGGTCCCTATGCGATGTTTCAACCATTAAAGATCCTTGTTGGGGAGGTGGAGGTTGCATCGGTTGCTAAAATGGCACAACAGTAAACATTTTTTGGGGCATATGGAATCCCCTATGGCTTTCCATATGGACTTGAGTAAGTGTACATATCCCCTTGTGGTGATTTAGAATACATATGTACGTAGGGGTTTCGTACGATGGAAAAGTGACATGCGAGCATGGGAATCTACAAGTAACTATTCCTCGTACGACATCCCAAGGTCATGCCGAGATGGCCAAATGAATGTGGAATATATATGGATATAGACAAGCTAGGTGGGAAATCTTATGTCCTCAATATGCAATAGTGGAATCTGTGAATCTAAGGCGAAGAAGGCCCTCCTAACCTGAATTGGTGTAATGGATCATTTGGATATAATAGTTGTTCGGAGGCTCCGATCAATGCCGAGCTCTGCCGAGATCCTATTTATTGGCTGTTGGATACGTGGGAAGTGACTTGTAGGTGCTTCGAGTATATTTCTAGATAAGGTCATGAAAATGGTGATGGGAGGTGTAGTGGATTCTCTAGGGTTTTATGGATGATTCTCTGGTCTAGTCTAGAAATCCTTAGCTTGATTGGCTGTTATGTTTAATAAGGAGAATTGTGTAATGATGTCTGGTGGGAGTGGTGAGGACCTAAATACTAGTGTTTGTAAACTAGCATCAATGTTTGATTGATTAATAGGCCCATTGGGTTGTGGGGCCTGTGATCACAACCATAAGTTCATGTTTGTGTCAAACCTCCTATGGTCATGTGAAGAGTTAATCTCTCCTTCCAATTATCCAATAATCATACGCCTTTTTAGCCTCTATGTTTAGAACTAGAAGTTGTGTAATTTTCTCATAATACCTTACAGTGTTTTTGAAACTTAAATGCATAAGCTAATATCTATGTCAATGAGGAATTCTCTCGCGCTTAGGTTGTGGAACTAAAAGATCGCAACCAAATACTTTTTCTCTTTTGAGTCCTCAGACAGTACCATACTGGATGCCCTATCAAAGCAATCTATAGTTAGGATGATTTGATCAAAATGTGTATGCCTTGTCATCTTCAATATTTAACTCTCTCAGCTTGTTCACTAATTGCTCATGGGTTTACTGCTTTTCGAAAGACCTATATCCTAAGGTCTTGATCTATATCAGCTAGTGTTGTGGGGAGATTTGGTTGAGGAACTATTGGTTCAAATATGTATTCTCTGGGCTCTCTAGGTCCCATGATTGTCATGCAAAAGTCATTTAACTTTTAAATAAAACTAATAAATTAATTATGAAATATGTATCTACACTATGCATGTATTCTTTTATTTTTGTATTTTCGATGAAGTATTTTAATGAAATTAAAAGAGTAGCTATTCTAATATATTTAGAAAATGGACAACTAATCTAGTAACATAATTAAAACAAAGTAGCCGGTGTAGCTATTTGCCTGTGCAGTTGTGAATTTATCCTAAATATCTAAGCAACTAATTGTTTTAAATTGAAAGACTCTTGATCCTACCTCAAAAGTGAGGAATGAATCACAGTTTCTCAGAAACTATCAATCCCCATAACGTCCCTAGTGATATCGAGAGCGAGATTTGGCTAAAATAAAATAATTTACTACTCTATTTGATGCCTTGTAACTAGAACTTTGATAGCTCAAACCTGGAGTTTCTGTAACAATGGTAAATCCGGTTGCATGTGACTTCATCCCCTCAGTGTGATCTCCTTGTTCCTTCATGTTCTCTTGAATCCATAAAATCATGTATATGATAGCATTAGCAGAATAAGGTACTCAAACAAAGGCAGCTTTGGATATAGACCGAATACAATGCGAGATAGTGCAAGTGAACAGAGCTTGACTATGTAATTCCTAGCGGGATTTATTATGGGAATACAACACAAATGCACCGAGAGTTCTAGAAACTATCTTTTGTGACTAAACAAAACCTACAACTCTAAATGGATTCCAATCTAAGAATGAAACTATCTTATTCTAAACTAACTTGCATGGAACATGTAAATGAAGCAAGATTGAAACAAGAAGATCGAATGACCTCTAAACAGTAAAGGAAGACCAACAATGGATGCAAAACATGAAACTATTGGAATTCTAAGCAAGAAATTCAAAAGACTGAATGATTAAACAAAGAAGGAGAGGGGCCATTTGTTTGAAAACAAGCTGGCTATTTATAGCAAATGCATTCACTAGAAGGTAACTTGGAATGGAACTCTTTTACCATTAAACAAAGTGAAAACACTATTCATAGGTGGCCAAAACATAAATGCAAAGCAAAGTAGCTGAAAAATGTGGATAGAAATTGAAATTTTACGTTTGACACGATCGTTGGAACTTTCTAGAAAACACGCATAACTACCGCCTTGTGCAGGGGCAAGTGGTTACGGGACCGCCACCCTATCCTAGGTGGTGGTCTCGTCACTTAAGACCAAAATGCAAGGAAAAGGTGGGGCAGAGGGCAGAACAAAGCACGCAAAGGTCGAGTGAGGCATGTGAGATACAAATGTATACTTGGTGAGCTTTTCTAGATCCCGAACACCTTGTGAGGAGACCTATATCATCATTGGGGTATGTGTAACATCTTTCCAGTGGTGTAGTACCCTACAATTTTGGGTACGCACGCTTCCTACTTTGATATGGAGTCAAGGCACAAAGCTAGGGAACGTTACATTTCTGGATGGTATGGAATTTGAGAATGCACTTCCGACTAGTGCTTGTTGTAGATATCCATATGTGGCATGAGGGGGCATACCCAAGGTGCCCGTCCCAGTTAGCAAATATCTAGGGCTTGGAGCACCCATATAAATTGAAGGGTTACGTGGAGGTGCTTGTCTATAATTCTACGGATAGTGAGAAACTCTTACTTGCCTTGCGTATGAATTTTGAGTATTTTGGGCAAGCTCTAACTCTTTGACTTTTTCTACTAATGCTGAGATGATGTCACCCATTGATGGGGTGGTGTTTTGTTTCGGTGTTTTTTTTAACTTTTGGAGGTTGTTGAGGAGTGTGGTATCCTACTATGAATTTTTTGTTGCTGCCACCCCTCATTGGCAATGTTTTCCATTGTTGGAGGGGTAGTGTTATTGTTTTGGAGTAGAACATCACCATGTCCTTACAACCTATCGAAAGCCTAGTTCATATTTTGGAAGTGTTGTTCACTCCTAGTGTATTGTGATAAGTACTCCTCATCTAGATGCAAGAGTTGGTCTGATTGCATGCTAATGGGTTGTTAAAACAATACCCGAGGAGATGAACTTACTCCCCAGTGAAAGTCATGTTGTTAGAACTTGATTGTTCATGAGGATATGTTTGTGTGATTTGGTCAAGTTCCTCAATACATACAGAGGAACCAACATTGGTTCCCTAAAGAAGAGGATTTTGAGCAGTTGAGTGGTTATCTACCCATGTTGAGAGTGAAGGTGATTATTTTGGTATACTTGTTTGATAATTATACATGTCAAAACCTAGGATGGGTCAACCGTACTCATCATATCCCAACATATTTGGGGGTATAAGAATACCCGTAGAATAAAGGATGGACAAAGAAAGTGGAAACGTTTAGAGACTAGCTCTTCACATCGGGTTCACCAATTTATACGACATAAAATCAACATGTGACCTTCTTCACACCCGACTTCCCGAGGTCATGCCAGACAACCGGTGTAGAATAGAAATGTATGTGTGGTGATGGTGGATAAGCTAATGAGGCAACCTTATATCTTTGACATGTAATATTGAGATCTGTGAATCTAAGGAAAAGAATGCTCTCCTAACCTGAAGTGGTGTGATGGATTGATCTAATATAATAGCTGCTCGGAGACTCCAATCAATATCAAGCTCTCGCTAAGATTTTATTCACTAGTTTTTGAACATGTGGAAAGTGACCTACGGGCACCTCGTATAGATTTCTAGACAAGGTCATGGAAGTGAGAACAAGAGGCGTAATGAAACCATAGGGACTATGGATGATTTTCTAGTCTAGTCCAGAAAGTCTTAGCCTAATCGGTTGTTATGTTCAATAATGAAAGTTGTGCAATGATATCAGGTGGAAGTGGTGATGACCTAAATACCAATGTATGCAAACCAGTGTCAATGTTCAACTGGTCAGCAGGCCCATTGGGTTGTGAGACCTAAGGATCACAACTAAAAACTCATGGGGGTTGTGGTCCTTGTATGGTCATGCACGTAATCAAACCATGTTGTCAGGAGTAGTCCAATAGTCGTAGGCTTGATTAGCAGCAATGTTTAGTGTGTTTAATTGTTTAATCTTCTCAAAAACCTAATAGGTGTGCATAAAACTTGCAAGTGTAAACTTATATCAATATATCGTCAACAATTCCAAACCGTTGGCTTGTGGGACTAAAGGATCACAATTGTACGTCTTTTCTTATTGTGGGTCATTGATGGTCATGTGGAATAAATTGAATTGATTTGATAAAACAAACTAACTATCAAAGGAAATTTAATCTATGTTTTTGGTGTTTTTACAAAGATATCATAACAAAACAATGAAAGCAAACTAATCTAATGAAAGTAAATATTTTTTATCTTTTCTGGTTTTTAAGCAATGTGTCTAATCTAATAAATAAAACTAAATACAAGTAACCATCCTGGATGTAGCTAACTACTTGTGTGAATACATGAATCTAAATCTAAAACAGATAACCTAATTTAATCAAACCCTACCTCAGAGGTGAAGAACAAATCATAACCCTAGAAGAGCTATTGTTCCCCACAACTTCCCTGGTAATGTCAAAGAGCAAGCTTTCTAATGATTTGATCTACTTGTAATTTCCTAATCAATTGAAATGAACAATTTTACTACTCTATTTGATATGTAATTGAAACTAATGATTCGAAATTGATAATTTGACAAATGAAGCAAACAAATAAGTAATTCCAACCTGGATAAGCAAGAGCTTTGGCAAATCTAGTTGTATTTGTATTTTTCCCCTCAGTTTGTTCCTTTCTTTCTTTGTGTGTCCATATGAGTCCAAGGGATTGGGAATGCAAGAAAAACAACAAAAAAAATGCTTGAGCAATGGTAGCTTGAAGGCAGTCTAGTTGCAATGCAAGTAGAAGAGAGATAACACAAGAGATTTGAGCTTGGCTATGCAATTCCTAGTAGGATTATGGCAGCAATACTATGCAAGATACATAAAAATTCTTAGGCCTTTTTCTTGAATACAAGCATGGAATATATAAGAATTGGGTTGGGATGTGCCTTCATGCACAAGGAAAGAAGAGGTAATTCCAACTAACTAAATCTATTTAAAAATAGAAGAGGGAAGGAGAACCAAGCAATCAAAACTATTTTTAGACAATTTGGTTCACAAACGCATCCTAAAAGTGAAGTTAAGTGAAGTGTCGCATGTTAAAAATACGCATGATGATTCGGAAAAAGTGCTCAAGACCACCACCTAGGCGGTGGTGGCGATCCTGTCACCAAGGCCAAAACCTACACAGTAAAGAGGCGGGAAGCTTCAAGAAAGTGTGGAAAGGCTAAGGATGTCTAGGTTACAAATATACACTGCATATGGGTTTAGGAGCTCAAACATCTTTTGAAAGGACATGAATCATCATTGGGGACTTTTGTAATCTGTTTTTCGACAATGTAGTTGTACGATGGAAAAGTGACATGCGAGCATGGGAATCTACAAGTACCTCTTCCTCATACCCGACCTCCCGAGGTCGTGCCGAGACAACTGGTGAATGTGGAATATATATGGATACAGACAAACTAATTGGGCAATCTTATATCCTCAATATGCAATAATGGAATCTACGAATCTAAGGCAAAGAAGGCCCTCCTAACCTGAATTGGTGTAATGGATCGTTTGGATATAATAGTTGTTTGGAGGCTCTAATCAATGTCGAGCTCTGCCGAGATCCTGTTTGTTGGCTATTGGATACATGGGAAGTGACCTGTAGGTGCTTCGTATATATTTCCAGACAAGGTCATTTAAAATGGTAATGAGAGGTGTAGTGGATTTGTAGTAAACTATGGGTGGTTTTCTGGTCTAGCCTAGAAAATGTTGGATTGATTGGCTTCTATATTTAATACAGAGAATTGCATTATGATATCCGGTGGGAGTGGTGAGGATCTAAATACCAAAGATTCGTAAACCAAAGGTCAATACTTAACTGACTTACATGCCCATTGGGTTGTGGGACTTGGGGATCACAACCGTGAGTTCGTGGTTGTTGTGGACTTGTTATGGTCATGTGAAGAATCAATCCCTTCTTTCGACTATCCAATGGTCATAAGCCTTTTCAACTTCTATGTTTAGTACCAGGAGTTGTGCGATCTTCTCATAATACCTTACGGGGTTCGCAACCAGATACGTAACCCTGTGTCTATGTCGATAAGAAGGTCTCCTGCATCTAGTTGCAGAACTAATGGATCACAGCCAAATATTTGTTCTCTTTCGGGTTCTTGTATGGTCATGCGGATATCCTATCAGGGCAGTCTATAGTTAGGATGATTTGACCAGAATGTGTATGCCTTGTTGTCTTTGATATTTAACTCTCTCAGTTGTTCACTGATTGCTCGTAGGTTTGCCGTTGCTTGAAAGACTTGTATTCTAAGGTCTTGATCTATATCAGCTAGTGTTATGGGTAGATTTGGTTGAGGCACTATTGGTTCAAATATGTATTCTCTAGGCTCTCTAGGTCCCGTGATTGTCATACAAAATGATTCAACTTTTAACTAAAACTAACAAACTAATTATGAAAGATATGTCTACACTATGCATGTATTCTTTTATTTTTGTATTTTCAATGAAATATTTTAACAAAATTGAAAGAACAACTATTCTAATATATTTAGAAAATGGACAACTAATCTTATAATGAATTAAAACAAACAAAGTAGCCCAAAGTGTGGCTATTTGCCTCACATGCGATTGTGAATTTATCCTAAATATCTAAGCAACTAATTGTTTTAAATTGAAAGACTCTCGATCCTACCTCAGAAGTGGGGAATGAATCACAGTTTCTCAGAAACTATCAATCCCCATAGCTTCCCTGGTGATATCGAGAGCGAGCTTTGACTGAAATGAAATAATTTACTACTCTATTTGATACATTGTAACTAGAACTTTGATAGCTCAAACATGGCGTTACTGTAACAAATGGTAAATGCAAGTTGTGTGTGACTTCATCCCCTCAGTGTGATCTCCTCATTCCTTCGTGTTCTCTTGAATCCAGAAAAGTGTGTATATGATAGTATCAGTAGAATAAGGTACTCGAACAATGGCAGCTTTGGATATAGACCGAATACAATGCGAGTAAGAGAGAGATAGTGCAAGTGAATAGAGCTTGACTATGTAATTCCTAGTGGGATTTATTGTGGGAATATAACACAAATGCGCCGAGAGTTTTAGAAGCTATCTTTTGTGACTAAACAAAACCTGCAACTTTAAATGGATTCCAATCTAAGAATGAAACTATCTTATTTTAAACTGACTTGCATGGAACAACAATGAAGCAAGAATGAAACAAGAAGATTAAATGACCTCTAAATAGCAAAGGAAGACTAACAATGGATGCAAAACATGAAACTATTGGAATTCTAAGCAAGAAAATCAAAAGACTGAATGATTAAATAGAGAAGGAGAGGGGCCATTTGTTTGAAAACAAGCTGGCTATTTATAGCAAATGCATTCACTAGAAGGTAACTTGGAATTGAACTCTTTTACCATTAAACAAAGTGAAAACACTATTCACATGGTGGCCAAAACATAAATGCAAAGCAAAGTAGCTGAAGAAAGCAGATAGAAATTGAAGATTTATGTTTGACGCGATCATCGAACTTTCTAGAAATTACGAAGAGGACCGCCGCCTTGTCCCGGGTGGTGGTCTCGTTATTTAAGACCAAAATACAAGAATAAAGAGGGGCAAAGAGCGTAATAAAGCACGCAAAGGCCGAGTGAGGCATACGGGATACAAACATATACTTGGCGAGCTTTTATGGATCCCTAACACCTTGTGACGAGACCAAGATCACCATTGGGGTATGTGTAACATCTTTTCAGCAGAAGGCAAGACCCTACAATTTTGGGTACGTATAGTAGCACATGTAATTTTGGGTGCATACAAATCACCTCCGATAGCTCAGTAACCTTTTATTCTAGGGCCACATCCTAGTAGTCCTTTATCTTCTATTTTGGGTCACCTCCAAGTAGCCCATCCTCTTCTATACTTGGGCCACATCCTATTAGTCCTTCATCTTTAATCTATGGGACACCTCCTGGTATCCCATCCTCTTTCTATACTTGGGCCACATCCTAGTAGCCCTTCATCTTTAGTCTATGGACACCTCCTAGTAGCCCATCCTCTTCAATTCTTGGACTGTATCCTTTTCATCCATCACATTATCCTTCTATCAATGATTGTGGCAAGCCCACCATCATTTCTCACATCAATTCTAAACATCCACTTTCTTCTCCCACTTCTCGAGATCAGACAAGTCACATATTAGCTTATAGGAAACCCAAACAATTTCTTTATCAAGCTATAGATCAAAAATTCCAAGAGCTCCAAAGCTCCCAACAATTTAAACAATCATAAATTTTAGAATCAAATGTGATTCAAGAATGCACACCAATGTAACCATCAAGTATGGCGCAAAGTGCATAAACCTATAGATAGGGAACTCAAGCTCCCACATACAAAATCCATGTTTTAAGATAAATTACAGTCATTTGTTGAGTATGAGATCACCATAATCATCAAGATCGAAGATAATATGACTCTTGATAAAAAAACATGCCTAATATTCCTTATCAAGGAAATCACAAACATTTTTGTTAAATCCTATCACGCAGTAATGACATTGTTGGTCCCAATTTCAAAAGTACAAAAAATGAGAAAACATTAAAACATTGCAAAAAAATCAAAGGTACAAATATCAAACATTTTAATTAGGTATTATATACACATAGATGTTCTTTCTTCCCTTTCCTCACAATTCCTCTTGCACGTAAAAAAAAATCACCAAAAAAAGTGGTAAAGATAGGTAGCAATAACTAGTTCGTAATGGTTTTTACCCTCGTGGTTTGGTATTTATACCCATTTTAACCCCTATGATCTTTTTCACACCCCCAAGGTGACGTGGAACTTTCATGATTCTTATGAATTCTTCTAGCACTCTTCTCAATGGTTATTTTTGAATAATCATTTTTCTCCCATTTTTACTATGTTGAGGCATGTTTTTGCTTCCTAACGACCCTTTTGCTACTTGGGGCATATTTGTGCTTCCCATCATTTTTTTGGCAATGTCCACATACATGGTCATTCTTCTAGATAATTTTCTTCCTAAAAATTCAAAACAACCAAAAAAATTGTAAAATTTAAATTTTTCAAAAAAATTAGTAAAATCATTAAAAATCCAAAAATGTAAAAATTTAAATTTTTCAAAAATTGGTAAATGGCATGCACGCAATTAAAGCCTATATCAAATGAATTTTCCTTGAACATCAAAATTTTTCCTACAAAACATATTTCTTAGGTTCTTGCTTATTCTTGTCACAAACAACTCGCGGATCATTTTGATCTACCTCCATTAACAAAGCTAGTTTGTTTACTATGTTGGTATTTACCATGTAACAACGAGTTGTTAGAGACTGTGTCATAACACATGAATGATTTTTCATGGGACTACTTGTGTCCTCCATTATTCCCCTCGCATGTATCCTTGTTTGGGGCACCATTTTTAACCCTTGTCATTAAAACACGAACATTCAGAATCAAGATTGATAACAAAAATATTGGTGCAAATATCTTAAACGTTGTTTGTTTGAGTATGTGTGATTGTACTTATTTATCTGTTAGGTTAGCTAGTTTACTTTCTCATATTGCATTGCATTATGTATGTTTCATGGAGTTACACATTTTTAGAAATGAACAAATGTTAGTATTATATATTTTCATGTTATTTTACACTTTTTTGTATGTGTTTATTTTAATAAGGGTCGATGATGTAGATCACGAGCAACATGATGAAACAAAGTTGTTTATTGAACGATTGGATGAAAAATATATTTCTATATTCTTCACTATCATGTCTTATCACTATTCAACTTTTCTTCCGAAACACGGGGCAATAAAAACATTTTTATCTCCACCATGTTTCTTATATTTGTTTCGCAGATCGTACCCAAAATCAGAAGGTACTATAATGCGGGAACGGTGTAATAAGTGCCCCAATGATGATACAGGTCTCCTCGAAAGGTGTTCGGGATCCAGAAAGAGCTCTTCGGATATGCGTTAACATCCCGCATGCCCCGCTTAGCCCCCGCGTGCTTTGTTTTCCCTATGTTTCCCTCTTTTCTTGGCTTTTTGGCCTTCAGTGACGAAACCGCCGCCTTTAAGGGCGGCGGTCTCGTGACCGCCGCCCTAAACAGGTGGCGGTCTCAGCCCGCCGCCCGAGCGTGGCGGCGGTCCCTGCACGTTTTCCAGAATCGCTCTTTTGACGCGACCCACGTGAAATATCACGACTCACCAGCTTTTCTTGCCGACTTGGGCATGCATTAATGTTTTTGGTCCCCTGGAATAGTGTTTTTCTTTTGTTTAATGTTTAGGAGTTCAGTTTGGATTTGATTTTGGATGTTTGGATTCCTATAATGCATGGTTTGTGCACATGCAAATGGCCTCTCGAATTTTGCTCCAAAGTTTGCTTTTGAATTTCTTTGCTGCAGCTTTAGTTTTCCTTTGCTTAGATTCTTACTTTTCTCATTGAGTGCTTTGGTTAGTATTGTGTTGCGGTTGGTAAGCCACATATCCAACTTGTGCAAGTGTGCAACATTATTTGGGCCACCATTTTCACTCCAACTTTCATGTTTTCAGTGATGTGTCCCTTTAGTTTGCTTAGGATTGGTAGCATAGTTTGTTGCAGTTTGTTTTAGCTTTGTGTTCTTTGTTGGTAAGCACAGATCCAACTTGGCAAAAAGCAATATTATTGTTTTGGAGTAGAATAGTCTAGGCAGCCATTAAAGTTGCAGGTTTTGTTCTTCATACATGACTAGTTTCGTGTTACGGACGCTTTTGTTGCATGATTCGCAGAGACCCCGCTAGGAATTGCATAGGCCAAGCTCCTCAGTACTCAAGGCGCTATCCCTCTCCTATCCGCATTCTATTCTGTCTGCATTCTGAAGGCTGTCCATTGATCCAAATATCTATTCCTGTTGATGCAAGCATTCCACGCTTTTCTGGATTCACGTGAGCACAAAGAACGAAGAGATCATACTGAGGGGACAAGAACACACACACCGTCGGATTCGCCACTATTCTGCGAAATCCAGGTTCCATCTTTCAAAGTTTTAGTTAGAACTTATCAAATACAAAGTAGTTAATCACTTTATTTCAGTTATTTCCATTCTCGATATTGCCAGGGAGGTTGTGGGGATTGATAGTTTCTGAGAAACTATGATTCATTCCTCACTTCTGAGGTAGGATCGAGAATCTTGCAGATAGATTAGTTATTTCGTTGTTTAGAATAGATATACGAAATCGCACAGACAAATAGCTACACTCGGCTATTTTGTTTGTTTTACGTTGTTAGTTTAGTTATCAATTCTAAATATTTTACATAATTTGCTTTCTTATAAATTGCGGAAAATACAAAAAGAAATTATATATGCTAGAAGTGCACTTAGATTTTACTTTATTATAGTTTGTTTCATTACTGCTTTTGCATGACAATTACGGGACCTAGGGAGCCCAGGGAATACATTTTCGAGCCAATTGTGCCTCAGCCCAATACCGTAGTAGCAATAACTGACATTGACCAAAACCTTAGGATACAAGTCTTCCAAACAACAACAGACTTCCAACAGATCAGGACACAGTTGAGAGGGTTAAACATCGAAGACGACCAAGCACATCTGTTTTGGTCAAATCAGCCAAACTACAGATTACCCTAGAAAATACCCACATGACTGTAGAAGGGCTCGAAAGAGAACAAACATTCGGGTGTGATCCTTTAGTTCCACAAAATTGATAATGGAGACACCCTAGTAGATATAGATACCAGCTTAAGAATCCAAGTTGCGATAACACCAGTAAGGTATTCTGAGAAGATCGCACAACTATTGGTTCTAAACATAGAAGCTGAAAAAGCTTACGACTACTGGATGCTAGGAATTAGAACTTGATCTCCCGTATGACCATAACGGGACCGCAACAACCAAGAGTCTATGGTTGTGATCCACAGATCCCACAGCCTAACGAATCCATAAGAGAATTAGACATAGACACTGGCCTACGTAAATTAGTATTTCAGTCTACTCCGATTCCACCTCTCATCATTCAACAGTTATCCCTACTAGACACAACAGCTAACGAAGCTAGAGAATTTTGGACTAGGCCAGAGAATCGTCCATAGAGTTGACTATATTCACCATATGACCCTATCAGGAGAAATACACGAAACCATCCCGGGTCATTTTCCACGCATCCCACAACCCATAGATCGAATCACGCCAGAGCTCGATATTGATTGGAGCCTTCGAGCAGTCATCCTCGCTGATCGATCTATCACACCAGTCCAAGTTAGAAGGGCCTTCTTTGCCTTAGATTCGCAAATACCATTAGTGCGTGTCGAAGACATTAGACTGCCTAACTAGTTTGCCTGCACATTCTACCCACACCGGCTGTCTCGGCACGACCTCGGGAGGTCGGGTACGCAGAAGAGTTACTTGTTGATTCTCAAGCTCGCCTGTCACTTTTCCGACGTACAAAATTGGTGAACCCGACGTGAACCAAACATTTCTTTCACCTTCTCTTTGAGAAGTTTCATCTTCTCTCTTTCACCTTCGCTCCTTCCCATTATTCTGCGGGTATTCATATACCCCCCGAATATGTCGGGATTCGATGCATACGGCAGACCCCTCTTGGGTCTTGAGGCATACTACGCCCAACAGAATAGGCAGTCATCACCCTCACTCTCAATGTGGGGCGACAACTATTCAACTAATCAGTTGTCAACACAAACACCAAGGACTAGATATAACTCGTCCTTCCAAACAGAGGGGTTGGAGCAACTTGCTCAAACACAAACAGAGCCTTCAGGCTCGAACAATATGACATTAACTGGAGAGTCTGCTTCATCTCCTCAGGTATTACTCAGACCACCTATTAGTAGACAATCAGATCCATACTCAGTTCTAGATGACGAGTATTCAATACGTTATCCTAGGAGTGAACAACGCTCTCAAGGCATGTACCCACCTGTAGGAACTTTGCAGATACAGCCCGAGTTCTCTCCTCAAGAAAATTCCCCTATGCCATCACGTATGGAAAATACTCTCAGAGATGCTTGGCAGGATAGTGATCAGTTCATAGCAGGATATCACACACCTCCACAAAGCCATGTTATACAACAAACGCCACCAAGGCACGATATCGTGGCTTCACCGAACGAAGTCATTTCAACTCTAATAGAAAAGGTTAGAGGATTAGAACTTGCCCAAGCAAGTCAAAATTTGAGAATCATACAAACAGGGAGTTCCAATCCTCCGCACCATCCTAGCCAAGTAGATCTCCTCACAGGAGTAGGCACGTTAGGTATGACTCCTCAATATTCACAACAAGTGCCAACTAGACCCACTATCGCTAGCACTGTTCCTCCTGGTCCAGTACAGAGCAATCCATTCCTGGATAGTACACCTTCGTACTTAAACATGTACTCCAAATCACCACAAGGGGATATGTACTCATCCCCCGGCGTGTTTACTCAAATACAGGGATTGCCTTATGCCCCTGCTAACGCGTACATTACGCCATATCAACAACCCGTTCCGCCACCGCCTCCTCAACAGGCACCATCAATGGTTGAGACGTATGCGATAGGGACTTATTCAGAATATTTAAAGGAGCCCTTAGATTTCGCCATACGAAGCGTTATGCTTCCAAGGCCTCTTCCCGATTTGCCCAAATACAAAGGAGAAGGAGATCCGAATGCGCATATCAAAGCTTACGCTACAGCCATTCGAGAACTACTCCCATGGGATGGGGTTGTTGCTAAAATATTCCCCAAAACACTGGAAGGCATTGCCCTCGATTGGTATTACAGAATACCCGAAGCTTCCATACATTCATTCAAACAACTCGTGTCTGAGTTCATCAAAGCCTTCGACATGAACAAACTATTAAGGACAGGAATCAGGGAGTTCTTGCACATCAAGCAAGAACATAACGAGTCTGTCGCCCATTTCATCCAAAGGTGGCGCACAGTCCTTTATTCCTCAGCAAGCGCTCCAAACATGGATCAGATGGAGCTATGCGATTTATTCCTTCATTCTCTTAGCAGAGAAGTGAAGGAAGAAGTCCAGAAGTTCCCACTAAGGACTTATGACGAGGTACTTGAGAGCGCTCTGCGAATTGATCAAGCAGCAATAGATAGTGGCCGTAAGACGTATGGAGCAAACGGGAGGTTAATCACCTCTACTCAAAATACTACAACCACTACAAGCGTCAATCAAGGACCCAAAATCCTTAACAAAAATCGTGGGGTAACAACAGATGGGGTAACTGACCAGCCCAAGAGGGTAAATGTCGTTAATACTCCGTCACAAACAAACAACCAAAGAAACAACAATTTTACCCCGACGATCAATACGGTGGATTTTAATAATCCACAACAACAACAACGGCGAAATCCCATACAAGGACCAAGCCAAAACTCCTTTGGTTATCAAAACCAAAGTCAAAACCAGAAACAACAAAACTTTAGTCCTAATAGGCAACAGTTTGATCGGAATTTTAGGCCACAATACACACCAAACCAACAAAACGGGAATTACAACCCCAATTCTTATTGTGGTTTCCATAAAATTCGGGGTCATGACACTAGAACGTGTCGTGATTACAACAAATTCATGCAACGCTTGCCAAATGAACAAAAACAATTTTTTATGGATATGTTCTTAGCAGATCCTACGTCACCAACGGCAAATACCTTCGCAGGGGCAGTTTCCCCTCAGAATGCCCCTCTCAAGATCTTTAATGATCCACTCCCAAATCATGATAACGATAGGTTGAAACCAGCTGGAACAAACAAAGGTGCAATAACAGGAAACAACGATCACGAGGCCTCAACCTCGCTAAATCCGTTAGTCGCGCCACAACTAGGAAGTCAACCACGACCTAAGGTAGTTGGATTAGTAGAGTTAGACTCCGAATTACCCGTTGAAGCAATTACGAGAACACGAGAGTATTTCTCTCAACCAAGTCCAAGCCACCTGCCGGAAACAGATAACATCCAGCAAACCGTAGCAAAACCTATGGGTGCTTACGATCTAATTAATGATCTAACAAAAACCTTCTCGCATATTTCATTCCTTGATTTACTAAAGAATTCCCCTGCTCATAGGGCTGCTCTTTTAGAGGCGTTAGGTTTGGGTCATTTAATTAGTATCACTCCACCACCGGAAGCACAAGTAAATCATATAGACTTTGATGTTTATCCTCCGGGACAGGCAGATAGGGATGTTGAATTCATATTCGAAATAAGTAAAATGCCTACAGATGCTGAGATCGCACGCCGAGGCGATCCAGCCCTACACTTGCAAGTACAAGTTTATAATAACTATGTAAAACGGGCAATGGTTGACGATGGAGCTGCGGTTAACATAGTCCCTTTCTCTTTTCTCCAAAAATTGGGATATGGAGAAACAAACTGTTCTACTACACGAAATACCTTGAGAGGCTACGATAGCCTTAAAGCCACATCGATAGGAACTATAATACTACCGGTCACCTTAGGACCTAAAACAATCCTGACTGAGTTTTATATTATAGATCGGGAAACTAACTATAATATGATCCTCGGCCGGCCCTGGATACATCGAATGAAGGCAATCCCTTCCACGCTATTTCAAGAAGTAAGATTCCTGCATCTGGGAAAGGTATTTGTAGCCAAAGGTGATCCAAAGCCGTTTGACGTACACCTAGCTGATTTAAAGAAAAGACCAGGTATACACTCAGAATTCAAACTTCCAACAAACCAACTTAACAAACCCTCTGACCCAAAGCCAGAGGAAAAGTTGATACCTACGACGGATCTTGAAACTACCAACATAGCCCAAACAATTCCAACCCCTAAAGGCAAAACTAAAGAAATAGTATCATTAGGGACTACTGCGAAGATCGTTGAGTTGATAGAACAAGATTCACCAATGTTCTTACCATTCGATTCAGTAGGTATCGGATTTTCCCTAGGTGTTGGTTCCTTGCCAGCAGAAGATCTCTGTATGGTAGAAGTAGAGTGTGCAAACACAGCAGATACACCTACATCCATACTCCCGGCTAAGTATTGGACTCTCCATTTCGATGGAGCTAAATGCCGTTATGGAGCGGGGGCAGGTATAATTCTTACCTCGCCCGAAGAGAAGGTCCTCCCATTCTCTTTTAAATTAAACTTTGAATGCACAAACAACGGCGCTGAGTACGAAGCCCTCCTCCTTGGCCTTACCTTAGCCAAAAGAATTGGTATCGATAATATCAGAGTTTTAGGAGACTCGCAATTAGTGGCAAACCAAGTTTCAGAGGTATATGAAACTAAAGCCGAACACTTGCAACTTTACAAAAACGCTGTATTAGATTTAAGCAAGGCGTTCAACTTCATATCCATTGAAGCAATCCCGCGAGAAAAAAATCTTCTCGCCGATTCAATAGCAACCTCAGCATCACGCTTCACTCCAAGCAATGAGCTAGAAGATACTCACTTCACAATATCCATTCGTAACGAACCATTGATAAAAACAATGACAAATCCTCTTTCAAGCGGAAATGAATCTACCGTCCTAGACCATGTTGGAAACGATGCGGCTACTTTGGATTACTTAAATGCCTATGCAGCACTACATCTCTCCTATCACACGCTAGATTTATCTCTGATCCCGCATTCATCTTCCTACTTCGGAAATCCCGTAATGAATCTTCCCTCACAAAAAGAACCTAATATATACGCGGTGGAAAACGGGGATGATATAGATCTACCTCCGGCACCACCTGAGTTCGAAGAGGGTAATGCCTCTTTAATTGAAGAAACAATCGATGTCAATATCGGAACGGAAGATGAACCAAGAATTTTAAAGCTAGGTTCTTCGTTAACCCCAGAGGAAGTGGAAATACATACTCAGGTTCTCAAAGAACATCAAAAGGCATTTGCATTTAATTACAAAGAGATGACAGGAGTCGCACCCCACATTGCGGTACACAACCTCGTCACTAGATCAGATGCAAAGCCAATTAAACAAAAATCAAGACCCATGAAGCCCAAAGTAGCCCTCATGGTAAAAGAGGAGGTAATAAAACTCCTTCAGGTAGGATTCATCAAGCCAGTTGACTACTCCCAATGGGTATCCAACATCGTTCCCGTTCTCAAGAAGAATGGAAAGATACGCATCTGCATAGATTTTCGAGATATCAACAAAGCTTGCCCTAAGGACGACTTCCCATTACCATCCATAGACGTTATTGTTGATGCAAGCAGGTTTGAACTCTTATCTCTCATGGATGGATTCTCGGGATACAATCAAATCAAAATATCCGAGCAAGATCAAGCTAAAACCACGTTTATAACTCCTTGGGAACCTATTACATACTGTTGTTATGCCATTCGGTCTCAAGAACGCTGGCACACGTGCATTACCGGGCCATGACATACATATTTCACGATTTAATCCATAAAATCGTGGAATCCTACGTAGATGACTTGTTGGCTAAGGCCAAGAAGCGTTGTGACCATCCCGAAGTACTCCGCATCATTCTTTCACGTCTAATAGAATACGGAGTCACGCTAAATCCAGAAAAATGCGTATTTGGTGTAACAGGAGGAAAGCTCCTAGGTTACATCATATCGTCACGAGGGATCGATGTTGATCCAGCCAAAATTCGGGCTGTCCTCGAAATGGTCCCACCCTCGAATGAATCTGGAATCAGATCATTTCTCGGAAAGCTGGGTGCAATCCGGAGATTTATCCCGGATCTAAGCTTCGCCGTTCATCCAATCAACAATTTACTCAAGAAGGACTATAGCATTGATTGGACTGAAGATTGCAATGAAGCTTTTGATGCAGTCAAGCGTTTCCTGCTATCACCGCCTACGCTAATGCCACCAAAGCTAGATCGCCCTTTAATTTTGTACTCACGGGCTACCGATGTTTCGTTAGCTTGCATGCTAGCCCAAGAAGACGATGACAAGAGAGAGCGTGCGATTTATTTCATTAGCCGAACATTGCTCGACTACGAAACGCGCTATACACAAGCAGAGCGAGAATGTCTTGCCATAGTCTTTGCTACTAAACGCCTAAGACACTACATGCTAAATCAAGAGACAAGGGTCATAGTAAAGACGGACCATTTACGGACTTTTCTCACACAAGGGTCCTTGTCCAAAAAAGCTGGACGTTTTATAACCTTAATGGGAGAGTTCGAATTAACTTTTGTAAACCAAAAGTCAGTTAAAGGGCAAATCATCGCAGATTGGTTAGCTGATAACCCGCTAGACGGAGGCGACTTAGTAGACTTAGACTTTCCAGATGAATGCGTATACTACGTCGAAACCCGACCTGCTATATCTGAGTGCCCTTGGTACGCTGATATCATTAGTTATATCATGGACCATAGGTACCCAGAAGGAGCTACACCTCAACAAAGAAGGCGGTTACGCATTATCGTAGCTAAATACGTCATTATAGAGCAGGTGTTTCTATCGGAAAGCATTCTATGGAATGCTCTTGAGGTGTGTTGACACGAGAAGAGTCCAAGAGATTCTCCATGAATCCCATAGCGGTATATGTGGAGGCCACTTCGGTGGCCATGCCACCTGCTCAAAAAATACATCGAATGGGCTATTTCTTGGCCCACCCTAGAACATGACACAATAGAGTTTGACGCAGTGTCATAAATGTCAGGAGTTCTCTCATGAGATCCACATGCCTGGCAGCTTTGCTGAACCGATCGCTACTCCGTGGCCCTTTTCTACATGGGGCACGGACTTGATAGGAAGTTCTCTCTCCTTGTCCACAGACGGCCACAATTTTATAATCACGGCCACGTTTCGAATATTTCACTAAATGGGTAGAGGCCATGCCTCTTACAACTAATACACGGTTACAGTAATCGCTAAGTTCATTTTGAACCAAATCATTTGCAGGTACGGTATCCCGCAAATCATTATCTCAGATAATGGAACTTCTTTTAAAAATGAAGAGGTTCGTGAATTATGCAACAAATTTAAAATCAGCCATCATACGGCCTCCTTGTACTATCCCCAAGCCAATGGGCAGGCTGAAGCAACAAACAAAACACTGAAAGCCATTCTCCTTAAAACAGTGAAAGAAAACAAGCGGGATTGGCATTTAAAGTTATATCCGGCCTTGTGGGCCCATCGAACCTCAATAAGAACTCCGACAGGAGCAACTCCTTTCTCAGCTGGTATTTGGGTCAGAAGCAGTTCTCCCACTCGAAGTTGAAATCCCCAGTCTCCGCATTTCGCTACAAGGGATTCTGGATGAGGACGCTTACAGAGAAGCACGTCTTTCTCAATTAGAAAGTCTGGATGAAGCTAGGTTAGACGCTGAACAACGACATAGAGTCTATGCCGACCGGATGTGCCGGCAGTACAACAAGAAGGTCTATGAACGTGACATATACGAAGGTGACCTAGTTCTAAGGTTAGACAGCCGGATCGACAAGAAGACCGGCGAAGGAAGGAAATTCCGGCCCAAATGGTTGGGCCCATACCGAGTCATGAAGGACTACGGAAATGGTGCATACCTCTTATGCACGCTAGAAGGTGAGGAGTTTGGCGAAACAGTCAATTCTCTCCACCTCAAGCGTTTCTACGCGTAAGCAGCTAACGCTACCTATATAACTATCTACATTGCATTTTCATACAAATTAGGATCATTTTGTCCACTTGTTCTTACACAAATTGTGATCAGGGAATCTATTCTCAAAGCAATTCATTACAAACTCGTGATGTTTTTGGCATAAAGCTCTTTAATCATACTTCTCCGTCTTCGATATCATCAATCAACTCAGAATCTTTTATCAAATAAATCAGACATGACGAAGTCCTAACGGTAACCATACCAAGATCTGCAAGTTCGTTCTCGCTTTGATTTCTTCTTAGGATAGGTGTCTTGCCCATGGTCTGTTCTAGAAGCTTCATGGTGTCACATCTATCCCATATACACATCTCTTTGGAAAATAAGCATATACTGACATTTTACTCAAATAGACAAGTCAAGAAGTGATTAAACAGAAAATTTTATTTTTACACATTTCCTTGCCCCACCAACCTTCGGTGATGAGCTTGCGTCTCTTACTAGTGACGTAGGGTTGGGAAAGGATGGAAATGCCCTTACTCGCCTATGCCTTGCCCACGGTGATAAACCCATGCTTCTTACAGGTAGCATGGGGCAAAGTGTAGGGGGTCCTCTAAACAAAGTAAATGTTAAAAGGTCATAAACAATCAATTCAAACTTTGAGTCAATAACGAATGAATCAGATGTTCAAAAATTCCAAGAGAGTTAAAAATCCTAAAAACCCAGATTTTGTCTACTATGTGGCCATCTACGGGTCTAAGTCTGGATAAACCACAAAGCAAGTTGCATCCAAAACTATGAAGTCATTCAGGTAGAATAAGCTTGTAGTTTTCATTTGGTTCCACCAAAGCTTCGTCTGTCTTTCATCACTATCACTTCACCATATTCCATAACTTGCGCCCTTCTTGGCTCTTGGTGATGAGCCCTCGCATCTTACTAGTTGCGTGGAGTTAGGAGTGGGGCAAGTTAATCTGTTCATCATACTGATTATTTTCATCACTTTGCCAAAACAAATCATGAGGTATCCAAATTGCTCACAGAAACTAAGATTTAAGATCACGATATATCTACAAAATCATGTATCAGCATCATGAAACACAAAAAGAAAGCAAACATTTGCATCATCTGTTTTCCATTGCATACATTCTAGAAAGCATATGAAACATACATCGTAGTATACACAAAAAAGCTGGAAACAGAAAGGGAAGACCCAAGTGACAAAGTTTTGATCCAAAATCGGCGCATATATATAAATAATCAATATTTGTATACAATGCCATCATGCACTAGGCATGGTCAAAACGCTCAAAGAGCCCGTAATACACAAAAGAATCTATAATACAAAAGATGCATAGGGGCCAAGTGGCCTCTCAACCCCTACGCGATCCCGCTGAAGGTGCGCGCCCTCGCCTAGGACTCCGGCTACGCTGGCGCTCTGAATGGACGGAGGGCTCAGGGTCCCGAGGAGCGGTCGTGGTCTCGCCATGAGAACGGCTCCTCATAAGGCGCTCGGCTGTCCTATAGCCTGCCAACTCTGTGCGGAGAGTCGACACCATCTTGGCCACATGCCAAACGGGAGCGAAGACGTCGGTATGCCTGCCGGCTGCTGAGGGCTCCCCGGCATCTACGGATAGCTCCGCACGGGTCTTATCCATAGGGATCATCAGAGAATCGGTACATACCCTACGGATTAGATCCCGCCACTCGTCAACGGTCTCTGCAAAACAAAGAGGAAAGACGAATTAAAAACTAGGCAAGAGGCTAAAATATACAGGATACCAATATAAGGAGAGATAGCAGTTAAAACAAGTCCTAAATCAAATTAACACTGCAAAGGAGGAGAAGATAACTTACTCGGATCACCGAGCCTCCAAGATGGGTCACTAGGGCCAGGACCCGCTGCAGATGCCGCTGCCGACTGAGGAGCTGCTCCTGTAGTTGGGGCAACATGACGCCCCGCAACGGACTCATCATCTCCACCATGGCCCCGGGAGAGTGGCTCCTCGGAAACCAGAGTCTCTCTCTCTGCGCTCTCCTCCGCCCTCTCCGCCTGCATGATATCCTGAGTGTCATGCCACTCAGGATCACTCTCATCCGTCTGCTCCTCCGACCCTCCCTCTGTGGACTCCTCAGAATCGGAGTCAATATCTATAGGGTCATCACTACTATGAGCAGGACCCGCGGTAATCCGAAGTAAAGGTGCCCGAGGCGCACCAGCTCTCCCTCTGGCCCGAACTATCCCCCTGGCTGCAATAGGAATGCCAGGGGTAACCACTGTCCAACCACGGCCTCTAGGCCCCCCTCTAGCCTCCCGAACTGATCTATAAACTGGTGCTACTGGAGGAAGCATGCCCACATATGGGAGGCCGAACTGCTGAGGAACTCTGCTGAAAGGATGTACCTCTACCCGTCCCACACGGTCAATAAGCTGCCCTGTGATGGAGCAGGAGACCAATGTCATGGCCTCCTCTCCCCATACGCCGGCCATAAGCTGGTACGGTGTGGCCTCCATGTCTGCTATAGTAAGGGAAGCTACTGGCTGATGAGGTGCTCTAAGCACCGACATATCTGACCACCTGGCTGCCCTCACAGCCCCAGGATCTGCCACCTCCACGCCTCTGCCATAGGGAATGAAGCGCTCATACACCCAACTCATAACTAGAGTGGGGTGGCTCAAAGACTGTCCCTGTAACCGGACCACCCTGTATAAGTCGTGGTAGGTGGTCCCCAAAATATCCGCGCCCCAGGCGTATATCCGGCCATGCCCCTCTATCTGTGCAATGATGGGGGCCCAACAGTATAACAAAGTGTCACCTCCCTTGTCCCCGATCAGTCTCGAGGCAAGGATCCCCATGATGGCCTGTCGAAATACGGGGATGGGCAAAGAAGGAATGGATCTAACTCTCACTCCCTTCTTCGGCCCCGTGGAAATAGCTGCATCTCCCATATATGTCGCCCACTGTGCAATCTGTGCCCGTGAGCCTGCTGTCTCTAGTGTGAGTCTCCTCCCAATGATCGGGACCCCCAGAATGCGGTAGACGTCCTCTAATGTAATGGTCCACTCACCACGGACCCCTGGCAATCGGAAAGTGTTCCGATCTGCATCCCAGTATGAGAATAAGTCACAGTATGTGTGATAGAGACGAGCAACGTGAGGCACACGCGATATCCGCATATGCGCGGCCCTCTGCAATGTGTCCTCCTCATCTGCTGAAAGGGCATCCAATACCCCGGGCAGCCAGTCACACTCTCTCTCCCGGCTCCATCTAATATACTCCTCCTTCGCCTGCGTACACCCAAAAACACACAAAACAGAGTAAGTTAGTATCTAAACGATATCGGGAGAATCGCAAAAACATACAGAAATGCAAGAAAATATAAGTATAAGTCTCCAAAACAAGCTCTGTTGCATTCTGTGCAAAACCGCCACCCCGAAAGGGGGCGAAGCAGAATAACCGCCACCTTAAAGGCGGCGGTCTCATAACCGCCGCCCTGATCAGGGCGGCGGTCATGTAACCGCCACCTGGCCTGGCGGGCGTGTCGGTCCGAAAACCGCGCGGGTTTTTAACCCTAAAAAGTCCAAAAAACGCAAAAAACGACCGTTTTAGCTAAAAACAAAGCCTACCCAGTAGGCGCCCCCCCTAGACGGACCTTTTAAACCTAACATTTTCAAAAATGACCCCCCCATTACAACAAATTTAGCATTTTAAAATTGAAGAGGGAAAAGCACAAAATTGAAGAAAAACCAACCTGTGATCTCGCGGGGTGGCGTTCCGCACGTGGAGGCATGATCACTATCTCGCCGTGGACGTTTTGACGCTACTCGCGTGAGAAACCGTTACCGTGGGCCCCAGAGCTCAAAATCTATCAAATCGACTCGCGCAAATGAATAGGAAAATGGGCCCACTTTCATATATATATATCCTTTCGCTTTTTAAAATGGCTTTTTCGCAGGTTCGGAGCGCTGCGGAGGTAAGTTTCTATCCTCGCACTAATGGTACGTCCTCTTTCCCCATTGTTTTAGCGTTTATTTTCCAAATTATTGTATCTATCTGCACTTGAGTTCTCTTTTCATTTTGCAGGTGGCGGGAATTTTGGATGGCGTCATTTCGACACACGGACGTGTAAGGTATAACTTCTAACTTCCCATTTCGGGACTGCCATACTCGGACCCACCGTTTTATGCCTCTTCATGGCTAAAACGCTTCTCCGAGGGGGCAATATGTACGTACCCAAAATTGTAAGGTACTGTACTGCGGAACGGTGTAATAAGTGCCCCAATGATGATACAGGTCTCCTCGAAAGGTGTTCGGGATCCAGAAAGAGCTCTTCGGATATGCGTTAACATCCCGCATGCCCCGCTTAGCCCCCGCGTGCTTTGTTTTCCCTATGTTTCCCTCTTTTCTTGGCTTTTTGGCCTTCAAAGTGTGAAACCGCCGCCTTTAAAGTGGCGGTCTCGTGACCGCCGCCCGAACAGCAGGGCGCGGTCTCTGTAACCACCGCCCGAGCGGGTGGCGTGCGGTCATGCGCATTTTCCAACGCTCTTTTTGACGCGACCGCGTGAAATATCACGACTCACCAGCTTTTCTTGCCGACTTGGGCATGCATTAATGTTTTTGGTCCCCTGGAATAGTGTTTTTCTTTTGTTTAATGTTTAGGAGTTCAGTTTGGATTTGATTTTTGGATGTTTGGATTCCTATAAATGCATGGTTTGTGCACATGCAAATGGCCTCTGAATTTTGCTCCAAAGTTTGCTTTTGAATTTCTTGTTACAGCAGTTTTAGTTTTCCTTTGCTTAGGATTCTTAGTTTTCTCATTGAGTGCTTTGGTTAGTATTGTGTTGCAGCTGGTAAGCCACATATCCAACTTGTGCAAGTGCAAACATTATTTGGGCCACCATTTTCACTCCAACTTTCATGTTTTCAGTGCTGTGTCCCTTTAGTTTGCTTAGGATTGGTAGCATAGTTTGTTGCAGGTTTGTTTTAGCTTTGTGTTGCTGTTGGTAAGCCACAGATCCAACTTGTGCAAACAGTATTATTGTTTTGGAGTAGAATAGTCTAGGCAGCCATTAAAGTTGCAGGTTTTGTTCTTCATACAGACTAGTTTCAGGTTCTGGACGCTTTTGTTGCATGATTCGCAGTAGACCCCGCTAGGAATTGCATAGGCCAAGCTCTGTACTCTTGCGCTATCCCTCTCCTATCCGCATTCTATTCTGTCTGCATTCTGAAGGCTGTCCATTGATCCAAATATCTATTCCTGTTGATGCAAGCATTCCACGCTTTTCTGGATTCACGTGAGCACAAAGAACGAAGAGATCATACTGAGGGGACAAGAACACACACACCATCGGATTCGCCACTGTTCTGCGAAATCCAGGTTCCATCTTTCAAAGTTTTAGTTAGAACTTATCAAATACGAGTAGTTAATCACTTTATTTCGCTTATTTCCATTCTCGATATTGCCAGGAGGTTGTGGGGATTGATAGTTTCGAGAAACTATGATTCATTCCTCACTTCGAGGTAGGATCGAGAATCTTTAGATAGATTAGTTATTTCGTTGTTTAGAATAGATATACGAAATCGCATTGCATAAATAGCTACACTCGGCTATTTTGTTTGTTTTACGTTGTTAGTTTAGTTGTCAATTCTAAATATTTTAAATAGCTGCTTTCTTATAAATTGCCAGAAAATACAAAAAGAAATTATATATGCTAGAAGTGCACTTAGATTTTACTTTATTATAGTTTGTTTCATTACTGCTTTTGCATGACAATTACGGGACCTAGGGAGCCCAGGGAATACATTTTCGAGCCAATTGTGCCCCAGCCCAATACCGTAGTGGCAATAACTGACATTGACCAAAACCTTAGGATACAAGTCTTCCAAACAACAACAGACTTCCAACAGATCAGGACACAGTTGAGAGGGTTAAACATCGAAGACGACCAAGCACATCTGTTTTGGTCAAATCAGCCAAACTACAGATTACCCTAGAAAATACCCACATGACTGTAGAAGGGCTCGAAAGAGAACAAACATTCGGGTGTGATCCTTTAGTTCCACAGCCAGACGCTGGAGACACCCTAGTAGATATAGATACCAGCTTAAGAATCCAAGTTGCGAGAACGCCTGTAAGGTATTCTGAGAAGATCGCACAACTGTTGGTTCTAAACATAGAAGCTGAAAAAGCTTACGACTACTGGATACTAGGGATCAGAACTTGATCTCCCGTATGACCATAACGGGACCGCAACAACCAAGAGTCTATGGTTGTGATCCACAGATCCCACAGCCTAACGAATCCATAAGAGAATTAGACATAGACACTGGCCTACGTAAATTAGTATTTCAGTCTACTCCGATTCCACCTCTCATCATTCAACAGTTATCCCTACTAGACACAACAGCTAACGAAGCTAGAGAATTTTGGACTAGGCCAGAGAATCATCCATAGAGTTGACTATATTCACCATATGACCCTATCAGGAGAAATACACGAAACCATCCCGGGTCATTTTCCACGCATCCCACAACCCATAGATCGAATCACGCCAGAGCTCGATATTGATTGGAGCCTTCGAGCAGTCATCCTCGCTGATCGATCTATCACACCAGTCCAAGTTAGAAGGGCCTTCTTTGCCTTAGATTCACAAATACCATTAGTGCGTGTCGAAGACATTAGATCGCTAACTAGTTTGCTGCACATTCTACCCACACCATTGCCTCAGCACGACCTCGGGGAGGTCGGTGCACGCAGAAGAGTTACTTGTTGATTCTCAAGTCGCTTTGTCACTTTTCTCGACGTACGTTTCCTTCAAATTTTCAATCGTTGATTGACTTCTTCTATCACCCCATCAACACTCAAGGGGGCATCCTTAATTATACTAATTTTTCTTCAAAATTTACTTGTTTATGCTTGTCTACTATGTTTGAAGTGACGTTACTTACTTCACCTCAAATAGGGGCAAATGTAAACACTAAAATCCACTTACACGCTTTTTATTGCTAAAAGTGCACTAATTACCCTCATTCTTACTATTTCCATTATAATTAGTGAGTTTCTACTAATTAACTAATGTTTCCCTCTATTTTGGTTAATTAATGATGCTTTGTTGATTAACTAACCTCTATCACATTTTGGATGCCAATTGACAATACATCGTTAGTTATAATCCTCTTCGAGCAAACAATTAGCTATTATTAGCTAATTAAGCCTATTTACCCTTGTATTTAATCAATAAACTCTCTTATTGGTTAAAACCCTCTTCCAACCATTCAAAATCACCCCATTTCCCTCCAAATCATCTCTAAAGGCTTCAAAAGCTTATCCTAGCCTCTTAATTGATCCTAATTGGTTAATTAAGGCACCTCACATGCTAATCACTTGTTAATTTCACTAATCAAGATTAACAATCCTTAATCTACTTTATCCTTTAGTCCCACATGCACCAAGATGCAAGCTTCTCTAACAATATAAATCTATAAAAAGGACCAAGCTCCTACCTTCATACTTTACACCATACTTTGAATAGTATTAATCATATAAGACATATGATCAAGAGCCTTACTTCCATTGATGGAATAGCTTGCTCAATCTTTACATCCAATCTTCATGCTTGGTTAGTAAAGGAATATCTAATATGGCCTTGTAGCCATTGTTAGAGAGATCCTTTCACCATTTTGAAGTAGCAACAACCCAATTTGATTTGTTAGTGGTCTTCATAGGTCCATTTTAATTAGCAATTCACACTAAGTAGGCATGTTTTAACTTGGATGATTGATAATCATGTTAGTTTCCTTAAGCATTCCAATAAGCTAATATCTTGATGTTACTATTGTAAATTTGTATCTTTTTAATAGAATATGTGGTGTTAGTCTAGTTATTTAGCTTTGCAAGAGTTTTGTAATGCAAACATGCGACTCATTTTTTCACCTTGCTCGCTTGGAAAACCTTCTTCCTCAAACACGGATGTCACAATTGTTGAAAAACACTTTCTCCTCAACCCACAATCTAAAATGATTTTATACCTTTAAATATGCCTTCTTTGTTTTCATGTTGACCGTATCCCTTTGTGGATTTCCATCCTTCTCATCTTCCCAATCGATTCACACCAATCTTCAATAAATACATAGCTATCATTCTTGGTAGAATTGGTTGGAGATGAGACATGGGCAAGGGGTTGCTTCTTGATTGTATTGTTAGGCAAGGATGGCTTGGGCTCAAGAATTTTGATTTGATTTTTGGGAAATCCAAATGATCCTCTAAAACATTCTCTCGATCTATACAATTCCTCCTCTCTATGAAAGTAGCATACATCATGATCTACCCACCTTATGGGATAACTTGGTTTAGTGATGATTGGATAGAGTTTTAAGGAAGCATGTGTAACACTACAACTTTTGAAGGCATTATGGCAAGATTTAATAAGGTTTTGAAATACCTTGGGTGGATATGGGGGAAATTTATAGATCATAAGGGGGTTTGGGCATGATAAACTTGTAGAGCACCAAAATAAGGACTAGGAAACAAAGGAGCTTCCTATTTTTGGAAAGGGAAAATGGATTTAGCTTTATTTGCACATAGGGAATGGATAATTTTAGGGGATAAGGGAATAATGGAAGAAATGGGGATGGGTTTTTTACATCCTTAATAAGCACCTTCTCATCTTGTAATGCAATTAAATAAAGAGTACCCCCTCATAGGGTTTTGATTAATACAAATAAATTTGCATCAAAGGACCTTAAAGAATACAAGGATTCCATATTTTGTGAGGGTTTGAACTCTTGAGGAATTCTAAGCCATGTCCTTGAGAATCTGATGTTAAAATCTAATATTTACTCGTTGTAGCTCGTTGTAATGTGTTGAGGTGTTTCATGAGAGAAATAATGTCTGCATTCTCCTTAAATCAATTATTTAGTTGTTCTTCCAGCTAATCACATGTGGAAATGGATTGAGGAGCCAAAATGTTTTTACCTATCTCTTGTTTTTCCTACAAATGATGAAATAAGAAGTATGAGGCAAATATTCTCTTATTTGATGTTGTGAATGACACAATGGTTGGCTATATATTGAATATGATCAATAAGGACTAGATATGAAGTTATAAATATCTTCAATATTTTTCCCACTTTGGGCATGCCAAAACTATTGGGGCTTAGATTTACACCCTTTCTTGGATCGTGGGAAATTAAAAATGTAGGCCAACATGAGATTGTCTCCAAGTGTGGGACTTGCATCTTGAGACAAACCTCCAGAGAAGGTTGGTTCCTCTACCTATCTAACCTAATGCTAACACTACTCCTATAGCTAATATAAAACTAACACATCCAAGGAACCAGGGTTAGAGAGATGCAGAAAGTAAAACCTAAGCTAAAATAGGTGGTGATAGCATCGAGATAGAAGGGATGATCAATCTCCATGACATGGTAAAAATAAGACAATACATGAGGAAGGGGAAAACAAGTGTGCCACATGCCAACACTCTCGTTAGGCTTCCATCTCACACATTGAAAACACACGAAAATGAAGACACTTGCAAATGTGATGTGTGGGAGTGAAAAATAGGTACGAATGCAATAAACACAAGCATATATGAGAGAGTAGCCACAAACACAAGATTTTATTTCTTAAAGGATGCACATGCCATTACATACATGACGGAAGACAAAAATGCATTACGGTTCCATTGTTTTGGCATAGTGTCATTACAACAAAATTGGATCCCTTTTTTTAAATAATGAGTTTCATACTTATCAAAAAAGAAGAAGAGGGAGAGAAGAGTTATCATTAATTTCTACAAACTAGGAAAGGGGCACTGATATCACTTCTTCTTCATGCCATCATATTTTGCGGCAGTCGAGGGATGGGTGTCATTTATCATTAAAATTGGGTTGATGAAGTGGTTGATTGTTTGGTTCAAACAGTGTGGCTTTGTCATACTTCATGGACTTTTGATGTTTTCATGGTTTCTGCAACTTTCATATCATCTAGATAGTGTGTTGAGTCATTTCGACCCCCACAATACATTAAACCATTTGCATTTTGTTTTCCTTCATCCAAAAAATTTATTTATTTTGTGGCAATTTGAATGTCCCTTGCTTATTCCTTATTGTGTGGATTTGAAAACTCCCACACTCTACCTTTTAACACTCGTGTTATGCCATGAAGTGTATTTTTTCCATGCATGACATTTGACATGTAACCATGTTCCTTCATTCCGCGACTCCTTCAATTTTTGTGGGACACTTTATTTGGGAAACTCGTGGGACACTAAGTTAGTGTCTCATGACTTCCAACCTTAGTCGCATTCAAATTTAATTTCCTTGTGACACCTTTTCCCTTTTGCATCATGGCTTTTCCTTGATAGGCTATAACCTTATTCTCATATAATTGACAAACTTTGCAAAGTTTTATACCTTCCAAGTCCACATAAAATTATGGGTTTTCCATGTCACAAAGCACTAAACTTATTTCCCACCCTTTCGCATCACATATCCAATAACTTCAAACTCATCCTAAGCCAATTTTCTAACCTTTGCGGGCGTGTAAACCCCACGTTTTTTGTCCTTCCCTTAACCCGCAAGAGAATAATTCAATTCCACAAAAGATTGAATTCCTTCTGTCACAAAGGACTAACAAACCTTTGAAAAACACTATCTCCATCAAAAATCCTCCTAATTCCTAAGGTCAAATTCCTTTACCACGTGGGTGAAGAGAACCTATGGAACACTACATTCATGCATTCCACTAAGACTAACTTAGTGTTTTGCAGGTTTCCGAGTGAAAAATGCCTAAGTCCCAACTTAAATGAGTCATCCAAAATTGCATGGGGGTACAATTTTGGAAAATGATAGCCTAATAGGGGCATATCCATGCTCACATATATAAGCACTAGACCTCCAATTAAGAAAGCAACCACATTTTCATATGTACATCTACATAAAGGAAGGTGGAACCCTTTGGGAGAAATTGTGAACCAATTAGTTCGAGTTTTAGATGAAATAGTGGTAAAAATATAGCAACAAGCTACTCACACAAGGAAACAAGTATCATTTTGTGAAGTATATATAGTCACTAAAATGTGGGAATAAGGTGATGAATTCAACTAGCCTAAATTTCTCGCACATGAACTAAATAACAATGCTCAAAAGGTTAGCAAAGCTACTATAAAAACCTTTATGTATCGATGGTTAATTATGTTATTATGTTTTTCGATGGTGTGGGAGTGGTGTGATCAAGTCCAACGGTTGTGTGTTGGTCCACCTAGCTTCAAATCCCCAAGGCACAATCCTCTCTAGAGGTGGTTTCGTTGGACTCCTAATTGCAATACACTAACCGAGTGAAGACATTTTCACTTATGGGTGGCCTTCCAACTAAGCGAGTGAATCCATTTTATGACAAGATGCTCTGCAACAGTGAAGCCAATTTGGGAGTGTTGTATCTACAACGTATGCCAACTAGGAGTCCAAAGAGAGATGCATTTTTAGCTTTATTTTGAACACATAGCTATGTATTTATACAATTCCCTTGTTTGAATTTCATAATTGACAACTGGAATGCAAACCCATAAATGAAAAAGATGCCCAAAAGATAAAGGAGACCCAAAAGAAGTGAGTACGGTGAGAAAGGGTCGGGGGCACCTGAGGGGACAAGAACGCATGGGAGCTTGTCTTGGTTAGGCGTTGGTGTCTCAAGCCATGAAAGATAAAAATCAAAGTTTTGACTGAGCTATAGGGTGTATAAAACCAAATAGAAAATAACAAATAAAGAAAAGAGAACAAAGATAGTTGTTAACCACTAGTTTTCTTGTTTAGGAATCATGTAGATGTTAGCATGCTTTTAGGACCTAGAAATGCACCCAAGTGCATGATTTTGTTGGGAATATGTAGTACTCACATGGTTTGAGTTTACCATATGGTAAATATCATTTACTTATGGTTATGTTGTTTGGTGTAAATATACAACTCATATTTATGGGTTGTTATAAAATATTATTATTTAGAGTGTGTATTGTTACGTGAGTAACAATCACACTAATATAGAAGAAAATATTATTGTGTGCATTATAATATTTAATAATATATAAAGTCTCTATGTTCGGATCTCTACGATTTCCTATCGGTGGTATCAAATCAAAATCTAGATGAGAGTCTTATGAGAGAGACGAGAATGTAAATGAGTTTGCATAGTAATATGTATTTTGGAATAATTTTGTAAACACATAACTCTTTCACTAGTGCATTTTGTGTCATTATCTTCTTATACGGGTTGTTGTGTTTGTGGTCTTCATATCTACACATTTCGAATTCATTCCAATTTTACTTGGTTGTTGTGTTATTGGTGTCTACTTGTATGGTGGATGCATATAAGAAGTTATAATGGTATTTATATTGAATCGGTCATAGTTATACATCAACAACAATGGTTGGGAATAATTATAGATCGCTTCTACACATCTCGTGGATCATTTTTTCTTTGCCATGTTTGCATTGGTTGGAAGCTTAATAGTTAATTGTGCCATTTCTTTGCATATCTACATTCACCTTTGGCGCATCACATCCCAACTCCATCGTTGCTCACTTTTCATTTCTTGTTTAGTCTTTTGGCATTCATTCATGAGTTGAATCAAACACACAATTTGATTTTGTTGTGACCATGTCAACTTTTAGGGACATTACATTCGAATCGAGGATCCTCATCTTCGAAGAAACATCCAATTTATTCCTCCTCAAACCGCATGCTCTTATTCGACCTTGTAAAAATAATGACCGGTAAATTGATTTTTTCACAAAAACCCAAATTTGAAAATTTATGAATTTTTTTGGGTTTGTTTATTTCGATTTTGGAAACAGCTTTTCAAAATATTATGAAAACCCATATCTCGTGTTAAGGATATATCATGAAATCATTTATGGCGTTTTAATTCAAAGCAGGCGATTTAAAGGTCGGGAGCGCCCTAGGCAATAGTTTGAGTGGGCACCCTCCTCAAAAATTTATTTAATATTTTTTCCATAAAGTAAATAAATAAAATATGTCTATATTTTTGTATTTTTAAATTTACATCATGGTCATAATAAAATAATAATAAAAATATATTATTAAATTATCACGGAAGGATGAAAAATATATTGTGGATGGAAAAATTTAATCGTAGGAGATGCTCAGAATGCAAAAAATACAATATTTTATACAAGGCTTCTTACAAGTCTAATTTAGCCTTATCAAGTAGGTGACATGAACTCTATCCTGAAATAAAGCACCATTTTTTCCAAAGAAACAAAAACGTTTATGTAGCTCCCATGGTTTTGTGAAGAGTCGTATTTGGACTAGGCCTACAGATTCCTCCATAAAAAAATAATAGAAAATTTCCCCACAAAATTAAGAATAGAAAATTAAATACTTGTTTCCTTTAATTATACTCACCTCTACTAGATACACCAACAACATTATAAAAAATACATTAACCTTTTTCTAAAACAAATTACACACCTATATAATCTGGAGCTATATCAGAGAATGGGTAACAATACCAAAAAAATCATATGTGCTTATAAATATGTGATATTTTCTTTTACTTGAAAAAATATTAAAAAAAAATTTATGTGTATGTGTGAAATTTATGTTACTATACAATAATATCTATAAATGGGTTGATCAATATTAAGTCTTCAGATAAATTATTTTAAAGTTAAGTTCTAAAATTAACTGACAAAAAGGAAATTTTTAGATTCATGCGCCCATCGACGGTGGCACCTGTGCAATCGCCTAGTTTGCCTAAGGCTTAATCCCTCCGATTCAAGGTACGTGATCTTCAACATGTTAGTCATTGATAATGCTACACTCAATATTGGTGCCTGCAGCAGTGGAAATAAATATATGCATTGTCTATTGCATTTTTGTTATGAAGATATTTTTCAATTGTACATTCCTTACATTTCAAACTCCATGACTTGTGATTTCTATAAAATGACACCAAACCTACAGACGAGTATCCTCATGAATATGTTGTTGAAATTTCATCGCTCAACCTCCAAATCTATTGTCTAACCGTGTTGTGTTATCTTCGTGCAATGTGGTGTTGTCATTCTACTATGTTACATGTCCTTGTTTTCCATTAAATCATCTTGCCTGCAGTTTCTAATACAATGTTCGAGTTTTAAAACATTGATTGAGCCTATGGTTTGTGTTTATTTTTTTATTTAATTGCATAAACAAGTCTTGAGTCATTTTTTCACATTTAGGTAATACTCATTTTATTTAAAATGGTCTATTAATGTCGATGATTTATTTTTTAGTATAGGTAATAGTTTGAGTATTTTTTTATTGTATTAGTATCATAATTAAATAGTCAATTCTTCATTTGGGTCCATTGTCTAGCCAAGAGTCATTTTTAGTACATGTCAAGTTATCAAAAGTGTTATTACATATTTAAATGGTCATAGCTTTGTATTGTCCAGTTAAGACAATTCTTCCTTTGTATGTTGTCTTTAAGAGTCGAGAGTCAACAAATTATTGTATTGTCAAGAGTCAAATTTTGTCTAGTTGTCAAAATCAATGTCAAAGATCCAAGTCGTCATTTTATGTAAATATGGAATTTTGAATCATTGTCATTATAAAAAGTTCGGATTAAAAAAAATTGCCTTACGAATGTATTTTTAGTGTATTACTCAACATCTAGAAAATAAAGTGTTTCATATCGGGAGGGAAGAAAAGAATACGGCCAATGTGGGAAAAATGTGCTTCATATTTACATTCCGTTGAGTTAAGAACACATATAATGGAGGATGGAGGCACGGGAGGATAGAGACAAGCTTAGCTTCTCACATTTGCAAATGACGTATTGGGCCATAAAACAAGATTGTGACATTTTGTTTCAACGTGTTTTTTCGATTGCAATGTGCCTATTTTTATTCAGTTTTTAGTATATTCTTGTTCTAATAAAGTGATTAGTTTTTCCTATGTTAATTCCTTGATATGAAGAATGATAGCACAGATAAATGTACCGTCATGAATCTTGATGAGATGAATAGCCGATGTGTTCTGTTCATACCTAGGTTTGTGGTTAGGCTCTGGAAAACCATTAAAAAAATTTAGATGTGTTCTCGATTGAGTTCACACACTGCAAGGTCGATGTGTTCCCTAGAGTGATTGGTTGATAAGTAGATGCTTCCCGAGTGTGTTCCCATCTTCTTCGGTCAAATGTGTTCTGATAGCGCATAGTTGATAAGAAGTTGATGTGTTCCTTCTTCTACCTTCAATTCGAGTGTTGTACCAAGATCATGAGCAAGCACAGGTGTGGCAAGTTGCAAAGGAAATATGATTGTTTTTCTCCCATGTTCACACTAAGGGGGATGTTGGGAATATGCAGACTCACATGGTTTGAGTTTACCGTATTGTAAATATAATTTACTTTATGTTACGTTGTTTGGTGTAAATATACAACTCATATTTATGGGTTATTATAAATGATTATTATTTAGAGTGTGTATTGTTACGTGAGTAACAATCACACTAATATAGAAGAAAATATTATTGTGTGCATTATAATATTTTATAATATGTAAAAGCTTTGTGTTTGGCTCTCTCTAATTTCAGTATCAAATTTAGTGTCTACATTTTCCCTCACCGTATGATGTTGAGTGAATACTCAATAACATAAAGTAGATAGAATATGTGTACCTTATGATCCTATAGAGCATGCGATGAATAACGTGTCGAGTGGACAAGTGAAGCGTGGAATGATGCAAAGTGAAGCGTGGAGACTAGGAAAGGAAAGTGACCCTAGGGGTGAAGCGTATGTAGTGCATTATACATGTTATTGTGCTTGTTCTTACTATTATAGGCTACTTCTTGTTGCATATTAAGGATAGACTTGTAAAAGAAGAGTGAAAGAGTAGTCAAAGTCGTGTATATGAAAAATTTGAGTAAAACATGTATAAATATGTAAAAGTAGTGACAAAGGAAAGTGTGCACTTGATGTATAAAAGTGTAAAGGATAGAAAAATGTTGTGAAATTTCGTGAAGTGCACATTTTTGGGTGATCTCACGTCAAATGCGAGTTTTTTGGGAGATCTCACGCCAAGTGTGAGTTTTTTGGGTGATTTCACACCAAGTGCAAGTTTTTTGAGCGATCTCACAACAAGTGCAATTTTTTTGGGTGATCTCACACCAAAGAGCAAGTGTTGGGAGAGAGATCTAGTGTTACTCTCCTTCCATGAATCTACCCGATAGAGACCACTATAGATGGTATCTCCTTTGATTTGTTCTTGTTTTCCCAATTAGTTCCATTGTATTGACTATTCGATTGAAATGGATTGTAGGAGATTGCATGTACATTATAAGCGAAGGAGTGTGCTTGTAACTATAGAAATGCTATGAAGGTCTTCGTGAACTTTTTGATCTAAGAAGATGAATGTGTGTGCCCCCATGACATTAGCACCTAGGGGAGGACACAGTGCCCGACAATACTATTTGAGTCTTGGCACGGTGTCTACATGTTGTGCAGAGGACCCAAGTCAAATTATGGGTCATTTTTGGTGAATCTATGTTCTATTTTTGTATTGTCTAGATCTATTATGTAGCTTTGAGATGTCATAGGGTGATTTTTTCACCTAATATATGCCCCCTCATTTGTGTTGCATGCGATGTCGGTAGGAGAATGCGTCCCAAAAGAGAGGACCTAATGTTGTGTTGTATTGTATCCCTATAAGGGGTAGGGGATGTGCATGGTAGAAACTAAGGCACATGCAAACAAA
The DNA here is from genome assembly GCA_018340775.1 of Taxus wallichiana var. yunnanensis. NCBI lineage: Eukaryota > Viridiplantae > Streptophyta > Pinopsida > Cupressales > Taxaceae > Taxus > Taxus wallichiana. The sequence goes on from CM031243.1 coordinate 401,931, forward strand.
GTGGCTAGTAACATGTGTTAGTAGAAAAATTAACAAACATGCAATAGAAGATAATGTAATCAAGAAAGTGTGTAAACAAAGTAGACTATGAAAAGTGAGTTTCAAACATGGGACATCGCTCACAATGTCACAAGATCAATCAAGGCCGAAGCGGCCAAAAGCATACAATGAACAAACAAGACATAAGGCATAGCTCGAAAAAAATAAAATACAATGGAAAACAATGACAACAAAAGTGTATCAAATAACCATGGTGGTATATAGTCCTAAAAGCAAATGCTACACATGAAGCACCTATTAGCATGTTAGAAAGATAAAAATTATGTCAAGGCATGTATGTATCAATGGAAATTAATGTGCTAGTAAGAATAGGAAGTAGTAAATGATGAAATAATAACACATATAATGTGTGAGAGTAGTAATGGTAGATGCCCCCAAGAGCCTCGGTGGGACTGGTAAAAGGTACAATACCAAACATCATTGCAGCGTGTGAAAATCATGGGATATCCGCATTCACTCCAAAATGCCAAGTGAATGCGCATGTGAGTATATAGAAATATAGTAACATACATATTATCTGACTAGCATAGTAAGCAAAGTACATCATGTAAATAGTATAAGAAAGCAAGAGTAAGTGCAACCAAGATATGAAAATGTAGTGAATGAATGTGATGAAATGGAATGTAAATTGTGAAGGTGGAATGAGCAGCTCGCCCCTAGCGAATGTGTATGAAATGAGGTTTATTTATAAATTCCCCAATAATCGTGAAATAACCCTAAAATAAGAGTTTTTCATTGGGAAATGGTTTGAAAATGTGTGCTTTGGAAAGATATATCATAAATCATAGAGTGTGAAAAGTGAATGTGGTGAGGTTCATTTAAAATTTAGACCCTTAGCAGTCAAGTATGAATTGTAGAACTAGAGTGTGTCATTGGGTAATGACGATATAAGATGTGTATCAAGATGTGTAAGAGTACTTGAAAAATATTAAGTGTGAAGCACAAAACATGATATGAGATATTATAGATAACTAATGATGTTATCGGAGGAATAAAGTGTGATGCCCCCTAAGTGTGTGAATGATAGAGATCTATGTGTTAATGTGAGAAGCCATCAATGTAAGGATTAGATTGTTTGAGAAAATAGAATTGGATGCTGAAGTGGAGTAGGGTGGAGAGGGATCTTGAATGGTGGTAGCTTATTTGGGATTGATAACATTGTAGAAGACTTGAGAGGAGGAGGGGATGGACTGATTTTTAGAGGAGGTTTCTTAGTTGGAATTGGTAACCTTTGTAGAAGAATTGAGAGGAGGAGGCGATGGACATGTTGGATGGACTAATTTTTAGAGGAGGTTGCTTAATTGGAATGCATTGGACATGCGGCTCTTAACCCGACCAAAGGAGGAACATTAGTAACTATGGAATGATGCTCATTAGACATAGAAGGACCGGATTTAGGATCCCATTGGGATTTAACAATTGAAGATGTAGCAGGATGTTGTGAAGCAAATGAAATAAAACCCTAATGCTCAAGGTTCTTGATTCTTCATTTTAGAGCATAGAAATCATCGTTATGTCCATTAAGTTTGTGATAATTACAAAATGGGAGACAAATGTATTTTTTGGTTGGTGATAAGGAGGATAACAATGAGTGGATAACAAGTTGATCAATTGGCGGGTGAGGAGATCGGGAAGAATATTGTGTTACTTATCATTTGAATCAAACTTGATAGAGATGCTAGTAGAGTAAGACTTGGGGTTGCTTATACGAGCATATATAAAATACATAGAAGTAGGATGCGATGTAAAAGAAGAACTAACATGGGCTTGAGAAGCATCCTTGAGATGTTGGATTTCAACTTTAAGAGATGTAATTGTGGATTCCATAGCCTGAATTTTATCTTGAAATAAACAATGTAAAGCTTGAATTGACTCTAATATGGGTTGATTGGATGGAGGATTACAATGATAGATTCATCAAATAGATGATCGAAAATGGCACTTACTTGAGTGGGTGGTGTATTGTGAGGGAGATACATAGTGTCTAGGTATTTTTGGAGAAAATATTTACAAGGTGGATGCATTTGAAGTAAATCATGCAAAGAGATTTGAGGAATTTTAGGAGCCATGAAAGAATATTGGATAGAATAAGCAAAATGAGGATCCAAGTGTATGATCACGAGTGGGGTTCACCAAATGATTTAATTTAAAAACTTAATTAAATATAAGTATTACAGAGTCACTTATTGAAATAAATGATAAAATACATAAATGACACAAGAAAACTAAGATGTAAATATGAAACCCTAAGAAAGAGATAGAGAAAGGATGACTTAGCTAATATTCATGTAATCTAGAACTCGATCCGAGAAGGCGAAGTGATGAACAAGATGTAATCAAGTGTCGTTATTGATCTCTGTAAATTATGGAGCTCATGAACAAGGATGGACAAGGGTGCCTATAGGAGGACAAGGGCACTGGGTGCTGATGACCAGATCTGGGCACCCGTGACTATGAAAAACCTCTAGATCTGATTTATTTTGTGTCGCACGGTGTCACAATTATTCTTTGTTAATCACCCGGTTTCGCACTATGACCCCTGAAGGTATCTCAGTAACCTATAAAATATAAATTCACTTGCACAAGCTCAAAAACCACATCAAATATTAAAAATATGTAGAATGGAGAGTCATACTGACTCTTGGCGGTCACCCCAAGAGTGAGCTTGCAATCGAGTATTGTACTACATCTCAGAATCCATGTAGTTCTTGTGAGTGTGTGTATAAATTGTGCCCTAGGATGCCCTTGTGTAAGTTGCACTTAATAGGGGATGTAGCTAGAATGTAGCAATGTATTAGAATGTGTGGATGGAAAAAAATGAACTTCCCCTTCCTATGTCGTGTATGCAGAGTATGTTGTCCCTTTCATGAATGGGTGTTAGATGGATGCCTTAGAGTGATTTAGGTTCATTTAAATGTAAGCTTAGGTTATGATAGTAATGTTTAGTATTTGGCCCTTTATTTTGAACACATAACTATTTATTTATATGATTCCCTTGTTTTAATTTCATAATTGACAACTGAAAGGCGGAACCATAAGTGAAAAATATGCCCAAAAGATAAAGGAAACACAAAAGAAGTGAGTAAGGTGATAAATGGTTAGGACGCCTAGAGGGGATAGGTGCACTGGGTGCTTCCATCCTAGTTGGTATCTTGGTGTTGAATCCATGAAAGATAAACAAGTAAAGTTATGATTGGGATGCATGGTGTGTAATACCAAAATGAAAAGAAGAACCGAAGAAAAGATTTCAAAGATTCAACCACCAGTTTTCTTGCTTAGAATCATATAAATGCTAGCATGCTTTTAGGACCTATAAATATACCCAATGAATGATTTAATGTTTACAACTATAAGCATTATCTATCACCACCTAAGATTACGCAAAGGCACAAGAGCATTATAAAGCATACATATTTCACATCCATGCAAGGGAGAAGGGTTACATTATTCGTATACATAACATAGGAGGGGATTTCATTTCATTTCATTTCACACATCTTGCATACGCATAACAATCTACATCCAGCCCACTATCATTGTGCAAATTACACAAGGGAAACCTAGGGCATTATTACACACAAAATCACAAAGAACTACATGGAGCTTGAGATGTAGTGCAAGACTCGGTCGTAATTTCACTCTTCAGTGACTATCGGGGTCATTATAACTCCCATTTTATATATTTTTATTAGATTTGATGTGGTTTGTGGGCATGTGTTGGTAGTTATCTATTTTACTGAGTTACATGTATGACCATCGACATTACAATGAAACCATATCAATAAAGAGAGATCAATAAAGAAAGCTCCTCTAGCCCAAAAAGACCAAAACCTATGCATCTAAGCGAGACACATGTGCCCAATTTAGTCACTAGCACCTAAGGTGCTCTCGTCCTCCTATGGGCACTTTTTCCTCTCGACATTTAAAGGGTTCCAAACCCTCATCGAGACTATTTGACATTTTTTCAGCCATATTCAACAAATAATCAGTCACGGTCATCTCCAAATCACACGTAATCATCTAAGTCATCATCCCTCTCTCATTTACTTAGGGTTTTACATTGTTGAATTCTTATTGCTTGTGCATACTGTATATAATTATCATAATATCATTTGTTACATTAGTTACTCTAAAATTAAGATTTAATTCAATTTAGATTAAATCATTTGGTGAACCCATTTACTCAAACCCTACCTTTCTTCAAGGCCTTCTTTTTATTCCCATTACCCATAGTAGTCATTTCGTTCCTCTTCAACACATTGAGATTCATCCATCTACATGTAAACTCTCTAAATTAATGGTTACCTTTGATAATCCCCGATTAACTCAATCAACATTCCTCTTGAAAACATTGAAACTTCTGATAGTGAACACTCATACGATGAGGACACCAATGTTGATCAAGAACAACTTGACAAGCTCACTAACTTTTGTTTTGCTTTACGCAACCACCCCACACATATTCCGCATGTCCTCAATGATTTACTCATTGCTAAAGATCTAGAGATGCTACCACTCTCCCTCTTATGGGTTCCTCCTTGACCGCCATGACATCTACCCCACCTTCCACCATTCCTATTTCTATTACTACAACCACCACTCCTCTTCTTCCTCCCAATACTTCCCATACACAACCTGGATCCTCTTCAGAACTCATGACCTAGCCTCATTATACCATGATCTACAAATATAAATTTTCCAATTGCACAAGCCTCTTCATCATTCTCTCCATCTTTATCATCCTCCCTCCTCCTTCATATCCCCTTTGCACTAACCATCTCCTCTTATCTACTACCTCCTAACTTCATTACACCTAAGCTTCCCACCTTTAATGGCCATGGTGACCCTCAATAGCACCTTGGATCCTTTCATCATGTGCATGTCTTGACTATGTCGATGATCTTATGTAGACATAAAATCTATGCACTTGGGTACATTTCTAGGTCCTAAAGCATACTAATATATACATGATTCCTAAGCAAGAAAACTAGTGGTTGACAACTCTTTTTGGCCTTTTGCTTTATCTCTTGCATTCTTACTAGTCTTACACATCTTACAACCTTGTCAATACTTGACTGATTTATATTTTATGGCCTCGAGACACTAGCACCCAGTTAGGATAGAAGCACCCAAGTGCTCATGTCCCTCCAGCGCTCATGACCTTCTTTATCCTTTTCTCACCCTTTTGGTCTCTTTTACTTTTTAGTCACCTTTTAGTACTTTGGGTTGGCCTTTCAGTTGTCAATTACGAAATTCAAACAAGGGAATCATATATATACACTTAGTTATTACTCTCAAATAAGGGACCAAGTACTTAGCATTATCTATTATCACCTAAGTTTGCATCCAAAGGCATAAATAGCATTACAAAGCATCCATCTAGCACATCCATACAAGGGATAAGGGTTGTATCACTATGTATAGGAGGGAAGTTCATTTTATTCCATTTTACATATTTGCATACTTGGAGCATTCTAGATCTTACCCTCTCTGTCATAGTGCAACTCACAAAAGGGAAACTTATGGCATCATTACACACATATTCACGTAAAACTACATGGAGTCTAAGATTTAGTGCAGCGCTCGGTCATAAGATCACTCTTCGAGTGACTATCGGGGTCATTCTAACTCCCCATTCTACATCTTATTTATTATGTTTGATGTATTTTGTGGGCATGTGCAACTAGTTATCTATTTTGTAGGGTCAGACGACAAAGTGACATTCAAGGGAAACCAAAGCAACAAATGAAGATCAACAATGAATCTCCTCCATCCAGAAAAATATTAGAACACGAGTACCTTACTAGTCACTAGCACTTAGATCATTCACTAGCACTTGGGCACTCATGTCCTCCCGTGGGTGCTTTGTCCTGCACATCTTTGAGTTCGAGAACCTCTTGTGAGATTTGACGACACCCTTCTCGGTAGTTCCTCATCTCGGATCACTTGGAAATTAGCTAAGTCATTTATCTCTCTCTTGTTTAGGGTTTTATATTAAATTTTTTTGCTTATCCATTATTGTATTCTATCACTTGCAAATCATTCATCACAGTAGTTACTTTGTATTTAGACTTAATTCCATTTAGATTAAATCATTTGGTGAACCCGACCGATCAAACCCTACCTTTTCACCATGCATCAAATTCTCTCTCCTTCTTAATTTATGGACCAATCCTCTTACCCATCCTATGCACCCAATAGGGTTTTAGCATGTCTGCCATTGTTGATGGTTTTATGCGAAGGCCATACCCAATATCCTCCCCATTTCAACCAACCAATGACCGGTCCAACTATTAATGTGGTCACCACTTGATGTAATAGGCAACCCATGGCTCCACCCATCTCTATTCCACCACCTATCACCTCTACAGTTCCTACCGACACCTCTAAAGGTTATGATATCATTGAGCAACTAAATAATACACTAGCCAAAATATCTCTTTATGATCTCTTACGCACTGCACCAAATTTTCATCATACATTAGAGGCTACCCTCTTCTCTATCCAAATTTCAAGTGACAATTCTCCTATCACCTTCGCTCATCTCATTCAATCCCTCAAAAATTTACCACATGCCATATAATTCAATAATTAGGATATTCCTCTACCATTGTTGGTGATCCTTTGTCACCTTTGCTTATTACAGCTACTATTAGTTGTCATTATATTAAGTGTGTATTAATTGACAATGGCTCTGTTGTAAATCTATGTTCTCTCTCATTACTCATGCAATTACAAATTCTTCATAATCTAATCACCAAATCCGCTACCGTTTTTATGGCTATGATTCTATACACACAAATACATCGGCACCATCACCTTGCCTTTACAAGTTGGACCCAAAACCCTCCCCACTTTATTTTATATCATTAATACATCATTTAGTTCAATTACTTACTTGGTAGACCATGGATCCATGTTATGCATGTTGTTCCTTCTACGGTTCATCGGTGCGTAAATTATTGCATGATGGCTATGAGTATACTATTTCTTCTTACCACAACCCATTCAAGTTTTGTCACATATATCCAGCTACTACCATGCCTATACCTCCACTCAACCCGATTCCATACCATAATATCGATACATATAATGTCATTCAATCTAGTGTTACTATTACTTCATCTCCCTTAATAACTACCTTTTATCCCTACACATACCACTGATCTCATTTCCCCTACCATACATCCCTCTATCATTAACATTACTCCACCCTTTATTACCCCTTTTACTCCTCCATCCACCACCCCCTCTCAATATCCTTAATAATGCTACCCAACACGATAATGTTTCCACCAACTATTTCGATGATGAGGTTGTTCTTTATAGAGCTTACTAATGATAAATTGTGCAACCTTAACTTCACTCCTATTGAGGTTGATGAAACCTATTTCCAAGACACATTGTTGTTCTTATTAGCCCCGATGAAAATCAATTCAGAAACCTCCTTCCTCTATTACCGCCATGATTCCTTTCTAAATAAATGTTTATATAGTGGGACGTCATACCACCTCCTTCATCTCCCAGATCAGCTCCGATTCACAACTAGATCCATTCACATGCACCTTATTCATAGATGGCTCTTATTTTCCTCATATTCCATTCAATCGCACTTGTTCGGACACTATCTCCACACATGAAGGCTTAAAGACAATCAGCTTCATGATTTCGATCTCCTCCCCACCACATTTCCCCACCTATATCCTAGATATGTACTTATTACTACTACTTATGGTCTTTTTGTCTTTCATTTGTCAGGAGTCTTCATCGCACACACACTTGTTCCTCTCCACTCACCCTTGGAAAATCTTGGCTCAACTACATTGGTGGCACTCTCTATCCCAATCATATTGATATCACATTTCCTATGCCTTTTGGTTACATCTCCATTTCGCAATGACTCCTTCCTTGTCTATACACAAAACCTAAGTCACCTGGTATGCACATGATTGTCCACAACCTCCTTTTATTGATGAAGAATATGTTATGGGTATGTATAATTTACGTTGTATAGGCTCATTCCATAATAATCCTCACACTATTGCCTACAATGCTTCTTTCACTAAATCTAGACTTATTCCAGTCCAAGCACTAAAAATATAGGCAATATTGGAATCCAATATTACTAGTTTTGGATTCCAAAATGTTAAATATTGGAATTTACTATACTCTAAAATCACATATATTAGAATTTATTGCACTCCAAAATCACATATATTGGAATTTGAAAATCAAAATATGAATTGGAAAATATTATACCCATTATACCTCCTTGAGTCTAATATATTAGATTACAGATTAAATTAATGAATCTAGGGAAAATTGTTTAATAATTTCAATGAATCCAACATTGATCTACAAAAAAATAAACATAACATGTTTGTTTACATAATACGGGCAATAATCACAGCTAGGCTTAATTTTTCCTTTGGAATAAGTTTTTATCGTTTTAAAATGCCTTTAAGATTAAAATATGCAGATCGGGAAAAATTGTTTAATGATTTTAGGGAAGCCAACATTTATCTACAAAACAATAAAAATAACATGTTTATGTTTTATATGGGCTAGTGGCCATTAGGTATTATTTATGCTTTGGAATATGGTTCTTATCAGTTTTAAAATGTATTTAAGATTAAAATATGTAGATCTGGGGAAAATCATTTAATGATTTTAGGGAAGGCAACATTGATCAGAAACAATAAATAGAACATGTTTATGTTTTATATGGGGCGGTACATTGGGCTTCATTTTACTTTGGAATAAGGTTCTTATCAGTTTTAAAATGTCTATAAGGTTAAACTATGTAGGTTTGGGGAAAATTGTTTAATTATTTCAAGGCATCCAACATTGATATGGAAAACAATAAAAAAATATGTTTCTATTTTATACAAAGACAATGACCGCTAAGCTTAATTTTTGCTTTGGAATAAGGTTCTTACCGGTTTTAAAATATTTTTAGATTAAACTATGTAAATCTGAGAAAAATTATTTAATGATTTCAGGGAAGCCAACATTGATCTATAAAACAATAAACAAAACATGTTTTTATTTTATACAGGCTAGCGGCCATTAGGCTTAATTTTTGCTTTGGAATAAGGTTCTTATTAGTTTTAAAATGTCTTTAATATTAAACTATGTAGATATGGGAAAAATCATTTAATGATTTCAAGGAAGCCAACATTGATCTGCAAAATAATAAACAGATCATGTTTTTTTTTTATACGAGCTAGCGGTCGTTAGGCTTAATTTTTGCTTTGGAATAAGGTTCTTATCAATTTTAAAATGTCTTTAAGATTAAACTATGCTAGATCGGGAAAAAATTAATGATTTCAGGGAAGCCAACATTGATCTACAAAAATAAATAAAACATGTTTCTATTTTATACTGAATTTAAGCAAATTGCTAGGCTTAATGTTTGTTTTGGAATAAGGTTCTTATAAGTTTTAAAATGTCTTTAAGATTAAACTATGCAGATTGAATAATTAAAAATGCCTTGTGTCCTAGCGACCGCATTAGGCTAATGACATTCAAGAGATGTGAGACACTTCGTGTTCATTAAGTTACATTTCTTTTTTCACATTGTACTAGAAATAACTTTTTTTGTTGCAAAATTTTGAATTAAAAAAATGATTGCAAGACTTTGTGAATCTTTAATAACTTTAAGGTAGTTATTTTATTCCATATAAATGCACAATATATTGTTTGATTTTAAAGCAAAAATATAATTTAAACGTGTGACACCCCATAATTTCACTCAAAAAAAAAAAAACTAAGTTAGAGGTGGAAAAATTATGCAATAATTTTTTTAGGTAAAAGAATGTTAAAATGATGGGAATAAAGTTTCAAGTTTACGTCATTAGTTGTGGATGTGCATCACCGCACTATGCCACTAGGTTTTTTCCGTACTTACGAATAATCATTCTATGCGTATGAGCGGTAAACGGTTAAATTGGAAAAGACAATAATCGTGACATTACTTCAATTTGCAAGATGGTTTTCACAATAATATTTCTATAAGACAAAGATAAATTATTATATTTCCTTGCACAAGTTTTAATTAAAGCACTGACCTCATGTCAAGGACCTATTTACTGATCGACACTTTATTTACCTTGAACTAATTTACTACTTATTTACTAACATGGACAATCATACTTTATCCCATTAATCTATTTAATTATATTCTCGCACTAGTTTATTATTATCATTTGACTAGAGAAATAATTTTTATTAGCTTAACGCTTTTTTTCTAATTATTATCCACTTCAACCACATTTGACCCTAAGGTAAAGTTTGCTTAGCCTTAGTTGACCATTATTTCCTTATACGGGTTTTCAAGGTGTAAGTTATTCAAATAACTATGGTATTTTGACATTTATTTTACCTTGCTTTGGAACCTTAGTTAAAAAGTAATAATTATAATCCTATTAAATAAGGAAATCTCATTAGAGTTAAAGATGTTTAGTTATCTCAAATGAATAGAATTTTGCCATTAAAATATTTATAAGAGGTTCATTATAATATTTTGTAATGGCCTTATAATGTATATATAATGGTTTAATTTCATAAGGTTGTGATATTATATGATATAACATTATAACGTTTTAGATGTTAAAATGTCAAATTTTACAAACATTATAATCCTCATGACAACATCATAATATATGAACCTTATATTAAATGTTATATGTCTTACAACTTGTTTTAAACGCTATAACATTATATCATTATTATATTATATAATAATACTATTATACATAATATAATATTCTAGATGTTATAACCATAGTACTAATAGCGTTATAAATATTTAATAATGTTATCTATATATATGTATATGTGTGTGTAAGTAAGATTGTATAAAATATAACATTATAATTATTTCATGATCTGATTTATAACATCTATTACCATAGGCATTATGTATTTATATATAATAATATATTAAACCTATAAATATCTATACTCTATATAATATAAAGTATAATATTATAAATACTATTCTAACATATATCCATATATCATTTCTTTTGGCATATTTTTAAAGACATGGGGAGAAGCGGGCTGACCCGTGTGATTAGGTAAGGGGCAGGGGAGCAGTCGTAGCCAGGGCGGCCATGGCCCCAAATTTGTTTTGTTTTTGTTTTCTTTACGTTGTAATCCTATTCTACTGGGAGACACTTTCTCATTTTTTGTCGTCCTTCCTATGGTCTATTCCGTCTCGTTCTATGGGTTGTTCCGTGTGGGTGGTTTTTTTATTTCTTTTTTTATTGTTCTTTGGTGTCGTTCCAAATGCTCGTTGTATCCAACACTCTCTATGACCACCTTTTTTATCCGGTTGGTTTGTATGTGGCTGGCGGATGATGTTTGTTGTAATTTACATGCAAGTCTCATTAATGTGACTGGTTGCCTCTCGCTTTAGTAACACATATCTGCTCGAACAAAAACAAAATAAATTTTTCAATGGTTGAAGATTTTGGTTTTTGAATATACTGGTCAGTTTTTTCAACAATGCAACCGATTTATTATTCTTTTTAAGCCCGTGCAACTTTGACTTAGAGGGATCTATCTTTAATTTAGACAAATAAGATCACCTTAGCATTGTAAATAGCTTGACATGTTTTGGTGGAGAAAGCAAACATTTTCTATTCAAATAATGACAAACAGAAGAGGTATTATCATATTTATACAATTTTTGAATATTAAATTCATGTCATTATGAATTTCATGGGAATTTACACAACCTATTTTTTAGAGTCTGTGAACATCCCCAATTTGAACCATATTTAGAACAGAACACATTCGATAGAATCTTGTATTTCTTGTTTCCTGAACAAGGAAACTTCTAACTCCATTTCAAGAATAAGGCACTTATTAATTTCAACGTCAATGTATTCAACCTAAATACACAATGTTCGCTGATCAATAACTTTTGAAGATAGAACCATACTCGACTTCATGGTTGACATCATCATCAACAAAAATAACCACATATCAACATGATAGTTTTTCGGTGAATGCATTTCTACAAACCATTCCTCATCTCTCTTCTTCCAACCCTCTACTCCTTCAATGAATGGAATTTACACGAACAGAGTGCGACCAATGGAAGACATATTACGTAAAAGGAATTAAACAAATTAATAATTCATAAATATATGGGAAGGATAAAAAAAAATTCAATAGATCAATAGAAAGGAGTTGTTGTATCTTAATCTGATTATTTTTGTAGATTAACAAATCATTAGAAATGGAACTTTAGAGCTTAGCGGTTGCTAGGAAAACTTTCAACAAGCTATAGAATACGAATGGAAAGGATAAGTACTTTGTAGATTAATTTACATCATTGGCTTAATAGATCAGTAATAATCTACCTAGCATTCGTTAATCACAATTGTTTGTAATGTTATGTCAAAACATTGTAATACACATCGTGTTTAATGGCCGCTTAGGGGTGGAATATCATGTCGGAATATCTAATCGTAATAATGAAGTTTAGCATTAGCTAAGTAGTGTATTTTATGCAAGAAGAAAAAAATATGTGAAGAATAAACATTTCATAGTATACATGATTATATGTTGATAACAAATCAATGTAAGATATTTATTGTTTAGCACTCGTTACGCAATGCCTCAAAAAACTATAGAATACAAATGGGAAGGATAAAAAAATTGTAGATTAATTTCCATCATTGGCTTGTGAGGAATGTAATAATCTACATAGCAGTCGCTAATCTCAACATTTCATCTTAGTGATCGCTAGGCTTGGAATATCATGTCCAAATATCTAATCATATTAATGGAGCTTAGTGTTAGTTGAGTAGTTTCTTTTATGCTAGCGAAAAACATTATGTGAATTATACACATTTCGTAGTATAGAGGATTATAAGTAGAGGGGATTAAGCCTTAGGCAAACTAGGATTACAGCTTGGCAGGGCGCGCCGTCGATGGGCGCATGAATCTAAAAATTTCCTTTTGTCCATTAATTTTAGAACTTAACTTTAAAATAATTTATCTGAAGACTTAATATTGATCAACCCATTTATAGATATTATTGTATAGTAACATAAATTTCACGCATACACATAAAAAAAATTTGTAATATTTTTTCAAGTAAAAGAAAATATCACATATTTATAAGCACATATGATTTTTTTGGTATTGTTACACATTCTCTGATATAGCTCAGATTATATAGGTGTGTAATTTGTTTTAGAAAAAGGTTAATGTATTTTTTATAATGTTCGTTGGTGTATCTAGTAGAGGTGAGTATAATTAAAAGAAGCGAGTATTTAATTTTCTATTCTTAATTTTGTGGGGAAATTTTCTATTATTTTTTTATGGACGAATGTAGGCCTAGTCCAAATACGACTCTTTCAAAACCATTGGAGCTACATAAACGTTTTTGTTTCTTTGGAAAAAATGGCGCTTTATTTCAAGATAGAGTTCATGTCACCTACTTGATAAGGCTAAATTAGACTTGTAAGAAGCCTTATATAAAATATTGCATTTTTGCATTATGAGCATCTCCTACGATTAAATTTTTCCATCCACATTATATTTTTATCCTTAGTGATAAGTTAATAATATATTTTTATTATTATTTTATTATGACCATGATGTAAATTTAAAAATACAAAAATATAAACATATTTTATTCATTTACTTTATGGAAAAAAATATTAAATAAATTTTTGAGGAGAGGCGCCGGTGAAACTATTGCTAGGGCACTCCAGGCCTTTAAATCGGCCCCGATTATAAGCCAATAACAAATCAATGTAAGATATTTATAGCTTAGCGGTCGCTAGGAAATGCCTCAACAAGATATAGAATACAAATGGGAAGGATAAATACTTTGTAGAGTAATTTTCATCATTGGCTTGTGTGGAATGTAATAATTTTCCTAGCGGTCATTAATCTCTACTATTCGTTATGTTGGATCAAAGCATTGTAATACACATTGAGCTTAGTGGCCGCTAGGCTTGGAATATTCAATAAGCTATAGAATACAAATGGGAAGGATAAATACTTTGTAGATTAATTTCCATCATTGGCTTGTGTGGAATGCAATAATTTGCCTAGCAATGTTTGCCAATCTCAATTGTTTGTTATTTTGGATCAAAGCATTGTAATGCACATATAGATTAGAACCACTAGGCTTAAAATATCATGTTGGAATATCTAATCGTATTAATGGAGCTTAGCGTTAGCTAAGTAATGTCTTTTATGCAAGCTGAAAAATAATATGTGAATAATAGACATTTCGTAGTATACATGATCAAACACCAATAACAAATCTATGTAATATAGTTATAGCTTAATGATCACTAGGCAATACATCAACAAGCTATAGAATACAAATGGGAAGAATAAATACTTTGTAGAGTAATTTAAATTTCAAAAGTTTAAAATTAATCGTTTGCATTAATGCCACCCGATTTGACAAAGAAGGCCATTGTTGCTTTGACATGCATTAGTTATATATAACAATTTCTTATTTTCAAAATAGCGATCGAATAACAAATCATGGTGTACCTTAGCGGTCATTAGGCTCTACCATTAGATATAGTCATTGTAAAAACTATTTGTACAACTTTGGATCACTATTGTTTTCATTGTTTATAATTGTATCATATTGGATGGACTATCCCTGGCGGAGCCAAGTGTTGCATTATATACCCTCGAGAGGGATCAAGCCTTATGTAGTTCTCATAAGATATAATGTGTATAACACATAATTCATATTGGTTTGTATTAAATAAAATTATTAGCGACTACTAAGATCCATTACTTATTAAAAGGAACAACTTTGTGGTGGCTACACTCAACAGATTTCTTATTTTGAAAATAGAGATAGAATAAAAATCATGGTCTAGATTAGCGGCCGCTAGGTTACAACCATTACCTCTTGTCATTGTAAAAACTATTTGTACAACTTTGGATCACTAGTATTTTTCATTAATTATAATTACATCATATTAGTTGGACTATCCCTGGTGGAGCCAAGTTTTGCACTACATACCTGGAGAGGGATCAAGCCTTATGTAGTTCTCATAAGATATATTGTGTATAACACATAATTCATAACGGTTCGTATCAAGGAAAATGTTTAACAACCACTAAGCTCCATTACTTATTGAAAGGAATGACTTGACAATCGTTAGGCTCAACAATTTCTTGTTTTCAAAATAGTAATCGAATAAAAATCATGGTCTTCCTTATCGATCGTTAGGCTCCTACCATTTGATTTAGTCATTGTGAAAACTATATATAAAACTTTGGATCAATGTTATTTTTTATTTTTATAATTATACCATATTGGTTGGATTATCGTAGTCATTTATTTACCCTTAACAACTTTAATAATCCCAGCGCATCACCTATCATCTAGTGGGCACTTGGTTCTCACCCGAGGCATGCGCGAGCATCGAGCCCCTCCTTTATGTGAGCTTTGTGAGAAGGTTCCACCATTAATGGAGGATGATTTGTAAAAGGAGTACATTCACTTATTTAAAGAGGTAGAAAATGCAACTAGCAGATCTAACATTAGTGCATCACAAAAGCTAAAGAACATTGCAAGAAGCATAATAAACTAGATCTGAGCCATGATAAGTCAAATGACATGAGGGTTTACACCCTTAAGCAAAATATACATAATGAACCCAAAGATATATTGATTTAACATAGTTCAGGTAGCCACATTACAGTAAAAAGGGTCATCTCAGACCATATACAGTAAAAATAACAAGGACTTAACTCCCGTAGATCCTTCCCCATATGAGACCCTATCTATATCTTTCCCATTTTAACCCTTATTACAGATCCTAGTGCCATACAGAGGTTTATGGCATCCCTCACAACCCTTAGCACTAAGTGCTCTAAACCCTAGCACTACTGTAGCACATTGTTACTCTGCTTCTTATTCTTTATGTGTTCCCTCTGTCTCCCATCCTCTCTTGCATTCTATCTTTTCCTATCTCTTTGTCCCTCTTCTATCTTCTCCTCTATTATCCTCTTTGTTTCTCTCTTTGTCTTTAGCCCGAGCATCTCTCTTTATAGGATTAGCACCCACCGCCATGCCTCTCCTGCATGAGCAGTTGCGTGTCAAGTGTCGATGTGGTCCTCCATTGGTGAATTTTTATCCCTTTACAAACCCTCCACTCTCTACAATGATGTCTTCTAGGAATATTCCCTACGTGGAATATCCTTTCTTGACCTCCAAGGTTCCAGGTTGGCACCTTATCCACTCATCACACCTAGTCGGGTCCTCATGTTTTTCCTCAAGTGCCTCCAGAATGCCAAATATGGCTAAGTCTTTTAAACATGTGTTTTGCTTCCCGTGCATTCCTTGTTTCATTTAAAGCCTTCTTAAACCCATTTTTCCTATGTGCTTTCCCCGAGTGTCTTTCTTCTTATTGGTCCCTGTGCGCGCATGCCCTTTTATACTTAGTCAATGTTTTAGGGCCCAACAATTATCCCTAAAAGAGCTAAGTGTTGTACTACATACCATTGAAAGAGATAAAGACTTATGTATTTTTCATAAGATATAATTGGTATAACACATAATTCACATCAGTTCATATCAAGGAAAATATTTAGCATTGTTAAGCTCCATTACTTGTGTTAGGTCTTAGTGGCCACTAAGATATTTCTTTCAACAACACTTTGTATGTTTTTTGTTGTCCATTTATTTTTGACAAGAAGTTCGATGACGGCTAGCCTCTATATTTTCTAGGATTCCATTCCAGAATGTGAAAACTATATGTACAACTTTGGTTCTCTATTGCTTTTGTATTGTTTACAATTGTGTCAAATTGGTTGGACTATTCTTAGTTGAGCCAAGTGCTACAAAGTACATACCCTCGAGAGGGATCAAGCCTTATGTAGTTCTCATAAGATATAATGTGTATAACATATAATTCACATCGGTTTGTATCAAGGAAAATGATTAGTGACTGCTAAGCTCCATTACATATTGAAAGAAAGGCTTTTTCAAAATTTTAAATTTCAAGAGTTTAAATTTCATTGTTTGCATTAATCTCACCCTCTTTGACAAGGAATATTAGTTGTTATACCCTGGCATGCATTAGTCATCCACACATCCATAACCAAATATCCATTAACTCTTGCATGGGAGATTCGTTCCAAATATTCAGCAATGACCGCTTGTTAAAATTGTTGGGAGCAATGTATAAAAGCAGACTTCTAGAGGTTATTCCATCTTGAAGACTATTATTCAACAAGGTTAGATAATAGTAATATAAGTTCAACATTAACACTACCAACATACACATCATTCGGGTAATATTGGTTTTGGGTCGGGTGATGGCGAAAGGGAAGCGAAGCCTCGTGGACGAAGCAGTCACTTTTTGAATCTCATCCCCCACAATGATCACACAGTTTCACCTCCCCGTGATGTGGTGATGGTGCCCTTGACGGGCCGGGGCCTATCGGAAGCCTTGCAAAGCGCGTCGGGTCCCCGATGCCCGTGTCGGGCGGTGCTAGAAGGTATTGACAAAAATTGCCCTGGTCTGCTTCGTCCCCCTGCGGACCCATCCACCTCCATTTCCGTGTCCTTGGAGGACGATGTTGTTTTAGCAGCCCAAACAAAGCTTCTCTTCTAGAGCAATCTTTGCAAAATTCGTTGGTCATAGATTGGCTGTGGAAGGCATTCAAAATTGGTGTGAAGCACAGTGGGGTAGCACTGTGTATTTGTTTCCTTGAAAGGGGCTTTTTCCTAGTTTTATTTCAGTAGCACCGCTCAGAAGGATGACACCATGGTGAGGAAAGAATTTCTTCTAGCTGATTCAGGCTTGGCGATTCGTGATTGGGAGCCTCACTTCGACACGGCTAGAGTAGAAATGGAAGGATTACAAGTATGGGTTAGACTCTATTCATTGCCAGTGAGTTTTGGTCTGCTCCCATTCTCAACAAAATCTACTCAAGTCTGGGACGCGTTGTTCGCATTGACCCTGTCACTCTGGAAGGTACCCTCTCTTCTTTTGCTAGGATTTGCATTTCCATCGATCATAATCAAAAGCTTCAAGACATTATTCTCATCTCCACCCAGTCTAGGCTTTGGGAGCAAAAGGTGGAGTACGAAGGTGTCTCTAACACCTGCTTTAAATGCAAAAAACCTGGCCACTTCCGTAAATTCTACAAAATACCCCTTCTTCTAGCAAACTAGAATGGAGAAAAAATCCTCTCCCCCTCCCTCTCATGCAATCACGCCTCATTCCACTCGTGTGGTCTCTTCTGACCCCTCCCCTGTTCTTGAGTCCTTAACTCTGGACCCTGGTACCATCTCTTTGGTAAAAGAAATGGCAGCAGTGGTTAAGGACTCTACTAGGATTTTATCCCTTTTTCATGATGGTATCTCTCTTGGCCTGGGAGGGAACGCTACCTCTCTGGAAAAATGGGTGAATGAAAAGGATGAACTACTCCAGTCTAATGATGGTGACTCCATTGGTTCATAGGAGGCTGACCACGAGGCTCATTCTTCTGGTAATTTGTAGCTTTGTCCGATTCTCCCAACACCTCCACTTCTTAACATGGATCTTGGTCCGAAAAGCATTCTGGGTCGCCTTCTAAGAGTAAAATCTCCCTAAATGAGGTTGCGCTGGGAAGCAACTTCAACTTTGTTCCTTCTTTCCCTCTATGAGTAGGAGAGGCGAGTCCTCTCTGAAGATCAAATGATCCTCTTTTCTTGGAACGTTAGGGGCCTTAATGCCCCTAACAAACAGTGTCTGTTAAGACGTTATGTTTCCGATGTTACTGTTGATATTTTCCTTCTACAGGAAACTAAGATGTCAGAGGATGGTTGCAAAAATGGATGGTTTCAAAGATGGAAAGGTTGGGAAGGTTGCTTTCGATTCTTCAGTGCCTCAGGTGGTCTTGGAATTCTTTGGAAATCCAGTTGTTGCACTCTTGAGCCTATTCTCGTTGATTCGAACTTCATTTGGTGCAAGGTTTTTATTAAACATTCTGATGAGTCCTTTTTCTTATGCAATGTTTATGGTCCTCTAATCTGATCAGAAAAAGAGATCTTTGGTCTAAACTTCATCTGGTCCTTGATTCAGCTATCAACTCCAAGATTGTCATTCGCTGGCGATTTCAATGCTACTCTTTCTGATCTTGATAAGCGCGGAGGTATTCAATGGCAGCCACGTTCACAAGTGGACTTTACATCTTTTGTTTCTTCTACCAATCTGGTTGATGTGGAACCTAGCCAGGGTTGGTTCACGTGGAATAATAGGAGGCCTGGGTTCAGTTCCTTGGCAGTGCATCTTGATAGATTCCTTGTTTCTGAATTTTGGTTGCAGAATAACTTCCTTCTCAAATGCTCTGTTCTTCCACTCTCAGGCTCCGATCATTTCCCGATCTCTCTTAATATTTCCTTCGACCTGCCCCCTCAATGTTCACCCTTCAAATTCAAAAACATGTGGTTGCAGGATCCATCACTCAGGCCTCTGATTAAATTCTGGTGGGATTCCTTCACAGTTAATGGGACCTGGATGTTCCAACTCTCCAAAAAGTTATCCCTATTTGAAAGACAAGCTTCAAAGCTGGAATATTTCAAGCTTTAAAAATATTTTTCAGGAAAAATAGAGAGTTGAGAAGGAGCTCCATATTGAACGATTCTATACTCTCTCATGGGATGCTTCGGGCTGATTTCCTCAAAGAAAAATCACTTCTCAAGGAATTGGGAGATCTTCTTCTAAAAGAGGAAACTTATTGGCGTCAAAAATCCAGGGAAGTATGGCTGGCAGACGGCGACAAAAATACTAAGTTCTTCCATGCTTCTGTTAAAGCCAAAAGAAATTTCAACTACATTTCATCCCTCCAGTTGGATGATTTATCTGTTGCGTCCACTCAATCTCAGATCAAATCCGAAGCAGTGTCCTACTTCAATAAGCTCTTGAATGGTGAATCGGCAACCCCCTTGGTGCGTAATCTTCCTTCTTCCACCAGATCCCTGCCTCGGTCACAGATGCTGATAATGAATTGCTTCTCTCCCCATTCTCCAAGGAGGAGGTTGAAAAATTGTTTTTTCTATGAAGAGAGAAAAAGCACCCGGTCCTGATGGTTTCCCCGCCTCATTCTTCCAGGACTTTTGGGATGTCATTGGGAACTCTATTTGGAATGCAGTTGAGGAATCATGGCAAACAGAAAGATTTTAGGTGCTCTCAACCACACTCTCATTTGCATGTTTCCTAAAAAATCTCTGCCGAGTCTATGGATGATTTCAGACCTATTTCTCTTTGCAACACGACATACAAAATCATCTCCAAAGCTATTGCAAATAGATTGAGTCCACTTTTGTCAAAATTGGTTGCTCAAGAACAAAGTGGCTTCATCCCTGGTAGGTCAATAACCGATGGGATCATCATCTCTCATGAATTGATTCACACACTTCATGCCTCCTCCCGGTGGCATGATGCTGAAACTGGATTTTAGCAAAGCCTACGATCATGTCAATTGGAGGTTCCTCATCAAATCTCTTCAAGCCATGGGCTTTAGTAGGAATTTTTGTAATTGGATCTTCAGCTGCATAGCCACTCCTCGATTCTCTATTCTAGTTAATGGTTCGGTTGAAGGCTTCTTCCAAAGCAGTAGGGGATTGAGACAAGGCGATCCCCTCTCCTCTTTTCTTTTTATTTTGGTCACCGAGGCTCTTAGTGAAGCATCAAGTCTGTCATTCGGATGGATCCCTCAAAGGTATTCTAATCACCTCCAATCTTCCAGCCCTTTCACACCAACAATTTGCAGACGATACTTTTCTTTTTGGTCAAGGATCTATCCCTGAAGCTAAGTGACTTTCTTCTATTCTTGATTCTTATTCTTCTGCGGCAGGACAAGTTATTAACTTTCATAAATCTGTCATTTTCTTCTTTAATGTTGCCCCTAGATTACAATGCAGGATCAAAGCAATTCTCGGCTTCACAGTGGGAGTTCTCCCACACAAATATCTGGGTATTCCACTTTTTCATGGGAATGGCAAAGCGCATCTTTGGGACGGGCTCTTAAACTCCATCTCTTCTAGACTTCTCTCATGGAAAGGAAAATGGCTATCCTGGCTGGTCGAGCCCTTTTAATTAATTTTGTTCTCCTTGCCATTCCAATCTATATGTTGTCTATCCTGCAGATCCCCAAATCTGTTTTGCTCAAGATTGAAAAGATTGTGAGAACCTTCTTATGGCAAGGAAATAATGAAGAGTGCAAATTTCACCTTGCAAACTGGGAATTGGTCAAACTTCCAAAACACCTCAGAGGGATGGGAATTTTGGACCTTGCTCTCCAGAACTCTGCCCTCAGAGCAAAGCTTGTTTGGAATTTCATTTCCAACGTCAAAAAGGCAGCTTTCCAAGTTCTTTCACATAAGTATCTCGGTGGGTGTCACCCCGAGTTATTGTTATCCAGCTCAGAGCTCCCCAAAGGTTCGCACATCTGGAATTTCTTTTGTAAGTCCAAATCCTTGATTGCTGAGTCAGTCTCTTGGAACATCAACAACGGATAGCTCGCCACCTTCTGGGATGAAAGTTGGAATGGCTCCCCCTCTTAATCTCACGTCTGCTCTTAACAGAGTCATGAATTTGGCCAAGTTGTCTTGGGGATCTTTGGTTGCTGATTACGGCCGTCAGAATCCCGATGGCTCACCATCCTGGCTTTGGAAGGATGTCTCCATTATCGAGCTAATGCACAGGAGTCCAACCTCCTCAAGGATGCCATACAAGACAAAAACGTGCACTTTCTCAATAAGGATGACTGTTTGATTTGGCTTGGGGATGCATCAGGTTCTTACTCTGTGAAAGTAGGTTATAATATTCTCATCTCTCGTTCAGGCCAAGGGCTTCCTTGTTCCTTTGGCTGTTGGCATCCCAGTATCTCTCCTAAGGTGGCTATTTTCGGTTGGTTGGTTTTGAAAAAGAAGGTCCTTACCCAAGTTAGGTGGAGATCTTGGGGTTACGCCGGACCTTCCATGTGTGTGTTGTGTGGTGCCGTGGAGGAAGATCTTGATCACCTCTTTTTATTTTCCCTTTTGCCTCTAGCTGTTGGGATTGGCTCCTGAACAAATTAAATCTAGCCTGGGCTCCTTGTAATAATATTGGAGTGACTCTTCTCTCCTGGCCATCCTTTAACTTCAACAAACACCCTCAACTCTATTTGGTGCATTGCCCCATACTTCCTTCTCTGGCACATTTGGTGGGAATGCAATCTTCGTCTCTTTAGGGAACAATCGGCTGAGTTGCCAACTTTTCTTAACAAGTTGGAAGTGGCCATTTTGAGAGAGTTAGTGCTAATTATTTATCACACTCAACTTTCTCCTCCAGGATTTCATTATTATGCATTCTTGGCCACTCATAAAACAACTCAGACCAGGCTCAATAGTTAAAAAAGGACTTTCACAAGTTGAAAAATCAATTCGAAGGAAAAGGGCTAGGTGGCGTCCCCCTCCGAAGGGCACTTGGAAACTTAATTTTGATGGCGCCTCTAGAGGGAATCCAGGTAAATCAGGTGCAGGTTGTATTCTCAGGGATGAACTTGGTAATCTTATCAGAGCTGGCTCCTTCCCTCTCAGAGATGGCTCGTGCAATTCTACCGAAGCCCAAGCACTCCTGGAAGGAGTCAAGATGGCTACCCAGTTAGGTTGTCCTCATTTATTCATCGAAGGGGATTCCCAAATTATCATATGTGCAGTTTCTAGAGGCTCATCCCCTTCATGGAAAATCAACATCTTTATCCCTCAAATTCTTTATTGGTTAGATAAAATCAGCACATGGAATATTACTCATAACTTTAGAGAAACTAACCATGCGGCTGATTTCCTTGCAAATTTTGCTATCGATCACCCTACCGCCAACATCACTTCAGGAACAACTCAAGATTGGATGGGGTGTCAAACTTAATTTCCCACGAGCGGGCCAGCTCATCCTTGCTTTGTTGGGAAGTGGCCTCTCACGTGTGTAGTGTTCCTTTTAAGTGTGGGAGCATCCATCACTTTTTTCGGTGGTGGATCTTCTTGCCACTCTTGCAATCGATTATTCACACGTTGCTTCTATCTCTAAAGCATCATTTCAGCCTAGGTGGGCTTGCGACATTCCTTACCAAAGAAGTTTTCCCCAAAAATGTGAGGCCTGGTTTCTATAAATGTCGTTCGTGTTTTCTTCCTCTTCATCTTTTTGTCTGGCTCATTCCCCTGGTTTGGCACTTTTGGCCTCCATGTCTTTTGTTGGCTTCCGTTTGTCACCCTTCGTGGCCAATTCAAAGAACTGGCAGACTCCTCTACCATCGATCGCCATCGCCTCTCCATAATTTTTAAATATTCCTCGCAGGAAGAGGCAGAAGCCATAGAAACCATTCTCGGTGATTCCTATCACTTCCGAGCTAGTTGGCCAAGAACGGATTCGGATATTGCTTGACATTCATCTCATTCTCGCCTTCTTCTTCACCCCGATCTAGCGGCGATTGAACTCATTCCCTGTGGATGAAATCTATGTCGTTCATCGGGTTGGTTTGCATGATCAATTGGTGAATTTCTCTCTCCTGGATCCTCTTCTGTGGGTTGAGGAAGTTGACGAGCACGCTCTTGGTTCAGGTCGTGGCATCCAATGGCTTTACGGGTAGTACAGAGACCTAGTTACCTTCACCCAAAACTTCCACCCTTCTTTCGACCGGTGTTTCCTTGACGATGACCAACATTGATGCAACGCTCTTTCCGGTTGACTCGGACTCGACCACCATGATGAACTCAAGGATCGAGCCGATGTTGCCTTTGAGCTGCTGCTTAAGGTAGCCAATGAGCATGCAGGTTCTTCCTTGGGTTAGCTTTGCTCATCCTTTCGTGCCTTCAAAGGTGTTTGGTCGTAGTTTTGTCTCCCTTCGGCGTTGTCTGCTTTGGCCGCTTCTTCTCTTTCTTCTTCCTTTCCATTCGCATGTTTCTCCCTTCCTCTCTCCTCATCTCTTCTTCACTTCTTCTATGTTGTAGGGTGGGGGCCCCAACCCCTCCGGTTCATAGCTACGGCTAAAAGCGTTTAATATATATATATATATATATATATATATATATATATATATATATACATATATAAGTTCAACATTTAATCTGAAGGAGAATCATGTGCATCTTGGCCTTGCATATTTGGAAAATCATTTCTATCTATTTGCATTGATGGATGATTTTCATAACAATCTTCTCTACGCCCACAACAATAATTTGGAGTTAGTTTTGATGCTTAGTTATAATAGACAACAAAGCATCAAAGTCAACTCCAAAGTCTTGTTATATGCGTAGAGTAGATTATTATGAAAATCATCCATTAAAGTGAATAGACACGCGCTTATTTACCAAATATGCAAGGCCAAGATGCACATGATTCTCCTTCAGGATTAAATGATGAACTTTTATTACTATGATCTAACCTTGCTGAACAACGGTCTTAAACAAGGAATCACCACTGAAATTTTGTGTTATGCATTGCACAAAGCAATTTCAAAATGTAGTCACCACGAAATTGGGCACACCTCTCCCATACATGTAGTCACTAACTATTTGGGTAAATCATTACTAAGTTTCTTGTCTTGAATGTAATAGCTAGCCTTACTGACCACTTATCTCAAATGGTTAGGCAAAGCACCACATACCCTCGAGAGGGATCAAGCCTTATGTAGTTCTCATAAGATATAATGTGTATAACACATAATTCACATTGGTTCGTATCAAGGAAAATGCTTAGAGACCACTAAGCTCCATTACTTGAGTTAGGTCTTAGCAGCCACTAAGTTATTCCTTTCAAGATGTGTTAGTGAAAAACTATGCATGTTTTATGTTGTCCATTTATTTTTCGACAAGAAGGCTATTAGTCACTACCATCTATATTTTCTAGGATTCCATTCTAGGAATGTAAAAACTATCGTAAAAATTTGGATCACTAGTATTTTTCATTATTTAAAATTGTATCATATTGGTTGGACTATCCCTAGTAGAGCCAAATGTTGCACTACATACCCTCGAGAGATCAAACCTTATGTAGTTCTCATAAGATATATTGTTTATATCACATAATTCATAATGGTTTATATGAAGGAAAATTCTTAGCAACCGTGAAGCTCCATTACTTATTGAAAGGATTGGCTTGGTGGTCGTTAGGCTCAACAGTTTCTAGTTTTCAAAATAGCGACCGAATAAAAATTCATGGTCTACCTTAGTGGCCTAGTTAAGCAAGGTTAGATCATAGTAATAGAAGTTCATCATTTAAACCTGAAGAATTATCATGTCCATCTTGGCCTTGCATATTTTCTGAAAATCACTGTCAAAGAAAATAGACCAAAACGATTTACCAAATATGCAGGGTGAAGATGAACATGATTCTTTCCGGGATTAAATGATGAACTGCGATTACTATTATCTAATCTTTCTTAACAATGGTCTTCAACAAGGAATCACCACTAGAATTCTTTGTTATGCATTACACATCAATTTCAACAAGTAGTCATTGCTAAATTTGGCACACCTCTCCCATATAAGCAATCGTTAAGTATTCAGGAAAATAATTACTAATTGTCTTGTCTAGAATGTAATGACTAGCGTAAAGGCCGCTTATCTCAAATGGTCATTAGGTTACACTACATACCCTTGAGAGGGATCAAGCCTTATGTAGTTCTCATAAGATATATTGTGTATAACACATAATTCATTTCAGTTCATTTTAAGGAAAATGATTAGCGACCACTAAGCTCTATTCCTTGTGTTTGGTCTTAGCGGCTACTAAGTTATTCCATTTAATAGGAGTTAATGAACATTAATGCATGTTTTATGTTGTCCATTTATTTTTCGACGAGAAGCTTAGAGGTTTTTAGCCTCTATATATTCTAATATTCATTTCTTATGATGCAAAACTATCTGTATAGTTTTAGATCGCTAGTATTTTCATTATTTATAATTAAATCATATTGGATGGACTATTCTTCGTTGAGCCAAGTTCTATGTTACATACCTTTGAGAGGGATCAAGCCTTATGTATTTCTCATAAGATATATTGTGTATAACACATAATTCATATCGGTTCGTATCAAGGAAAATGCTTAGCGAATTGCTAGGCTCCATTACTTATTGAAATTAAATGTTTGGCAAATTGTTATGCTTAGTAGTTTCTTGTTTTCAAAATAGTGATCGAATAACAAATCATGGTCTACCTTAGCGTCTGCTAGGCTCCTACCATTATATTTTTTCATCATGTTATTTTATGAAATGAAAAAACTAGACTAGTGAGCGCTAATGTCAAATGTTCATTTTCTTGAATTAATGCAATTTAATAAAATCCAAGCTTAGCGGTTGCTAGGCTTAAAATATCATGTTGAAAAATCTAACCATAATAATGGAGCTTAACTCAGTTTTCAGGTAAGTCATTACTAATTGTCTTGTATGAAAGACAACAAATATCCTAGCGGTCGTTAATCTCAATTCTTTATTATGTTGCACCAACGCAATGTAATAATCTTCAACCTTAGTAGTCGTTAGGCTTAGGCTTCGAATATCATGTGATAGGATTCGAATATCATGTTGAACTTAAGCGACCTCTAGGATTAAAATTTCGTGTTGGAATATCTTACCAGAGTACTTATATCATGTTTATAATA
Source organism: Taxus wallichiana var. yunnanensis (assembly GCA_018340775.1). Lineage (NCBI taxonomy): Eukaryota > Viridiplantae > Streptophyta > Pinopsida > Cupressales > Taxaceae > Taxus > Taxus wallichiana. The sequence continues at coordinate 428,628 of CM031243.1, forward strand.
ATAAAATTTTATAAATCTAAATTGTTAGGCTTTGAATATCATGTGATCGCTAGGTCTAAATAATAGTTAGTTGTCAAAAGGAAAAACAAACAACTGAGCCACATGGTCTTTGAGCTACACGAGATGTTTTCACCAAAGAATAATTATAGCTCGGTGACCACTAGGCTAGACAACATTTTTCATGATTGAGTTTACATATAGATACACATATACATGTACAATCATGTATTAATATATTTAACAAAACTCTATATCTCGCCAATGATATGTAGCATATTAAAAATTAAATTTTATATGAAATCTATTATTCTCTGGGTTCACATTTAATTAGAAATAAACCTCTAGTTTCGTAAAATGGTCATCGAAATAAAGAATTATATCATGGAGGGCACAAAGCTATGTGATTTTGTGGCATAACATAAGGTGCGTAAAAGGAAATATATAATATATATTTCTACATGGGAAAATGTATATAATAAAAAAAAATCATACAATTGGATACTTAACATGGTTCTATAGTTTTAAATCAATTTGTTAACGTGAAAAAACTTTCTCGAATGTTAATGCAGAAACCATATAAACAATGTACATTGAAATAATTAGCCACGTTTATTTCTTTCATCTTAATAAAAACATTAAAGGAAGTCATAATGAATACCTAAACTATACTTTGAGTCTCTCAAACCATTACGAGTTTTTTAAATGTGAATATGTGGCGCATGTTATGCAATGGGGAGACATGCCATCACTATCGGGAAAACAATTATAGGAATGAGAACGAAAAATCCACAAAATAATTATCCAGAGAGAGACATAGAAGGGTTGAAAAGGGAACCCGTTTAACAGAGATGAATATAAGAGCTAAGGCAAAACAAAAATTGTATTTTTAGAAAGAGCGAAAATTGTAAAGGGGTTACATTTTATTTCTTAGGGAAAAACAAAAATTGTGTTTTTCATAAAGAACAAGGAGGTTTGACAAGGTGATGAAAAGGAACCGCAAAGGTAGCAAAGGGCAAGGCGGGCTTGACTACCATGTAAAATCAAGAACTAGGTGAAGACATAGTAAATGAAAGTTCCTAATCAATAAAGGTACACATATACTATAATAGATGTTTTTGATAAATACCTATTTTAGTAGTATCTGAAATTATTTCATGTTTGATGATGTCTGTGAAACCTTTGTTTTCTCTCTAAAAAAACTATCAATGTGATTCTATATGCAACCTCTTTTGTTTGTCTCCTTCAAGTTCATGCTTTGTATACCTCCTTCTCTCGCAATGACAATTGAGATTTATAAAAATGGCATGGATTCATGTACTCGGACTGCAATCTATCTACAATCTCTTTTTCTTGCCTCCTTTGTGTGCATGCTCTGCAAACGATATTCTAATCACTACCTCATCGTTCCCTTGCAAAAAATGATCGGGATTCATGCACTCAAACCTATAATCTACTACCTCTGCGTATTGTATTTTGATTTCAAGAGTTCCTTTTACGATGCCAAATAAAAAAAACCCTAATCAATATTTCTTTGGGGTATTTAATAATTTTATTTGATACGTTCTATGGAAGACATTTCAAAAATAGGAAAAGAGCAGGATATGAAAATTTGATTTCCCCTCATTAAGAAAAAGTGCGGGATATTGAAATTTAAAATATTTATAAATTTGGGGGATTTCACAATTCAAAATTTGAATTTTTCCCTCATTAAGAAAAGGTGCAGAAAGGTGGGAAAAAAATATTAATTTTTCTTTTGAAACGAGAGACAACGACAAATATTTCTTTTGAAACATGCGGGACATTGATTTAATACTAATATAAGCATAATAAAATATATATTATAAGAAAACAAAATTAAAAAATTATAAACATAGTTTTATATAGTGATATAGTGTGCACGTTAATTTAAAATTTGATATTGAGATTGTTAGATATAGTGCGCGCTAATTTAAAATAATTATTCAAATAAAATGTGTCACATGGCAAGTTTGAACCAAATAGTTAGGAAATAATATAATTGACACATTTATTAAGAAATTTATATTTAAAGAAATGCCTATAAAATATTTTTAACCTATAAAAATCCATAATATTATTATGTAAATAACACCCACTAAAATGTTGACACGTGGAGAAATCAAGATCTTGGGCTATTAGTGAGTTACGAGTAGTTTGTAATCATCAACCCAAGTTCCATTCGCATTGAGTTCATTAGATGCTTTCAATAAGTGGCCATGGAGACACCTTGAGGTAGGGGTCAAACTTCTCAATATGGACAAGCGAGAACATAGCAGGCGCTCCGAATGTAGATCATTTGGCGAACATTAAGGACCCAAGTCCACCCCCATATCCCACTTAGAGAAAGTGTTCCTTCACCACTAGTTCATAGCTCTGGTATAATAAAAGCGTTTACCATCCAAATTTTTGAACTCAAGGTCTTAGGCTATTAGTTATTCAAGTAGTTTGTAATCATCGGCCTAAGTTTCATTCCTATTGATTTCATTGGATGCTTTCAATAAGTGGTCATGGGGATACCTTAAGGTAGGGGTCAAACTTCTCCTATGGACCAAGTGTAACATATCGGTGCACTTTGAATGTGGTTTGCTCAACAAACATTAAGGACCCAAGTCCACCCCCATGTCCCACTTAGAGAAAGTGCTCCACCACTCTAGTTCATAGCTCTAGTACAATAAAATTGTTTACCATCCAAAGTTTTGAACTCAAGGTCTTGGGCTATTGGTGATTTACAAGTATTTTGTAATCATCAACCCAAGTTCCATTCCCATTGAGTTCATTGGATGTTTTTATAAGTGTCCATGGGGATACCTTGAGGTAGGGATCAAATTTCTCCATATGGACCAAGCGGAACATGGCGAGGCACTTTGAATGTAGATTACTTAGCAAACATTAAGAACCAAAGCCCACCCCCATGTCCCACTTAGAGAAAGTGCTCCTCCACCACTCCATTTCATATCTCTGGTATAATAAAAGTGTTTACCATCCAAATTTATGAACTCAAGGTCTTGGGCTATTGGTGGGTTACAAGTAGTTTGTAATCATCAACCAAAGCTCCATTCCTATTGAGTTTATTAGATGCTTTCAATAAGTTTCCATGGGGACACCTTGAGGTAGGGGTTGAAATTATCCATATGGAGCAAGCGAGAACATAGCGGGGTGCTCTGAATGTGGATTGTTTGGTGGAAATTAAGGACCCAAGCCCACCCCCATGTCCCACTTAGAGAATGTGTTCCTCCACCACTCCAGTTCATAGCTCTGGTATAATAAAAGTGTTTACCATCCAAAATTTAAAGTTCCATTCCCATTGAGTTCATTGGATGCTTTGAATAAGTGGCCATGGGGACACCTTGAGATAGGGGTCGAACTTCTCCATATGGACCAAGTAGAACATAGTGGGGTGCTCCGAATGCGAATTTCTTGGAGGACATTAAGGAACCAAGACTACCCTCATGTCCCACTTAGAGAAAGTTCTCTCCACCACTCTAGTTCATATCTTTGATATAATAAAAGCATTTATCATCCAAAGTTTTGGACTCAAGGTCTTGGTCCATTGGTGAGTTACAAGTAGTTTGTAATCATCAACTCAAGTTCCATTCACATTGATTCTAGTGAACACCTTCAATAAGTAGCCATGGAGACACCTTGAGGTAGGGGTTGAACTTCTCCATATGAACTAAGTGGAACACGGTGGGGCACTCCGAATGTGGATCTCTCGATGGACATTAAGAACCCAAGCTCACCTTCATGTCCCATTTAGAAAAAGTGATCCTCCACCACTCCATTTCATATCTCTCAGTATAACAAAATCATTTACCATCCAAATTTTGTTGATGGGGTGCAGGTGGAGTGGTTAAGATGCATGGTTGTATCCGGTTCCACCCGGGTTCAAAGCCCACTTAAGCACGATCCTCGTTTAGGGTGGTAATGTCTCGAGGTGGCGTGGTGGTAGGCTGATTTAACAAAGGTGGATTCTAATTCGATATTGTTTATGATAGAAGTGTGTTCAAGTGTGGTGGATTTGGTTCGCTAATTGTTGAGCTTAAATTTTATATCTTAGTTGAATGTACTATGGTTCATAGCTCTAGTCAAAAGCATTTACATATCTAATAATAATAATAATGACACATGGCATGAAATTTCTAATATCTCTTGTGTTTGTCAATATTTTGGTGTTAGTTACATTTTACACTAGTAAAACTAAAACATAATTTTCCGCTTCACATGTATTTCACATCAACTTATATATAGGAATGAACTTAGCAACCACTAAGCTCCATTACTATGATTTTTATTCCAACACCAGATTTAAAATAATAAATCCTTAGGTCTCATAGTGTCCGCATTAAGTTATTCCTTTCAATAGGTGTTAATGAACAACTATGCATGTTTTATGTTGTCCATTTATTTTTTGAGGAGAAGCCTAGCAGCTGCTAGCCTCTATAATTCCTAGGATTCCTTTCCAATAATGTAAAAACTATTGTACTGACTTTAGATCGCTAGTATTTTCATTATTTATAATTATATCATATTGGTTATACTATCCCTGGTGGAGCCAAGTGTTGCACTACATACCCTCGAGAGGGATCATGCCTTATGTAATTCTCATAAGATATATTGTGTATAACACATAATTCATATTGTTTCGTATTAAAGAAAATGTTTAGCAATCGCTAAGCTCCATTACTTCCATTAGGTCTTAGCGGAAGCTAAGCTATTCCTTTCCGGATGTGTTCTTGAATAACTATGAATGTTTTATGGTGTCCATAAATTTGTCAAGGAGAAGCCTAGACGCCGCTAGCTTCCATATTTTATAGGATTACTTTCAAAGCAATGTAAAAAATTATTTTTACATCTTTGGATCGCTAGTATTTTTCATTATTTATAATTGTATCATATTGGCTATACAATCCCTAGCGGAGCCAAGTGTTGCACTACATACCCTTGAGAGGGATCATGCCTTATATATTTCTCATAATATATATTGTTTCTAACACATAATTCATATCGGTTCATATCAAGGAAAATTCTTAGTGACCGCTAAGCTCCATTACTTGCATTAGATCAAACATCGGTTCATATAAAATAAAATGCTTAGCGACCGCTAAGCTCAATACTTATTGAAAGGAATGGTTTGGTGGTTGCTAGTCTCAACAATTTCTTATTTTGAAAATAGTGATCGAATAACAAATCATAGTAATAGATATTAGCGGTTTCTAGGCATTTTCCTTTATATATTTCAATGAGAAATATGTGTGTAATGGACATTTTTACTCTCGAAGGCTATTGAGGCCTTTCCTAATCAGAAAAAATATGTTTATTAAAAAAATTGTAAGGTACTCATACAACATCATGATGTAGAGACATGTCATCTTAAATGTTGTGGAGGCAAACTAGATTGGGTATAATAGTATTGTATTCTATAGGACGAATTTAAAGTTCGATTATGTTTTTCGTTGTAAAAATATTTTCTCGATTAACAACCGCTAGGCTCACACCTTTGCATCTTTTCTTCGTAATACACATCGATCTATATCAAATAAAATTCTTAGCGACCATTAACCTCCATTTCTTACTATCGAAGGCTATGGAGGGTTTTCCCTAGTCGGGAAAAAGATGTTTACTAACAAAATTTACAGTGGTACTTGACAACATCATGATGTAGAGACATATTGTATTAAATGTTGTTGAGGCAATCAAGATTTTGTATAATAGCATTTTATCCTATCAACTAAAATTAAAGTTTAATTAGGATTTTGTGGTTGTTAACACTCTTTCCTTAGCTTAGCAACCCCTAGGGTTAGACCTATCAACTTGTTCTTCATAATACACATTGGCTCATATCAAAGAAAAAGCTCAATTTGCTAAGATCAATACTTATTAAAAGGAATGGTTTCATAGCCGCTAGTCTCAATAGTTTCTTATTTTGAAAATAGTAATCGAATAAAAAATCATAGTAATAGATATTAGTGGTCACTTAGGCATTTTCCTTTATATATTTTGATGAGAAATATGTGTGTAATGGACATTTTTACTCTCGAAGGCTATGGAGGCCTTTGCTAGTCGGGACAATAGATGTATATTAAAAAATATTGTAGTGTTTTCATACAACATCATGGTGTAGAGACATGTCGTCTTAAATGTTGTTAAGGCAAAGTTGGATTTGGTATAATAACATTATATCCTATAGGATAGATTTAAATTTTAGTTATGTTTTTGTTGTAATAAATATTTTCTCATATTAGCAACCACTAGGCTCACACCTTTGCATCTTTTCTTCATAATGCACACCTTTGGTCTATATCAAAGAAAATGCTTAGTGACCACTAAGCTCTATATCAAATAAAATGCTTAGCGATCATTAATCTCCATTTCGTACTATCGAAGGCTATGGAGGGTTTTCCTAGTCAATAAAAATATTATTACTAAAAAAATTTACGGTGGTACTGTACAACATCATGATGTAGAGACATGTCGTATTAAATTTTGTTGAGGAAAGTGAGATTTTGTATAATAGCATTGTATCCTATCAGTCGGAATTAAATTTTAGTTAGGATTTTATGGTTGTTAACACTCTTTCCTTATCTTAGCAACCGTTAGGGTCAGACCTATCAATCTATTCTTCGTAATACACATCGGTTCGTATCAAAGAAAATTCTTAGCAACCACTAAGCTAGATTAATTATTGAAAGAAATGGCTTAGTGACCACTAGGCTCAACAGTTTTTTATTTTCAAAATAGCGATCGAATAACAAATCAAATGCACATAATCCATATTAATCTCACTGCATGTTTCTTAATTTTAACTTTGAAGAAAGAATCACATCTTGGGTGTCAACTTGCATTGCATGTTTCTTAATATCTAGAGAGAGTTGTGCAAAGTGTTTGATAGTTCGAGTGTAAGAAAGTGAAGTAACTTGACCTCATAAAATCATATACAAATTTCTATTTTACAGTAAATAAAATTATGTAAAGATGACTTAATTGGAAAGAAATATTAAAATTAAAGATAACTTTAAAGAAAGATTGAAAACTAATCAAACACACATATGTAATGGCTCAAGAGTGATTAAGACCTTTATATGAGATTATTTTTTATAAGTAAACGCTATAAGCTTACAAAAAAGTGCATTATGCACCTAATGGTATATGATTGATTACATCCTTATACTATTTACATCTATGTAGATAGGAAACAAAATCAACACATCCTCCACCCACTCAAGCTTTAGAATTGGAGGAGATGTCTATGATTTCAATCAGCTCCGCCGCCAAGACACGGCCTTAAACATCTTGGGTGACTTTATCGGGATTGGCCCAACCTCGAAAAATACGATAATGCACCTCGATGATGAGCCACACAGAACATCCCACCAACATGGAGGCATGGAAAGCGGAGCAGATAGGGACGTTAAATCTAGAAAAGGTAGTCGAAGGACATTGGGTTCCTTTTGCTTATAGAAATTAATCATTGATTCAATGAAGGACTTAAAAATTTCCACTCTCCTTCTTAATTCCATGAAACCATATTTTTCCATCCAAGTACATTTAATGAGCTAAGTTAGATGAGAACAAGGGCCACGAAGCAAGACATGTTTGCTCAATAGCCATGTCTATACCTAATCTACATTTTGGGCGAATCCATTTTTGACCCATAGCCACTGCCTTACATTTATTAGGATTAATGATCAGAATGTGCTCAATAAAATTAGTAACTATTTCTAAATTTACCCAAGAACATTTGGATAGCTGCATATATTTATCTCCCAAAATATTTTCAATATCTTCCATAGATTGTTTGGAATCAATGGAAAAGATTAAACTTAGTCTATGCTTCAAAATACTAGAATAAAAGGCCATCTCACAATATAAAATGGAAAATGAAGCGAGAGGAAGCATGGGAGACTCCATTGCTTGAAAATGCATAAGGAAAAAGATGAAAATAGAAATACCAACCAACCCATTAAAAAGCCCCCTACACTCGAGCACACGTGAGAACAGACCTTAATCACTAAATGGAATAACAAGTGAGATTAATAATACAATCTAATCCAATCTTTCACACTTGACCATTTCCAATCCATCAAGGAAAATATGATTAATATTAATTAATACCCTCATGGAAAATATGATTAATATTCCACTCTTAAAACCACATGAATAACATTTTAAAAACACAAATGAAATAATGAAATACGCAAATGCAACATTGCATGTTGAAGTACCACCAATCTACATGTATCAATGATGTGGATGTTGAAGTACCATTGATCTACTTGTCACCTTTCCCATTGTATGAAAATAATTTCATATCCAACACTAAGAACATAACCATAGTCATAAAGCACACTAAGAACATAACCACAGTCATAAATCTAAGCATGCTCATCAACATGGCCACAAGCATATAGATTTCCAAATAGGAGGTGCTCATGAACATGGCCATCATGAAAAATCAAAACTAGTCAATCCTTTGCTTCATGATGTAGGAATGAGTGAGCCTTTGGATCATGATCATAGCCTTCATTCCTCTGCTAAAGATAAAATGCTTGGTTATGGATTAGAAGTAATGGCTTAGCAATCGCTAAGCTCTATTACTTATTAGAAGGAATGGCTTAGCTGCCCTAAGGTCTGATGTTTCTTATTTTGAAAATATCGATTGAATAAAAATCATAGTAAAATAGCTTAGTGATCACTATATTATTATGATTTATAAATCGATGAGAAATATGTGTGTAATGACTATTTCAAACTCTGGAAGTTGATGATAAATTATGGATATGTCAATCCACGAAGATATAAAATATTGTGGAATTTTAACATATGTTGATGGAAGTATTCAATCAGAAACTCACCCAACAATATTTTGGATGATTCCATGCTCCCAAGCAACGCAAATAAATTTTAATGGTAACGTGGAGTTGCATATTAAAAGTGTGCAAAATGAGTGTGGTTGTAATGGTGAGGAAATTAGTTGTCTTCATTTTGTTAAATATTGAGCGAATCAGACCTTCCCCATAACACCCATAGTGCTTGTTAGTTTTATTTCCAAACCAATTTGTTTTCTATAAATTTCCAAGGCTTTTCAAAATCTCTAAGTTTCATTTAACAATAATGATTGTTCTAGTGAATTGGCACACATATTGTTCTAGTGACCCTTACACGCATAACATTCAAATAGAATGCATATATTGCCTCATTTAAATAGTTCTTGTCGAATCCATTGATGTAGGTGAGATTTTTTGTATATAGTTCACTTTCTACATACCCAAAAGCGCTCTTAGCTAACACGCCCTTGATTTGGCTCATCTATGGCTTTTTTACCAAATCAACAAACATTTAGATGTTCCTTTTAATTTCCTTTTCCTATCTCAATATCCGCGACATTGAATTGGTGTCATGGGTGATGCCACCTATGTTTTAATTGGGGGTTGTGTTCAAGGTGCATTTGAGAAGATTTTATGCCCCCACTCAACAATCGATGATTGATCAAAAATTATAATGGTAGGCAAGGTAATAACTATTGTAGCGATCGTTAATCTCAAATGTTCGTTATGTTGCATCAACGCAATAAAATAAATATTGAGATTAGTTTCGTTAGGCTTAAAATATCAAGTTATAATATGAAAAGCTTGACCTAACGAGGAAAGCTTAGGTGGGGATTGAGTATGGTTGTAATGGTGAGGTGACTAGTTGTCTACATTTCATTAAATGTTGAGTAACTCAAAACTACCTAAAAGACTATTACCAGAGAGATCCAAATAATTCATGCTCCTACAGTACTTCAAGCCACTAGGGAATCCTCTTTCCACCATCATTCCAGGAGCTTGATGCTCAACAAATTTCCGTCATTGTTATGCTAACACTTAATTCCAAAAAAAGTTACAGATGAAGCATGTGTTGTTATTCCCAAACTACCACGTGAAAATGGAATCCTTTGGGTATTTCAATTCCATTTTAGTGTTAGACAGGAATTTGATGTCATCTTCTATAAACTTAGTCATGGGGGGTGTTATGGCATGAAATTAAGCATAGTAAAGCACCACTAAATTCATCATGTCAATGTTGTTTGTGGCCATGACTATCACTTTGGCCATGTGGGGAGGATCAAAAGGAGACTGGGTCAAACACCTAGCTTTAATTGTTCTTTATTCCCTAAATTTGTCTCAAGTGTAGGGGGGTGTGCTATGGGGTTAATTGTGGCATGGCATCATCAAACTTAGCATATCAATGTTATTCATGGTTATGGCTATCTCTTTGGCCTTGTGACAGGAGGACCAAAAGGAATCTTGGTCGAACACCTAGCTATATTTTTCCCAATTCCCTAAATTTGTCTTAGGCATGGGGTGCACTGTGGCTAGGGGTACATTGTGGCATGGTACCACTAGACTCAACACGTCAATGTTATTTGTGGCCATGGCTATCACTTTGGCCTTGTGATAGGAGGACCAGAAGGAGGTTGGGTCAAACACCTAGCTATATTTGTTCCCAATTCCCTAAATTTGTCTCATCCCCTACAATTTTCAACGTCTTTTCTCACAAACCATGAGATTTAAAGCAATAAGAAGATGTGAGGGAGTGAGGGACGGGGTATTTGGTTTTGAAATATACCTTATTTTTGTTTATATCCCTTTATGCACTACTTCCAATGGAAAATCCATGCTTTATTTGGTCACAACTCACCCTTTCATCTCGCTTTCCCTGCTTTGTGCAGGTGATGCTCGCATGGTGTGTGACCCACATAGACAAATATGAGAATGGGAAATGGGAATGAGATGCTTCCAAATTTTGTAGACTTCCCTTCCCAATCAACACGGGATAATTTCAACTTATGTAGACTACCCTTCTAATTTCTAATTTCCACACCTTGTTTTCTCACCCATTGTTAAGTTAAATTAACTATCCTAGCAATTGCTAATCCTAATTCCCTAAATTTGTCTCGGGCATAGGGGGTGTGTTGTGGTTGGTGGGTATGTTGTGGCATGGTACCACTAGACTTAGCACGTCAATGTTGTTCGTGGCCATGGCTATCACTTTGGTCTTGTGATTGGAGAACCAAAAGGAGGTTGGGTTGAACACCTAGCTATATTTGTTCCCAATTCCCTAAATTTGTCTCCTCCCCTACAATTTTCAATGTCTTTTCTCACAAACCACAAGATTTAAAAGTAAGAAGATGTGGGGGAGTGAGGGGATGAGGCATTTGGTTATAAAATATACCTTATTTTTTGTGCAGATCCCTTTGTGTGTTGCTTATGATGTCAAATCCATACTTTATTTGGTCACAACTCGCCCTTTCACCCGCTTCTCGCACCATGCAATACTCATCGGTGTGTGACCCACATAAACAAATATGAGAATGGGAAATGGGAACGAGATGCTTCTAAATTTTGTAGATTGCCCTTCCCGATCAATATAGGATGCTTCCAACTTCCATAGACTACCCTTCCAATTTCTAATTTCCACACCTTATTTTCTCACCCACTGCTAAATTAAATTAACTAGCCTAGCGGTCGCTAATCCCAATTCCCTAAATCCATCTCGGGTGTGATGGGTGCACTATGGCATGGCACCACCAAACTCAGCATGCCAATGTTGTTTATGGCCATGGCTATCACTTTGGCATTGTGATAGGAGGACCAAAAATAAACTTGGTCTAACACCTAGCTATATTGTTCCCGATTCCTAAATTTGTCTCGAGTGTGGGAGGTGTGTTGTGGCTATGGGTTACATTGTGGCATGGTACGAGACTTAGTATGCCAATGTTTTTCGTGGTCATGGCTATCACTTTGGCCTTGTGACAGGAGGACTAGAAGGAGGTTTGGTCAAACACCTAGCTATATTTGTTCCCAATTCCCTAAATATGTCTCCTCCCCTGTAATTTTCAATGTCTTTCCTCACCAACCATAAGATTTAAAGAAGTAAAAAGATGTGGGGAGTTAGGATACAGGCAATCGAGTTCGAAATATATCTTATTTTTTTGTAGATCCTCGCATGCATCATGCATTGATTGAGATGGAAAATCCATGCTTTCTTTGGTTGTGACTCGCCCTTTCACCCAATTCTCACATTGTGCGATGCTCGCTTGGTGTGTGACCCATATAGATAAATATGAGAATGGGAAATGGGAATGAGATGCTTCCAACTTCGTAGACTACCCTTCCTAGTCAACACGGGATGCTTCCAAATGTTGTAGACTGCCCTTCCAATTTTCAATTGTCATACCTTGTCTTCTCACCCACTACTAAATTAAATTAACTAGCCTAGTGATTGTTAATCCCAATTCCCTAAATCTGTCTCGGTGTGGGGGTGCGTTGGCATGGCACCATCATTCATGGTCATGGCTATCACTTTTTCCTTGTGACGGAAGACCAAATGGAGGTTGGGTATCCATCTCCTCCCCTGTAATTTTCAACGTATTTTCTCACAAACAACAAGATTTAAAGTAGAAAGAGGTTGTGGAGGAGTGAGGGGATAGGGCAATGGGTTCTAAAATGTACCTTATTTTTTGTGTAGACCCCTTCATGCACTATTTATAATGGAAAATTCATTCTTTCTTTGGTCGTGACTCACCCTTTCTCTCCTATAAATGTTTCTTGTTTAATCATTTTTCAAATTTTTGGTTGTTAGAGTAGAGGGTGAGACATAACATCAACAACCATGGAGGCCACCTTACCACAACCCAAAGTGAAAATTTTCAATTTGTTAGACCTTTGAAAATGTCAAGGTAATAATCTCAAATATCATTGGAAACTATCTCAAATGTTCTCACTTATTTCTTCACAAATGAGCTCTTGTTTTTATTACGATTGTAGTTGGTATTGTCGTATAAATTCATTATTGCTTGAATAGATCTTTATTTTCTCTTCTTAATCTTAGCTAATGAAAAAATCAACTATTCATGGTATAATCTAATGGTTGTTATAAAAAAGTAGCCTTTTTGTAAAAGTAATGTCGTGTATGCATGTTTTTTTGTTCTTTCTTTAAGGTTTGAGCTTGACATTTGGTTTTTCCTTCAATTTTTGTTGTCAAAATTGGGTGTGTAGTAGTTTAAGATATATCACACTACCACCTCTACAAAAAAAGATATTCGGTTTTTGTAAGTAGTTCTTTATATTGGAAAAAAATTTAGTGAGATTTTGACATGAAGATTGTTGTTTTTGTGGTGGTTGATGGTGGTGTAGGTACTGGATTCCAATCCAAGGGAACATATTTGTTTGGGCACTTCAAAGTATGTAAATAAATATGGTACTGGTGATTATACCATTTATCCACAGTCATGTTCTCCTAATTTTCTCAATGCTTTCCTTTGCTTGTGTATGTCGCGTCGGTTATATTATTGTGATTTGTAGCTATCATCATAGAAATCAAAGCATGATGAGATAGAATTTGAGTTCTTAGGCATGGGAAGCCATTCATTCTCCCAACCAATGTGTTCAATGGAGGGAAAGGAAATAAGGAGTAGCGTATATACCTCTTGTTTGACCCTACAAAATATTTACATTTTTACTTTATTCTCTAGAACATGCATCATTGATTTGGATTTAAGATGATATTCCAATAAAATTCTTCAAGAATAACAAGGGCTTGGTAGTTAGATATCCATTCAATCAACCCATGAAGATCTACTCAACTTATACAAGGCTACAAGAATGGGC
>CM031243.1:442397-490556 GCA_018340775.1 Taxus wallichiana var. yunnanensis
CATGCTTAAATTCCAGTTACGTATTGTAAGAAATGGATTCATGATCTTTTTTAATTTATTTGGAGGAAGAATACATGCGGTGAGGGCCAGTGTTGACATGATCCGGATAAAATTGAGGTTGACCTTAGATTGGCGCCGTACTTGGGTAGAGTAGAATTTGTATGATAGTGTGCGAAAGCTTCTTTCGCTATCTTTCCAGTAGAATTATCAGAATGGTTGATTTGCATATGAATCTAAGTGAAATTGGAGGTATCGCACACTTGTTTGGACACAAGAGGAATTTCAAACACTATACGATGCTAACTTAAGTTGGACTCGCGCGGTAGATACCACAGGTTGCGAGTGTCTAAGCAACTATATTTTGGAATATTCAATCTCGACTTATTTGTGCCCAGAGGTAGTGGAGTTCCAGGTTCCTACGATATCCTGTGAGGGACGTATTTGCGAAGGTATTCCATTGGTAATCAAAATACTAATGGTAACTTGATTAACTTGGAAGCTAAACCCATGGAAATCTAAAAATATATCCACGCATAGGGAGTAGGAATAGGATTGGTGAAGATGGTAGACTTGCACCTAGCATTAGCACGGCAAAGGGAAGAGAGGCGGATGAAGTATGATGAGGCACGCGAGAGAATTATGCGAAATAACAAATTGCATAATGGATGGTGTTGAGAGAGAGATGGCTTGTGAAGGATTTGAGGCTCATGGGGAGGAAGAAGAGCAAGAGCATTAGGAACTCCCCCATCTAGGAAAGCATGACAGAGAACCCTCTTCGGCCTCACATGGAAGCACGCTAGTAAATATGACACAGGGTCGCGGGCGCATCTAAGCCAACTTGTTGACCTGAGCCCTTGCGCTTGGTTTTCCAGTATCTAGTACAACGAGGTAAAATAGTTTTAATTTAGGAAGTGAAAGCACGAAATAGGTCAAACAAAAGTACATTAATGGCAACACATGCTGACTTCATTATTCTTTGGGGGTACTTTTTCAAGCTCATCATCTGCACATAATATGAGCACGCCCGAGTGTGGGAATCACCTATGGAGTGGGATTACTTCCCGAGGCTGTAGGGGTCTAGTATAGTACCACTTTGTTGGGGCATAGGGGAGTACATCCATGCCCTATTCCAAATCCTAGAGGAGGATCGGGCAAGTATGGGTAGTTCTAGTTCCCTGGTGGTTCGGGTGGTATTGGAGGAAGAGAAACCAAGGGGGTTACGGGTTGGGTGGTCAAGGCCCGCAACAACCCCAAAACATTTATATGGAGATGTCCCTTCGTCTACTAGAATCAGGAGGTATCGAGGATCCTCTTGAGCATGTTCATATGTGTGAAATATTGTGGCGTGTAAAGGTATTACGACCTCACGGCATGAAGCAAGTCAATTTGTTACTACATTACGGGCGTGTGCGCACAATTGGTATAGGAAGTTTGATACCAATGAAACTTGTATTGACTATGTAGGATTGAAAGATGCTTTCTTAAAGAGTTCCACATCCCGAGTTTGAGCGGAAAAGTATAAGCGCACTTAAGGATATAAAGAAAGGCACTTTATGTGAAGTGTACATGAGTATGATCGTGTTTAAAACACTTCTATCCAAACTCTTATGACATTCATGCAAGTCAACATTCACAATGGTTTGTCGGGGAGTTGATTACCCCATTTTAAAGATCAACATCAGCATAAGACTTATAATGATGCATGCGAAACATTGGAAGCCACTTTATGCCTTTGAAGCGGATAGGAGTATTGACATTGAAGTTAGTCCATTTTTGGAAGCTCATATAGTAGGCTATCTTGGCAAAACAATTAGAGAAATTATTGGTAAACTCAGCTCATGAAACGCGCTCGGGAATCGGTGTACAAATTGTGAATTAGAAGGGCACACCAAGGATAGTTTCCCTCATGCAAAACTGTACATTCATTATTATTAGTACTATTAGATTTGCCATTTGAATCATGATCTTCAGTCACTTTGCCCCCTACTGCACTGCACGATCGGGAAGAATGTATCCTCCTTTTGTAAAATTTTACGTCCACGACCCATGATACTTGAGGATTGTAGATTAATTGGCTAGATTCATGATGCCATTGATATTGGGGTAAGGCAGTAGTATGGCTGATAATTTTAAAGGGAAGAATGAGCATCGGGATATGGATTATAATAAAACACACTATGATGGGAATGACGGAAGGTTTGAAGGGGTTCGTGAGAGGGGATGAAGATATCGAGGTAGATATGGAAGGATGAGGCCGAGGTGGAGGAAGGTGGAATTCCTTGAGGAAATTGCTATATATGTGGTTCACCTAACCATTATAGGTGCGAATGGCCGTAGAATATTTCCTACTCATTTTGTGGAAAGGGCATAGTTATGAAGAGTGTCTACAGACTTATATGAGCATCTCGTGTAAGCAACACAAGAAGAAAACAAGGGTGTGGGGATGGTTAGAATCTAGCATACGATAGAGAATCAATGGATGCCCAAGTTAACACCACCAGCACTGAGGCGAATAGCAGATCAGAGATAACCACATGAGCCGTCATGAGTTAAAGACGCCGCCCTTGAGAGGTGTTATGAGAAGCCAACAATCACTAGGGAGGAGGTTTTGCATGCTAGATATCCAGATCTACATCTCATCGAAAAGAAGTCTATCGGGAAATAATGGAGGTCCTTATGAGCCTTGAAGGTGAGATAAAAGGTTTAAAAGAGAATTCTCGAAATTGGAGCACGAGGATACGAAATGGCCCGTTGGATATCGGCGACATTAGAGAGGTATGTAGAACATTGCGCCGAGGAGAATATTACTCATTTATTAGGAAATTGGTTGAAAGGGAATACTCCGCACATGGGAATCGAGACTAGAAGACAAATACTTCATGTGAATCTTCCCCACGATAGCATTGATTCGACAATAGAGGAGATCACTTTGAATGTTGTTGTGGACGGTGGCTACAAGCAATATTTTGATTGACATAGAGTGCGGAAGTAAATGTACTTGCATTAGATGCATGGGAACAAATAGGGAGACCCCCATTACTGCACCATCATCTAATGTATTTTCATGGAAAACAATGAAAGATACTCCCATAGAAGTTTTGAAGGATGCATCTATCATATATCTGAGGGCCAAGTTCACAAGAGACTTGAAAGTGCTTTAGCGCTTGCGGAAGTAGATAGCTTCCCAACTTTTCTTGGGTGCCCTTGGTGTTATGCGAACAATGCTGATTTGAGGTTTAACAAGGGTATATAAGCTTTGAGAACAAGGAGGAAGAGGTCATAATACCATTGAAAATGGGAAATACATGCCATATGTGGAACCTTTAAATGAAGAGGACTTGAACAAAATCTATATACGTGTTATTCTGGGACCCGAGAGGTCAATGATCCATCTAAGGAAGGAATCCTTCATTGGGAAGATTCTTAGTCAATCAACGATACGACTAATATTGCTTTTGATAATTGGGCTCATGGCACTTATGAATTGTTGGGGTGTGAAGTTAAGCACGCGGTTCACTTGCAAAATGGGTTTCACTGCTTGTTCGATGTATAGGTCGTGCAGTACCCACATATCTTTGGATCTACGAAGATTTGGTTGGATTTTTATAGGTCATGGAAATAAACTGGGTTGACTGAACTTAAATGATGAGATATGCTTTATCATATACTTTGGATGGGATGGCCGAGCACCTGAGGTGGGTAGTCCACGGGATAATCTCTTAGAATGGGAATGATTGGGACCGCACTTATCAACTAGGTTTTAAGAAGTAATGCACCTACAAAAATAAGCCCTTATCATGGTGATCAACTGCTCAACATCATATCCAAAGCAGGTGAGAGACTCTGGGCAGTAGGGAAGGAAGCATTGCCACCCTCACTTGTGGGTGCATCGGTTTTATTCTACTCTATAGGTTGTGTGAGTGCTTGGTATGTATATGTTGAATTACATCGCGACATTGGCAATTGGCAAACTTTGATTTGCGCAGGGATGATCCAAACTTTTGACTTCTTTTCATCTATGCCACCGGTGAACACATCTTTAAGCTTTATCAAGTGCTTAACCATGGGAGACAGTGGGAAAGTGGAAGAACTTGTTCGGAATTATTTGGTGAGAGGCAGCTGGAGCACGTTTTGTGGATGAAGATGATGATATCATATTACTTGAGTGTGCTTATCTAGAAAAAGATAAGGGAAGATGGTTTACATTATTGATGAGGAGGAAGTTGAGCACTTGGATGTGGATCATTCACATGGAACACGTGAAGTGTTATCCAATCTGGATGTAGATGAGCGCGCGTATCATGAACCTATGAAGACAACAAAAGTAAATATAGGCACAAAGCTAAACTAATGAGGTGATAATTGGGGATTGCTTAGTCGAATCGGAGGTAGCAAAGATCATGAGTTACTTCCTAGACTATGAGGACTTATTCCTAAGAGGATACCATGAAATTAAAGGTGTGCATATATCACTCGTAGAAATGAAGATCAAGCTCAAGGAAAATGTGCATGCCACTGTTGAAGCGACCATATCGGATGAATCCCAATTTACGTGAGAAAGTAAAGGAGGAGATTGATAAGATGTTGAAATCAGGGATCATTCAACCATTGGATGAATCGAAATGGGCGATCTATGGTGATAAGCATAAAAAAGGATGGTAAGATTTGAATTTGTTGATTATAGGGAGTTGAATGCGGCATGTGTTACGAGATCCCTTTCCTACACCATTCACGGAGGAAATATTAGAAGGAGTGTTGGGAGTGCGAAATATATTCATTTACAGATGGGTTTTGAGGGTATCATCAAGTTAGGATTGCCCCGGAAGATCAAGAGAAGACCACCTTCACTACTGAATGGGGAAGCTTTGCCTATACTGTGATGCCCTTTGGATTGAAGAATGCACCTGCTTTGTATATTTTCAAGAGATAGTGGTACAAGCCTTGAAGGATTTTATTCATAACTTCTTACAGTCTATCTTGATGATTGGACCATTTATGGGCTGATTAAGGATCATTGTGACAATTTAAGCTTAATGTTTGAAAGATGTCGACAGCAGTTGAGTATCTCATTGAACATCGAAAAGTGCATCTTTGTTTACTCCTTTGGCACACTTTTAGGACATATTATTTTGCGGAAGGGTTGTTGGTTGATCCACTAAAGTTCACAATTAACATAGGCTTGAAAGTGCTAGCGATTCAGTGTGAGGTGCGTGGATTTTGGGTCATATAGGGTATTACAGGAAGTTTATAAAAGGGTATGTAAAATTTTTGTGCCCTTGGAATAATTTCTCCAGGGAAAAGGTACATTCTACTGGGGAGTCACAGCAGTGCACGTTTGAGATATTGAAGAAGAAACTTACTACCATGCCTATCTTGCGTTTTCCTTCATGGGATAAACCTTTTCATGTTCATGTGGACACCTCTGGCACAGCCATTGGTGTTGTCTTAGCTCAACCAGGAGAAGGTATCGTTGATCATCCCATTTACTTTCTTTAGTAGGAAGATGACCCCTACTGAAAATAGAATTATACCACTATAGAGGCGCGAGGCCTTGTCCATGATCTATGCCTTACACAAATTTTGTCGATTTGTTGGCTCGCCATTTTTATTTTATACGAGATCACATGGCATTCAAATATTTGGTGAACAAGCCCATTTTACTGAGGGCGCATATGCCGATGGATACTCTTATTTCAAGAGTTTGACTTTACTGGTTGTGATAAAACCAGTAAAAGCAATTCTGGACCGAGATCACTTGTCTAGAATTCAATCGGGAGAAGAGGCACAAACAATAGAAGAGACCATGCACGATGCACCTTTGTATAGGTTCTGACACATGCCATCGGAATTAGAGGACATTTCTATCTTTCTAAGGACTAGTATGGCACTTGAGAAGGCATGAAGGCTTTCGAGAAGAAACAACTTGCTATTCGTGTGACACCATTCATGTTAATGTGGTGATTTGTACAAGGCGAGATGAGGTGTTACACCATTGTGTCTTAGAGCGTGAATGAAAGGACATAATGGAAGAAGCACATGGTGGTATTATAGGTGGCCACTATGTAGGTGATACAGACAACGTGCAAGATCCTACTTGTTGGTTTGTGGTGGGAAACATTGTACAAGGATTGTAAAGAGTATTGTAAGACATGTGACCATTGTCAATGTCTCGGTCGACTAGGAAAAAGGGATGAGATGCCCCTACGACCAATAACAAGTGTAGAACCCTTTGAGAAATGGGAAATTGACTTTGTCGGGCCTATTTCACCAGCCGCGTGCTTGGCACTGGATCGTGCTTATATCATCACTTGCAGTTATCTTACACGATGGGTAAAAGCAACACCTACCAAGGACCGTACATCGGCTGACAACAAGGTTCTTATGGGAGAATGTTCTTACAAGGTATGGCTATCCTTTAAGTTTAACAAGTGATAGGGGCACACATTTTTTAAATGAGACAATAAGAATTCTTTTAGACAAGTTTATGGTTGCCCACCATAAAACTACACCCTATCACCCTCAAGCAAATGGGACTTTGAGGCTTTTAACAAGATTTTGAGCCACACATTGACCAAGATTTGTGATGTTGGAAGGAAAGATTGGGATGATAAAGTATCTGTTGTTCTTTGGGCTTATAGGACAACATACAAAAGATTGAACAAAGCCACACCTTTTCAATTAGTGTTTGGCGTAGAAGTTGTTCTTCCTCTAGAATTTTTGTTACCTTCTTCGCAGCATTGCACGCTACTGAGGTTGGAAGTCTAGGCGATGAAGCAAGCCTTGGAAGAACGGATTGAGAAGATGGTTCACCTAGATGAGTGCCGAGCCATCGAATGCTCAGTCGAAATAGGAGAAAGTGTGCCAAAAGGCATGGCATGATCGGCACATCAGGGATAAGAAACTTGCTATAGGATAATTGGTACTTCTGTATGACTCCAAGTTTTTGTGCCATCCAGGAAAGCTCAAGGTGCATTGGTTGGGGCCGTATGTTATCACTCATATACTTGAGTCCGGTGCTTGCCAGTTAGACACTATTGATGGCACAAGGTTGCCCAGGTTACTTTAACGGGAGTAGGTTGAAGCCCTACTATAAATAAGTCTTCTTGGTGTTTGTAATAAGGTAGTATTTCCAGATAAATTAGGTTTCCCTGTCTGCATTTCCTTAATGTGTTTCTTTCATCGTCGCTATGCTTTGTCAATTTTTGTTGTGTAATAAGCACACTTGCGCACGTGAAGCTAATTTCAATATGAAGCATGTTGATGCATAGAGGACTGCACATCCTTTTCCATGTGGGGTGGATTGTTGGTGACTCTCAGGTATATGCTGCAAAGATTTAACGTTGCGGGTGTTGAGAAAGAAGGTTGCTAAGGGTAATTGACAAAAGATTGCTTCTCAAGATAAGAAAGGATGAAGATGGATGAGGGAAAGTATAACATGAGGTAAGCGGTGGCCATGGTAATTACCAGGAGATGGTGTAGTGACAAGGTACTCGGGCACTAGAGTGCGCGCTGAAGAGAAGTCTGTGACAGAGGGTAAAAAAGCACACTAGAAGGTTATAGCTTTATATCCTTGCAAAGATATACTGTGTAAGAAATGATAAAAATGGGTAATAAATGAGGAGAATTTGGTAGGTGGAGGAGAAATTAATGCGTCAAAAGTGGAAATCTATATAAGGAGGGGATGCGATTTCATTTTTACCCTTGCAACTATGAGAATTTGACAAAGAACTACATGTGAAGAGATAAGTAAAGAGATTTAAGGTACGAAGCAAGTGAACCGGTGTGGAAGAGAGATTTTTTTATTAGAAGGGATTGGATCCCTTGGAATAGGGTTAGATGAAGCGAGTGAAAAAACAAAGATAGGGTGCACAAGTTCGTGATTGCAAATTAGGGCATGGTTGGATCAAGTAGGGTTTGAAGCAAACCACGAAAAACTTACAGCATAAAAATCTAGAAAACAAAACCCTGAAAGAAGAATGACACCAAAGAAGAAAGCAACACCGGTAAAGGAAAAGAAGAAGGTGGTGGTGGAAGAAGAGGAGGAGATGGCCCCGGAGAGCAATTTTTCCGAAATGCAGTACCCTGAGGAAGTTATTGTGGGGTAGGAATGGAATACCCACATAAGACAGAGTAAGATAAGTGAATACAATCACCAGACCAATGAAAACCAGAAGAAATTAGATGACCTGCTCACTTCTCGAATGAACAGGTACACTGAGGATGGCATGCCGATATATGATGATGTCGGGAAAAGCTACTAAAAGGAAATGGTGTCTACCAACTTTATGAGATTCCATACTTTGAAAATTATGCACCCTTGTATAGATGGCTGATGAGCCGAGTCCATGAGGACTTCTTCTACTTTTTAGGATAGAGGGTAAGATTAAAACCCATCCTTATTGCCACAATTACTGGATTACGGAAACAGGTGAAGATATTAAGACCGACTTAGCTGACAAAAGTGCCATCTTGGAGACACAGAAGGTGTTGGGCTATCAGAAAGGACCACGCAGAATGGACATTGACAAATTGAAAAATTGTCCAGTAGTACAGGTAGCAGCACATCTAACCACAAAATTGAATGACCAAGAACGTTGGTCACAAGTTAACTCTATGTGGCTGTATGTGGCAAAGTGCATGTCAGAAGGAGCCACTTATAACATTTCCGGCTTCATTATAGAGCGGATAGTAGAGGAAGCATGTGAAGGGAATAAGATAAGTTTTGGTTGCATCCTACTAAGTTTGGTCTTCATGGAGATTGGGGTACCAGATGGCCCAAAAGAGAATATATGGGAATACCCCATAAATAACAATTCTCAGTGAGTGATTCAAAGCAAGTATCTCTGCAAGGGGTCGATGATAGAAGAGATGAAGGAGCGGCAGGACATGTGGTATGATAGGCTCCACGTGGCATTTGGAGAAGAATGGCGTATACCCAAGGACTTGCCTTCGGTCCTGAGGGAAACAGTGGATTTTGATCTACGAGCACTTCGTATTATGTGCTTTCCAATGATAGATGGGTCATGGAGCCCTTGGTGCAAGCTGCCATATGCATTTCCCATGTAATACTTCCAAGCTGTAGTTCATCGGTTCACCAACACACGGAGGTTGGTGTTTAATGCAGACAAGGTGGACTGTGAATATCACACCCTGCGGAAGACATATGGATATCCAAGGAGGAATGCATATAACGTGAGAATAACATCTTGGAGATCTTGAGCATTAAGCCAGAAACACTGGCCATTGTGGATATCGGGGCCGCGCTAATATACCTCCAACTGAAGCCCAAAATGGAGAATAACAAGTATGTGGAGAATGAATTTGTGCTTCTAGGGCCACCAAAGGGAAAGCATACTATGGAGAACATTCTAGCACCTAGGCCCTCTGCGCACCCAAGCAAGATGATGAGGAAGAGGATGAAGAACACGAAGATAGTGGTGGCTTGGTGCAAAGGAGGAAGTAGCCATCTGGCCAAGAGGAGGAGTGTGTAAAAATCCCAGGGAGAAGGAGTTACGGGGGAGGAGTAGGGTGCACAAATATTTAAGGTGTTTAAGCACACAAGGGTGCAAGGAGAAACCCCACAGGTGAAGGAGCCAGAGGAGAAGAAATGAAGAAAACTCGGCTGAGTGAGGAGAGCAGAAGAATCGAGGAGAATACACCTTCATCTCCAGCAAAAGAAGAGCCTCAACACAAGGAGGAGAAGATGGAAGGAGAAGAAGGGGATCAATCAGAGGCTACACAGACAAGGGTGGGGATACATCTAGTATTCCTAACCTTGATGCAGCCATTCCAAGAGGGCCCAGATCCTCGTAAAATAGGGGAGGACACCAAGGCACATACCATGGGGTACGCAGAAGACCCAAAGCTGATTATTCACGCTTGGTTCTAGAGCACCATCGAGTAGAAGGATTTATTTGGTTGGGCACTCATGGACAAGGAAAAGGCAACTCTGCACATAAGGAAGTAACTTTCATGGTTGATGCACACCCATATGGATGAGCCCAATTTTGATATCGGTGAAGAATCATGTGCGTCAAGATGATTGAAGAAGGCCCCTAAACGCACCACATGACGATTAAGCCAACAATGATGACAGACGAGTAGGTGAGCAATGCTCTGGTAAAGGTATCCTTTGAAGTAGCAAGAAGAAACATAGATAAATCTACTACCATCAAGGCTGATGGAGAAATTGAAAGCCAGGGATGTGGAGATAGCGCACCTTGTACAGGAAAAGGATTTGATTAAGAGGAAATACGACACTTTTGTTAATATGGTAGAGGAAATTGGGGATGATGTCCTCAAAGTACGCCCGCATTTGGAATCCCAAGTGCCAAAAGAATTTCCTTCTGTAATGCATTATGTAAAGACAATAATAACATTAGTGTTGGAAGATGAAAAGGCGCGTGTATCCTCACAACCCAAGGACTCCGAGGAAAGGTAGAAAAGTGCAGGCTGCGGTAGCAGGAAGATTGCTACTTATGAAGGCCTACTACAAGCCACCCACGATGAATTAAAGAAAGCTGATCATGCACTAACAATATGCACAGCCCCAGATGCGTTGATCATGATAAAAACCTTGGAGGAAGAAAATGAAGTACACAAGGTGATGAAGGATGCTTCCCTAGGCTGCGTTGAATGATTACTCCTAGTGAAGAAGAAGCGCGAGACACTTGGCTGCGACATAGGCACCGCATAGGAGAGGTTAGAGGATCTTGGGAAGCTCATTGCTCAGAAGATGGATGTATTGGAGGGGGTGCAAACCTCTATGTCAAGCGTAATGCTTGTGATACATAATGAGCAAGGAAAACTCACCATGGAAGAGTTGCTGCAGTCCATCATTGTAGACGTGCCTGAGATAGTAGGAGCGGTGCTAACGGAGTGGGAGAACCTCGAAGTGGATATCAAAGAAGAATATCCAGAGTTGCTGCTTCAGGATGAGATGGAGGGGCCTAAGGCTTAAACAATTTTGTTAGCTATGTATACCTTATTCAAAATTCTTTATTCAACCATTCTTTATTTATCCATTCTTTGTATAAGTTTTGGACATCGCCATTGTCGGGGTAATAATGAGATTAGTGTGGGGTAATGTTGATAAGAGAAAACACTTAGTTGAACTTGCACACGAGTCCGCCTTGAGAAGAATAGCACAGGAGAAAAAGTGTGAAGGTATAGGAAGGCGTCACACGCGGAGGTGTAGAGTCAGACTCTCAAGGACTTAGCCAATTTTGGAGATCAGGTCTATTCTTAGAGATTGGCATGCGGAGCACACAAAGCGATGCCGAGACTTGTATGCCACTCTTCATGGAGATTCTTTGAGGAGCATGACAACTCACTCTTGCATGGGCATAAGCTAAGAATAGATCCACCACTGTAGTTAACTATCAGCGATCTATAGATAGCATACTTACATGTATGGCTATAGTTGTAAAAGGTGCATGGCTATTATTAGCATGCGACCTATTTTTGGTAGAGTTAAGTGGTGAAGGGCTAGTTCCCCACCCTATATATATATGTAATGAATTACTTAGTAGAGAGATAGAGACACATGCTTTGAAGAATGAGAAAAACATGAGTACATGCGACTGGATAATTGTAACAGATCCATGTGCGCATGCCTGGTATTGTATGAAGCTTCTGTATTGTTGGTACGATGAATAGATAAAGAAAATTGGCCAAACAAACAGTGTTTGATGTGTTTTATCAATGCATATTATTATTTTCATGATGATTTACCTTTAAGTGCTTATAGATCTGGTTAAGTATAATGATGAATAGATGGATTAGTTTCTAAAATATATGTTTACTACTTTGTCATGCTACCATTCTATTTGTAACCTTTAAGAGGGACCCAAGACTTTGCGCGCTTTAGGTGAACACTCACCCTAGGCCGAGTGATGTGCCAAATGACTAGGTGTTAACTAACAATTCTAGGCTGCATCATGTATGCTCTTTCCTCATGTTTTTAAGTGATATTAAAAATCAAACACGTGGTTTCACTTTTGTTGTCTTGTCTATTTCGTTTTGTTTGTTTTTACGTCATTTCAGAAAACTTTCTAATCATTTGTTTGTAGGACCTTCTCTCACAAGGTGATTTAAAACACTTACAAACTACTAACAATAGGTTACCAAAGGATTATAATCAAACCACACCTAAATCAAAAGATAAAAAAAACACCACATTCAAAACACTTGATTTGTAGGTTCGGTTAAGAGCTACGACTCGATTGCTTAACTAGAACATAACCCCCTTGGCATAAGCCTTAATCTATAACAAAGGGGGTGGTTCTAGGAACCCAAAATTAGTCCACACCTTGAGGGAACTAGTGGATGAAACAGAACCTTTTATCCTACCTGACTAGTAAATCCTTTGTGAGTTAGAGTCACAAAATATCCGTAGTGGTGACCCCAGTGCGATTCATTATGAGAAAGGTCTTTGCTCAGGGTTTCAAAGGGGGTGAAGTAAAGCCATCAGCTAGCAATAGTGTCATGCTCACTCAGATATTTTGCTGACACCTAGTTGAGAGAGCCACCCAGGAATCCAAACATTGTCCAAGCCAATCTAAGGTAGAGGCCACAAACAAACATTCAAAACAAAAATTTCTTTATTTTCGACTTTCTTATTTTGTTTTTGTTTCCTTTTTGTCATAGTGTTCCACACTCACTTTTTCCCAAACACTCCTTGTTTGGGATTCATCTTTCACTTTTCTTATCTTTTTGTCCTTTTCCAAACAATCCTTGTTTTGATTCTACTTTCATTCTCATTTCATCTGTTCTTGTCTTCTTTTCTTCTCTTCATCAGTCATTCACTAACCTTCATTTTACTCTCAATTTTCCCCTTTTTGGAACTTTCATCTCTTTTTCATTTTTCATTTTTCAATTTTCTCTTCTTTTCATACTCATTGTCTTCTCCATTTGATCTTCTTTCACTCATTTGGAGTTTTTATTCACTTATTTGGTTTCTTCCCCTTTCATGATTATCAAATTCTTTTATCTTTCTTATTCACCTCCTTTTGAGTTCATCTCCCATTTCATTCAACACTTAAACATTTGGATTACATTTCCTAAAGTTTAAGTTTTCATCCCCTTTTCGACATCACGTCTTGAGTTGTGGATATCCATGTCCTCACTTAAGAACTTTCATCTTACAACTCGCATCTTAGCGGTGTTGTGTTTCACTTTGCCACAACTTATTTCATCACATTTTATCTTCATTCTACTCTTACGACCTTTAGTTTGACAACATCATTGTTAAACTGCGAAATAGGTTTGCTTTCTTCACATCTATAACTTGACAACATATTTGTTGGGTTCTAGACACTTCATCATATCTTCTTTTTCAACGCTTCCACTATCGGTATTTGAGTCTTATCTATTTATTAGCCTCTTCCTTCTTAACTATTTTTGTTAAGGGTTGAGCACATTGCATATGATTTGAATCATTTTTTTTTCATACCCTCTTCCCATTTAGCATTCATTTTTGCTAGGTGGTAGAGTGCGTTTGCAATCAATCTATCATCGCTTCTTCACTCTAGCATTCACATTGTTAGAGGTTGAACAAATTCAGACTTTTGTCATTATAACCCTTCTCCATTCTAGCATTCACTTTGTTAGAGGATGAGAACCTTCATCACATCGTGCCACTCTTCCATCTTGGCATTCACTTTGTCAAGGGTCAAGTTTATCGAACACTTTGACATGCTTCAATGTTGACATTCACTTTGTTAAGAGTTACATCACTCATATCTTCCAAACCTCTTTCCCATCTTATCATTCACTTTGTGAAGCAACAAATTATTATCAAACTTAATTGTACACCTCTCTTTCATCGTCGTATTCACTTTGCTTCAAGTTAGATTATCTTTCACATATCTCTTTTGCTCCCTCCCTCTTTTAAAAATGGTGGGAACATGACATAGAGATTACATTCCTTTTGGAAGGGGTGAACGAAATACTTTTGGAAATTTTGATAGTGATAATGACCAAAACTCTAAGGATGATCAGAATGAAATCTCACTTGAAGAACAATCCCATGTTGAAAATATTTTACGTATGAATAAAGACCAATTTTGCTTCATCTCCTTGAGATGGGAGAAAAATTACCCTCTAACTTCAATGAAGCTAGTTTACAAAAATTACTTGGAAAATCACCACCTAACAAGGGTGAACCTTTCATTTCGACAAACAATGATGATGAGGTAGGACCTAGTCACACGAATACTGATGATCGAAACAAGTCCACCTCAAACAATGCCAAAGGAAATGAATCAAAAAAAGAAAAATATGATGAAAGGAACAAAGGAAAATCAATTGATTCAGCCATTGATCCTACTCAAGCCCTCATGAATCAAATTAATGACATGGCTAAACAACTTTCTATTTTAAATTCCAAAGTCACCAATGAATCCCATGACAAGGAGGCACCAAAGAAATCTAGTGATGCTTCATTTAAGATTCATACTGCACACACCAAAGATAATAATAACTCTACAAGTGATGGCTCCTTATATTTCTTACAGAACAACTCACCGTTTTCCCAAGAATGGAAAATGATGAAGGATACCATCTCTAGTATGAAACATCAAGGAAAATAATTCAGCTTTGAAGAAATGTGTTCTTATCCATTCGATAAGGAAATATTGCATATTCCTTTTCTAAATATTTTAAGACACCTAACTTTCAAAATACGGGGGCAAGAGTGACCCTAGAGAGGACATCGGAAGTTTTATATGGCTTGCTAATAGGTGGCCTATCGTGATTTCTTTTTAATGAATTTTTCCACAAAGTTTAGGAAGACAAACCTTGGGTGGTTCCTACTTCTCCCCAAGGGCTTGTTGGTGTGTGTATTTTCCACATCATTAGGTGAGTCATCTTACTTAGGTGAGATCGTAGGTCCATGTGTCATTTAGGGGTCATTATGAGATTATCTTACGCGTCAGTGAATCGGTGTGTCAGTGCGTCATATGCATCATTGGGAGTTACACTTCTATTCTGGGAATGTAACTCCCCTCTCTTGAGTTGTCATGATTACAAGCATTGGGGTTACTCAAAGACCTCTTATATGAACACCCCATTTGATCTATGAGATAGAGGAGAGTTTTATGGCTTAACTAGGTTCTACCCGTGTTTCAAATCTTTACATGCACATTTGGTTGATGCTCGCTCCTCCCGAGATCTCTTCATGCTGCCATTCACACATCCATTGATGTGCACGTCGTCCCTCATGATCCTTGCTTATGGGTTTTAAACCCTCTTTCATGGTATCAGAGCAGATCTTGTGGATCCGTGCACTCATCAACGTTTACATGCATGCATGTTTTTGGCTTTTGGCATGATCTTTAGATTCTTGTTGCATGCGTCGTAATGGAAATTCCGACCGTGCTCTACTTGCACTGATTTCAAGTGTTTATACCTCTCCTTGGGTTATTCGTGTGGTCGAGGTGGTTGTTCAACTTTTTGGTGTTTTTCGAGTTTAGTGTCTTTGACCGCTCAATTATCTGGGTTTGCATGTGACTTGGAGGTGTTTTCACGAGCTTTGCATGTAGTTTTTTGGAGCAGCTTCAACTTACATTTTTAAGGGTTCTTGTTTTGTATCGGGTTTGCATCCAATCTTTGTCTCCACGAGCTCCTCTACAACGGGTTGGCCACTTACCTTGTCTTGGCTCTTCATACTCATGCATTGGATTTCAACTTCTTTGCTCAAAGCCTACCGCTACCCACTCAAAGCTTGCTCTACATGTTGTATGCTTCGGCCTTCATTCCACTTCGTGCTTGGCTCACTACCTATGGAGCTCACCATGCCTTGGTTTCATTTGAGATTTCTGTTCGGAGTTCGAGCACTCTTTGCACTCATTGTTT
The DNA here is from genome assembly GCA_018340775.1 of Taxus wallichiana var. yunnanensis. NCBI lineage: Eukaryota > Viridiplantae > Streptophyta > Pinopsida > Cupressales > Taxaceae > Taxus > Taxus wallichiana. Next base: position 458,253 of record CM031243.1, read on the forward strand.
TGGCATGAAATCTGGTCGTGGTCCTTGTTGGTTGTTGGCATCGTGATTCTCTGTTGCTATTCGAGATCACTGCTATTTTTCACTACCTTACCGTCTTTGCCGACGTTGAAGCTATTTTTCTTTTGCACGTGCCCCTTGGAAAATGTTTTTATGTGCACTGCATTAACCTTGGCATGTTTTTCATTCAAACTACATTTTTTTGCATTGAAAAAACATTTTTTGGCCTGCCTTTTGTTGGTTGCTTCAACTTGCAGCTCCACCACTCCAGCCGTTTCCTCCAACATTCCTACAACACCTCTAAGCACCTCCCTTGCACCACGTGGACACCAACAACGTTTCAACCTCTACCCTGCACTCCACACACAGCTCAAGAACGTGGCATTTCAGACCTACAGCATTGGAAAATGCCTTAGCTCTGACACTGCTCCCACCTACTCATGGAAATTAACCCCATCCATTCCACCCAAGAGACTCCAAGAGCCTTTACTCCACGTGGGCTCTCTCCAGCTCCTCATGTTGCCTTGAACACAACAGAGGTTACACCAAGCAACGTGGGACGTGGCATCTCCTTGTTGTCCACTCTTCCAATGTGGGCCCTCCTATCACCTTATTTTTTAATGTTTTAGGGTGATTAAAAAAACATTTCATTCATGGCATTGTAAATTTTATAAGGCTGTATTTTGGCTTATTTAATACCCTCCTACGCTTGTCAAGACGGAGGGCAAGGTCCGGGTTGGCAGGAGGCTAACCCCCTCATGGTCAAAACAAACCCTATTAAAATTCCATGAAATTTCCAATGAGTACCCACACAATACCCTTTGCACCCATCTCGTGTACTTTTTTAATGCGTTTACAACATCTAGTGTATTTTTTCATCAGTTGTGGGAATCATTTTAATGCTATAAATTTTGACTCACGTTGCTTTCGAGTGCTTCCTTGGTCAAAGTTGCATGATTTTTTTCACTTTACATGATGAGATTTCCAATTTTGTAAATTCACTACTTTTATAAAGTGCCGCATTCTAGGGGGTTGATTGTACTCTTGGGTTTTCACACGCAGATGCATTATCGAGTTGAGTCCAACATCTTGCTTTTGTGCATCTTGCATTTTTCATCATGGAGAGTGCTCTTTCCAGACTTGAGCATTGTAGGATCTCTTTATAGCCTCCACCACTTCTCACCGGAGAGGGAACTATTCAGCTTGGCGTGCCTCCATGGAACGTTACTTCACCCACGAGGTCTTTCACCCTTCTTTCTTGGGCCAGTTCCTGCACCCACTGATCATCATCATCTAGAGGACTTCCTCGATACTTGTAACCACATCTTTGGTCACATGATGATGCATGTCTCTCGTTCTCTTTGGTTTCACATGGCAGACTCAGATCCACATCACCGTGTCTGAAGCATTCTTCAGTCCCTCTATGGAGACCCTTCACATTCTACCACCGTTGCTTTTGTTGATTCAATTGTCTCCTCCATTTCTTCGTGTGATGGAAGTTCCACTAACATAGACTCACTTGATTCTACTTCTGATGACAAGGATTGTGCACCCAATTTTGATGTTGAGAGTACTACAGAGGACTCTTCTCCTCTTTCTCTCACTATTCTAGAGAGTGTTTCCACATCCCACATCTCATCAGATATCAAGCAGTCTCCTACTCAGCCTCATACCATCATCACACCTACCTCCTTTCCACCTTCAGTATGCGAGGCCCCTTCCACTCCTCTTCCTTCATTGGATGATTCATACCTATCTGACATCGCTCTTCTGTTTATTGAGCCCCCTCATTGGGATGAGTATTTGCCTAACCTTAGTTGTATTTTCACAGAGTCTACTTGTGATGCACTACAGTCCCTCATCCATCTACAGGTGTTTTAGAGGAGTTCATCATCTCTGTTGTTGGGAGTGCCCCTTCCGGGAATCATGTCACTTCCACATTTCCAGAGACCTTCATTGATCCACCCTCAGCTGTGGATCCCTTTTCTATTGTGGAGGATGTTTTATTCCCTTCACATCACTTGGACATCCTTTCTGCGGTGTTCCTCTTTTTCACTCTGATAGTTCTATGCACGTGGCATTACCTTCGGTTCCTTGGCACTCACTCACTAGACCTATGTCACACTTCCATGCACCAAACTCAAAGTTCTTCGTGTTGTTGCCTTTAGTTTCCTTTGTGGAGTGGGCGGACTTCCAACACGTCATTTCTGTCCTTCCTAAGGGTAGGCACACAATTCGTTGTGGGTGGCTCTTCTTCATTCCAGAGGCAGAGGATCTTGTCATCGACATTCTTCTAGGAGACCTCCTAGAGCTGCAGAGTTCAGATCCATCCATGGCATCTTCTGCATTCCTCTCGTCTCCCTCTTCTTCTCTCTTCTTCTTCTTTTTGAGAGATTGCCTCTTTGTACATGGGTACCTTTTCAGGCTCGTCTATAGCCAGGGACCCATATTTGGCATCTTTCTTAGATTAGAGAGTGTTTTGTTCTCTTGTGGTGGATGTTTTTCCCACTGGGTTTTCCTTCACTACTTGGGATCTTCTTTTTGTACATGGGTACCTCATTAGGCTTTGTGCTGAGACCCATTTCTCATTTCTGACTTGCCACCTCATCCTAAGTTACGATGAAGGGGGGGTGTTGGTGTGTGTATTTTCCACATCATTAGGTGAGTCATCTCACTTAGGTGAGATCGTAGGTCCATGTGTCATTTAGGGGTCATTATGAGATTCTCTTACGCACTGCGGTGCGTCGGCATGTCGGTGTGTCGGTGCATCGGTGAGTCGGTGCATCATTGGGAGTTACACTTCTATTCGGGAATGTAACTCCCCCTCTCTACTCGAGTTGTCATGATTGCAGCCTTGGGGTTACTCAAAGACTCTTATATGTACACCCCATTTGATCTATGATATAGAGGATAGTTTTATGGCTTAACCAGGTTCTTCCCATGTTTCAAATCTTTGCATGCACATTTGGTTGATGCTCGCTCCTCCCGAGATCTCTTCACGTTATCGTTTATGCATCCGTTGATGTGCACATCGTCCCTCATGATCCTCGCTTGTGGGTTTTAAACCCTCTTTCGTGGCTCTGTGCAAAATTTTGTGGACCTCTCGGAGAAGTTTGTCAAACATTTCTCATTCAACATGGAGTCTGAAATTACAATGATGGACTTGTGTAATGCCAAATAACAAACAAATGAAACCCTCACATAATTCCTAAAAAGGTGGCATGTGATTGCTTATTTGTTTCCCATGCTCCATGCTTGAGAAGTAGCTTATGAGCATATTTTTACCCAAGCTCAATAGTGAGCTATCATTTCACGTGAAAATGCATTGCCTTAATACTTTCAAGAAGTTGTTGAGAAAGAATCATAGATTGAAAAAGCCCTTATCACAAAGGTTTGATTAAACCTCATTCAAAAGACAACGGGAAACATAGTAACCATTCTAATAGTTCTCACCAAGAAAAATCTAAACATGTTGACCACAATCATAATATGGTCAATGATGGTATTATAGACAACCGCAATGTCCACAATGTCCAAAACATTGACACTAGACCAAAAAAAGGTAAACAACCTCTTGTTGTTTCTAGCAAAGAGGTTTCGTCCTCTCTGTTATCCCGTAAAATTGACAAGGGCAATTTCTTGATAAACATACTTGAAAATTTTGTTTTGATCCTCTCGCTTGCAGGATCCCTTGCGTTCGGAACGTTGCAAAATCCCTTTCCGGGAAAATCTGGTTTCCGAACTTAGTCTTTTTGGTCTTTTTTGGCTGGGCGCATGGAATTACTATGTAACACCAACTTTTGGTGCACCCCCTTTAAAGCCTTTGGTGCATATTTTTCAGTGTCAACACGCCTTTTGGTGCGCCTTGTATGTTGAGTCTTCCTTGCGTGCGCCAAGGTGCATGCGCCTTCATGTTAGCACACTTTTGTTGCGCCATGTTTTGGTGCGCCAAAGGCGCACATAATCTCATGTCGACATCCCTTTTGGTGCGCCAAAGGCGCGCTTAATTTCATGCTGGAAAATGCTTTCGTGCGCCAAAGGGCATGCTTTTCCATGTCGACAGCAACTTTCATGCGCCCTTTACAAAGTGGGTGGTGCATTTATGACTAGCTCACCTATATATATAAAATTTGTGCGCCCAAATGTCATTATCATCAGACGCATATCACGTGATTTTTATTCTCTGAGCCTGTCAGCCTCTGCCTCGTCGTTTTCAACGCATTGTGGACCCGTTTTCAAGATTTTCACTATTTATCCAGGTAAGAGGTTCTTCTCCCTCTCGTGCGTTTACGTTTTTGGTTCTTGGTGTGTTTGTGGTCTGGTTTTAGTTTGCGTTTGGAGTATTGAATATCTAATGTTGATCTAAGCCTCCTCCTTTTGCTATTATCCCTCCCCCTCTGTCCAGATCTGCTGGTAGGGGGACTTGTCTGAAAAGCATAGTTTTGTTTCCCTCATCTTTGAGTTGTTTCACTGCCTAAATACCCTGCTAAACTTACAGAAGAGAGATGGAGAAAAGGATTGTTTTTTTCCTATGGCGCACCGGCGCGTCTTGCAACATCAGAAATAGTTGCGCCCCTTAGGCGCATCTGTCACCCCTGTAACATGATAAAAACCCGCGCCAATGGCGCACCCATCTTGCCTGCTGCATCGTAAACTTCTGCGCCCCCAAGGCGCGCCTCTTTCATATGCTACAAGCGCTAACCTTGCGCCCTCTTTGGCACATCAACCTTCCTTGCTACATCATGTTTCTATGCGCCAATGGCACACCCAACATCAGTGCAACACAGGCTTTATCCGTGCTAAGTACAAGGCTTTGAAGGCGCAGGCGCATCCCTCCTTACAGCAACATCATGTTGTGTTAACCCTTCGTGCGCTGCGCCATGCGCACAAAATTTCTGTTACACAAACCTTACATGCGCCAAAGGGCGCACCAAATCCCAGTGCAACATGAAAAGTCTATGCGCCAAAGGGCGCATCCTGTCTCTATGTAACACAATGTTTTCATGCGCCTTTTATAAAATGCACTCTGCAGTATCTATGCGCCATGCGCCTTTGGCGCCAGTTTAACCTTTGCAACACCCCTTTCCTGTGCGCCTTACCTATTTAGCCCTGTAAGCTGCAATTTTCATGCGCCCTGCGCCCTGAGCCTAATAATAACTAACTCCTCCTTCTGTTGGCACTTCAATGGGAAATCAAATGACTGATACAACCTTTCTACGTTGGGTTTCACTTCTTCTTCATGCAGATCAGCAACTGAGTTCGAAAGAACATATGTCTACATCCAGCAAGAGACCCATCAAATCCAAAGGAAAGGCTAAGCTTACAGAGGAAGAAATGAAATATAAATATCAGAGGGTCAGAATGCCCGAGTCTCAGGCCGAGTGCAGCATGGACGTCAGAGATTCAGAATTAGGACATATTGATATGGAGGAATTCTGGGCCAGAACTCAGAAAGTTACAAGGAGTCCATGGATGGACAAATTGATCGGCAGTGCCCTGCACTTCGCCGGAGGAATCCCCGTCAGCGCCGTCAACAATGAATTTATGATGGTGGTTTCCCAGTGTTACAACAAGGACACAAGGTGTGTCGAAAAACAAGGGCGAGGTAGTCATTAACCTCACTGCCCGTCATTTTGAGATAATACTCGGCATCCCTCACCACCGGCACTTTGTGGCCGTCAGCCAAGCGGAGTGCATTAAGGCCTGGGATGACAATGAGGATCAATGTATGCAACTAATGAATGAAGTCTATCTGAAGAACAAGAAGGTAATAACCCGGTGGCCCCAAATCATCCACCGCAGTGACTTCTCAGAAGAGCTCAGTGACACCATTACATTCCTGAGCAGGGTCTTCGGGCTTTCTGATGCCCATTATTTCCATAAATGGATGTTGCGGTACTTAGAGACCATGAACAAGAATATGCCTGATCAGCGCTTTTGCTGGGGAGAGATTATAAGCAGCACAATCTCTGAGCAGCTACAACAATTCAGCACAACGGGGACATTTCATATGAACTCCTACGTGGTCTACGCTGCAGCATCAGAGAGGGACTATCCAGGCCTGACGCGGAGTGGAGTTTGGCCTCAGGTCAAAATATACGAGTATTATCCAGAATTGAGGCTGGAGAATAGCATCTCCCAATTCACCAAAATCAACGATGCATTCTTCTACCACATCATCTGCCTGCTGAGGCCGAATATGACTTATGGTCGCACGACCAAAAGCATAGTGGCAGCCACGGAGAAATGGGGAGCCTGTTCACCCAGTTTCCTACATTCACCTATCTAAGGGCTGCCAACTTTTTGGGAGAGCCAACCAGGCTACCGAGGTATGCTGGACCTAAGCTGATTCTGCTGGAACTGTCAAGGCAGCTAATCACATACCACGAGAAATGCCTTAAAAGAAAGAAGGGTGGAACTCCGTTCCCCCTCACAGTAGGCCGATATACATGCTCTACCCACCATAAGGCGAAGGAAATGTTCGCAGAGCTGGAGTTACTCAATTTGAAACATGACTTCCCAGCCAGGCCTACCTTCGACCCAAGGAGCTGCCTGCCAAGGGCAAAACTTGATCCAATCCATGTTCCTCAGATCGAGGATATTTATATTGACGTCCTCCATGAGGTGGAGCTCAGAAGGAAGGATCATTCTCACCTAGCATTGGTAGAAATCATCCAATATGGGGTAGCCATTGTCCCCAAAGGCTTCCAAACTACGGAAGATGAAGTAGACAAGGTATATACTGACACAGATGGGGACGATTGGCCCTTTCCGGCCATTGATAGAACTAAGGCTCCTCAGAAAATTGAGGAGAGGGTCAAGGAGACTTTGCGGAGGACAGAACATTGGTGCCGGATGAATGGCCTAATCTACCTCGGGGTTGATTTCACAACCTCCCCATTGGGTAATGCACCTCCACGATCAAAAAGTAGCCTAAAGGCAAAGCCAAAGGCGTAGAAGGTGAATCCGGCACCATTCGGAAGAAGCTCCAAAGTCCTCCTTCCGCGGTACTCGAAAGCGAGTAATAACTCTGGCTTTGCCAAAGAAAGAAGCGAGAGAGGAAGTTCCAATTGGCCCATCCACTCAGGATGTCGGCATTGCCACGACGACCGAAGTTCCTTCCGTCCCTTCTTCCTCTCTTCCTTCCCCTCCTCGAGTGACTCAAGCGACCATCCCTTTGGTCGTGTCCTCTTCCCCTTCTTCTACTGTTTCCCCGCCTCTTCATCTATCTTCTCTTCCCTCGCTGATCTGTCCTCCTCCATTTCTTCCCTCATCTCCGAGCTCCCTTCCCCTCCTATGTCTTCCGCAGCTACAGTTTCCCTTCCTTCCGTGGGCACTTCTTCGGCTATTCTCTCAATGCCGCCGCCACGTGTCTCCACGTTTTTCCCCTCTTCTTCTGCAGCTGCCCCCTCCTCTGTTTCCGGTCCTTCTACCGTGGGTCCAGCTTGGATCTCTCAGCAGCTAAGTCAGCAAAAGAGGAAAGTTCCCATCGCTCCGATGGACTTTTCCGTAATCCCATCTAAGGGGGCGAAGAAGTAGAAGCCTGTCACGCGCTTCTCTCAAAGTGCTGCAGGAGAGAGAGTTATGGAAATCACATACCCCAATCCCCTCAAAGAGAAAAAGGATCTGTCTCCGACAGATTTTACTGTGACCCAAGTCACAATGGGGACATCTTCCGAAAGTCTTCAGGGGGAGGCTCTTTCTGCAGTTGACGCCCTCTGCAAAAAGCTTCAGGAAATCAAGGAAGAGAAAAGGCAACTAAAGGAGCAAAACAAATATCTGCTCCAAGCCTTACAGAAGATGGGTAGTGCCTCCCACAACTGCCGCCGAGACTTCTGAGCTTCTCAGCCAGGAGAAAATTAATGAGTATGCCAAAATTGGCGAGCAGGGTATGGCCGTTTCCGCTTGGAGGAGCCAAATCCTCAAAGACAGTGAAAAAGTGATCGCCGAGTTCTCCGACTTGTACCTGAACATCAGTAAGGCGAATAAAGAGCTCCAAGCGTTAGCAGGGCCCATATCAGAAGAGTTGGAACATGCCAGACTACAACACGAGACCTTCCAACAAATGTTTGACTGTTCAGTCGAAGATCTGGTCAAGTTCGGCGTCTTCGGCCATCCAAGGGCCCTCAACAAAATCATGTCCACTCTGGACTACCGGGTGGATCAGCTAGAATTTATTCTAGAAAAGATTGACAAAGTCAAGGAAGAAGCCCTGGATGCGATGCACCAAATGGAACGAATTGTTCTTAATATGTCGCCAGGGTTACTTACTCCTTCCTTCACTTTAAGGAAAGTTGATGAAACCACCCGGATCTTCAGGAGATCGCTTCTCGAGAACGGGCCGAGGTCACATTTGACACAGAATCTATCAACAACCTGCTGGCCTGTAGGGACTTCATCGGGTTCCTCATTGAGGCGGAAAAGGACTATTCCAAACTCCCAGAGAAGCTCATAGATGAGCAGGAGACTTGTGAGGCGATAAGTGATAGGCACAAGAGATCCTTCCCAGGATCAACTAGGGCCAATAATCAACAAGTTCATGGAATACCGCTCTCAGTTCCATATCTCGTCACCTGAGGAGCAACAAAAGCAGTCCACCCCCTTTCGGCCTGCAAGATGATGATGACGAATAGCTGCTTCTTCTTCTTCTTCTTCTTCTTCTTCTCTTTCTCTTCTCTGTCTTTCTTTTTGGAAATATCTGGAGTATGTTGATACAAATGATGACGTCATCCATGTTGCATCATGGGATGATGTCATCCATCAAGTTGTAAAAAGTCAACATGACTTTTAGATATTTTGTAAATATCTTTGTAAATAGTTGTTGGCTCCTTTTTTCCTTCTTTTCTCTTCTTCTTCTATAAATACTCATATACTTGTTGTATTGGAGGATGGATGAATATCTTTCGGATGAAAAATAAAAGTGAAGAAAAAAAGACTTTGAGCTTTCATGTAATGTAGAAGAAAACGAATACAAATATTGAGACTTTGTCTTTGAATAGGCATGTGTATGCATCGAGACCTTTCTTATGTTAGATCTGTATGTGTTTATTCTCATTAGATTCATATCTACTTTTTGTCATTTATTCATCATCGTATTGCTTTGTTTGTCTATGCAAGTAGGTTTGGCTCATTTACTACCAATCCCAAAACATAAACCCTCTCGACCTTTCTGCTTTGGAATTCATTTCTTTTCTTCCTTTGGACCTGCTCTTTCCTCATCCCCTCTTCCTTTCCTTTCTTTTTGCGGTTGGAAACACCCCTACTGGGATGAGATCCCAAACCCCGAAGGCGTAATCTGTGAGACTTGCATAGATTCCTGCTGGTAGAATAGCAATAAACCAGTTTCACTTTGCTGACTCAAAGAGGGGCTATGCCCTGCACACCGCTTGGCTCGTCTGCTCCATAGATCTATCTAGCGACGATTTTCGGACCAACATTTTTTGGCGACTCTACTGGGGAATGAACAAATCTATCAGATCTTTGATAGTGATAGAATAGAAAATCGAAAAAATCAGAAAAATCACTATCTGTTTGTAAATCTGAACTTTTTGTTAAAAAATCTAAAAATTTGCAAAAGTGCTCTGAATTGAAAAGTTTCTTCTGAGATCCATAGATCTGGCCTAGTTGCAAATCTTTAGTTTGCTGAGTTTTTATAAAAATCAGTATTTTGCCGTAGATCTGAATTTTTGACTGTTTACCAAAAAGTTTGAAACCCTTTGAAAAAAGTCAAAACCAGATCCGAAAATCAGCTTACTAATCTTCTCTGCCATCCTATCCTCGTTGTTATTTGTCATTAACCGCAATCGGTTTCCAAAAAGAGGATAGTTTTTAAATATTTAGAAAAGTATTTGCTGCTAGTTTTTATCGGAAAAACCAGAAAAATCAGTAAGTACAGCCAAAAAGAAATTTCAAATCTGCGCCATAACATTGCAGATCTGGAAGGTACACTGGCAAGTGAACCTTTTACGCGCAGCAGGAGAGCCCGTGGAGAAGCTGATCCTACTTTCGATCTGCTTCAAAGGCACAATTTCAGCGTGACACCGCATGTTTTTCAATCTTGAGCTCTCACTGGCGGTCATCCAGGAGTGTCTCGCCTTCACGAAGAAAAATTCTTTCGCAGGGGCATCCACATCCCTTTGTAGTGCCTTGCTACTCAGCGGAACCATACTTCCAGCTCGTGTTCTCTTTCTGGCTTTTCAAATGGCAGTACCATGGGGAAACGCTATGGGTCCTTTGGCTTTACCACATCCAGTTCACGCGCTCCCTCACGGAAATCGAAAGAATTTTCCCAAATTTGACGGGAGCGGAAATCAAAGCACGGATTCCCACATATCTGCATTCATCATGTCATGCAGTATTTTGGATGTAACTCATGAAGATGTGTCGGTTCACCTTTTTCTGGAAACCCTACAAGGACCTGCAGCTGAATGGTTTCAACATTTGCCGGCCGGGTCTATTACCAGTTGGGCCACCTTGCGGGATGCTTTTGAAGACAGATACAAGCCTTCAGAGGATGCATTTGCATTATTATCACGGATCACTCACCTGAAGAAGGAGGCAAATGAGACCATGCGTGATTTTATCACCCGGTTCAATGCACTAATCAACCGTGTCCCCGTTGCCATGCTTCCAACACCGGAAAATCAAAAGTGTTTCTTCGTAACGCTATGAGTTCGAAAGTTAGTTTCTTACTCCTTCAAGAGCGAGTAGCTACCTTGATTCTCGCCCAAGCCACTGCCATTCGAATAGAGGATAATTTGATAATATCTGGCGAATTGAAAAAGGAATCAGCCAAGCCTAAATCTTTGGGCCCTTTGCCCACTACTTCGTCTGATCCAGCCTTTCAAAAGATGGCAAATGACTTGCTTGCATTAAAGAAGCAGTTGGCCCAGGCCTCCCCCAGTTCCTCATACCGGGATATTCCACGGAGGAATTTTGTTCCTAACAATGTTTCACAAAGGCCGCTTACCTGCAACCGCTCCACGGTTGGCACTTGAGGCTCCTCCGGTCAACGCTCTGGCCGAAATCGAAGAAGAGCAAGATATGCAGAAGAACCTTCGTCTCAGGGTGAAGATGATCAAGATGTCGGTGAACCGACTGGTGACTCTACTATCGGGTATATGGAATTTGATGAGGAGGAATCTGATGAAGAAGAGGGTACCCAGGGATATGCAAGCAGACAGTCATACGCTGTTTTTACTCGCTCATAAGGAAAAGAAGCGGAAGTTGCTGCCCATGTCCAGCAGGAGAAGGCCGTGTCAAACGCGCCTCCGATCATTGCTAAAAGAGGTAATCCTCTTCCTACTCAACTCCCTGGAAAATCTTTTACAAGGAAACCTTTTCCCCCTATCTCTCCTCCAAATCAATCCTCTCACGTTCCTACCGGGCCAGTAATCCTATTCCATCATCGCGAGGTGAGGGACTCATTCCTTCACCAACGCAACCCTTGGCCGCATTTGATATCATAGATCATGCAAAAAAGACCAAGATCCAAATGTCTGAAGCCGAGTACCTTCAGTCAAATCCCGAACAGCTTGTAAGATTGACCAAGTATATTCAAAGTCAAGCTGTTGTATCTAATCAGGTTTCCCCAAAAGGAATCCTTTCCACTCCCCCTGAATCCCACATAAATGTTGCTTCAACATCTGCATCAGGAAAGATAGAGCCTTTCTATCTCTCCCTCCTAATCAATGGACACAAGCTGAGTAACTGCATAATTGATTCCGGGGCTTCTGATAACGTCATGCCGGCAAAGGTCGCCCATGCTCTGGGCCTCACTCTTACCAAGCCTTTCGGCAGATGTTATTCCTTGGAAACCAAGCAGGTTCCGTTGGTTGGCCAAATTAAAGACGCGCAATTCACGTTTGCGGCATTCCCAGATAAAAGAGTAAAGATGACAGTCCTCGTTGCTGACATTCCGGCAGCCTATGGAATTTTGCTGGGAAGAAGTTTTTGCAGCGAAGTTGGTGGGGAAATTCATATGGACTGGTCTAAAGCTAGAATTCCCGTCAAAGGCGTAATGCAGACTTTGGAGCCGGAATCACAAAAAAAGTACTTGGTTACTAGCTCTGAAGACCCCAAAGCTCAAATCCTTTTTGAATCATCAGGGATGGGGAACTATTTCTTGTCTACCGAGACAGACAAAACGGGTGTCCTCGTTCAGGAAAAAGATCTTAATGAGATCTGGACCTTGCAGTTTGATGGCAGTTGCGCAACTAGTGGATGTGGCGCTGGGGCCGTGCTGATATCTCCCGAAGAGGAGGTAATTCCTCTCTCTTTCAAATTGCAGTTTTTCAACACAAACAATACTGCTGAGTATGAATCTTTGTTACTTGGCATGCAAGCCGCAAGGGAAAGAGGAATTAAAAATCTGAAAGTACAAGGTGATGTAGAGCTAGTTGTAAACCAAGTCAAGAGGATATATCAAGTAAAAAATGAGAGGCTCAGGCACTACCGTAATGCGGTGTGGGACAGCATCGAAGAATTCGATGCTTTTTCAATTGAATCCATTCCAAGAGCTCAAAATGACATGGCCGATTCATTGGCTGTTTCAGCATCCCTCATGCTTCCTCACCCAGGTTTGAAAACAAACAAATACACCATTGAGGTGGTTTTCCGCCCGAGCGTGCCAGATAATTCTCAGCATTGGCAGGTGTTCAACGATGATAATCAACTCATTGCCTTTCTAGAGAAGGTGGAAAATTTTAAAGAATTGCACTTTGAAGGATCTACTTCCACTTGCCGTGAATCAGTCACCAATCAAGGCGATGAATCAAGGGAACGACGGCATATGTCAGCTCAAAGGGAATAAAATCCCAAAGGGCCTGGTTTCTCTGGAGCGGTTGTTTGACAGGCATGACCGTTTTGTGAAAAAGAAGAGGTGAGATGACCCTGACTCATCCCCAGAAACCGAACCGGTCAATATAGGTTCGATAGAGCACCCGCAATTTGTGAACATTGGCAAATGTTGCATGCACGAGGAGAAACGGAAATTTGTCAAGTTGCTAAAAAAATATATGGACGTGTTGGCATGGTCCTATGCCGATCTAAAGTCTTTTAAGCCAAAGGACGTTCAGCATGACATTCCGTTGAAAGAAGATGTCAAAGCCTTTCGCCAGAAGCAGAGGCACTATAATCCTAAGATTTCGGGGACTATCCAGGCCAAAATTCAGAAGATGTTAGATGCAAGAATCATCTTTCCTATCCACCACAGTACTTGGGTAGCAAATATTGTGCCAGTCTTGCAAAAGAATGGCAAAATACGCATATGCGTAGACTTTCGCAATTTGAATCAGGCTTCCTTGAAAGACAACTACCCACTTCCGATAATGGATCAAGTTCTGCAAGCAGTAACTGGATCAGAGATGTTGTCCATGCTTGATGGTTTTTCAGGCTATAATCAGATTGAAGTTTCAGCTGAAGATCAGTTTAAAACAGCATTCACTACTCCCTGGGGTACATTTGCCTACAGCAGGATGCCTTTTGGCCTAACTAATGCTGGCGCCACTTTTCAGCGGGCCATGGACTTTGCATTCAAAGGTATGATGGGGAAAGTCATTGTGGTTTATCTAGATGACTTAACCATGTTCTCTAAACAACAAAATGATCATTGTGATCATTTGGAGCAAGTGTTGGCCAGGTGCCGAGAACATGGGATTTCCCTAAACCCAAAAAAGTCTGTTTTTGGAGTCACGGAAGGGAAGTTGCTAGGGCATGTGGTTAGCAAAGAAGGAACAAAGATAGATACCGAAAGAGTTAAGGCTATTCAAAGCCTTACTCTACCTACAAGCAAGACTGGTGTTCATTCTTTCTTTGGAAAGGTGAACTTTCTCGCATTTGTTCTGACTTTCTTGAGAGGACCCGTCACATATTGAACATGATGAAGGGGTCACCAATTTTCAGATGGAGCGAGGAAGGGAAAAGGTCATTTGAAGAAATAAAAGCTTGCGTTGCTCATGCACCAGTCTTGGTATGTCCCGATTTCTCCAAGGACTTCATCATGTACGATTCACATCCCAGCATACCGTGTCCGCAAATCTTGATGCAAAAGAACTCGGAGGATGTTGAATCTCCGATTGCGTTCATGAGTTCTCCCCTCAAGCCTCACGAACTAAAAATGACTCAACTGGAAAAGCATGCCTTTGCCGTTGTCAAAGCAGTGAAGAATTTTAGGTATTACATTCTAAACTCGCATACGGTGGTCTGGTCCCTGACACGGCGGTGAAATCAATTCTAACTCAGCAGGAGTTAGGAAGCTTGCGAGGAAATTGGATCGCAAAGGTCCAAGAGTATGACCTGGATATTAAACCAACCAAGTTGGTAAGGGGCAAGGTCTCATGTCACTATAGCTGAAAACAAAGATTGAAAACCACGATGGAAGGGGTGACTACACCAATGAAGCACGGAGACCGGGTGGAAAAACCTGATTCGCGCCTCTCGGGTCCTATTTGTTGCAACTAGTGATGAATGGTATTCCAATATCGCTTTCTTCCTCACATACGGCGAATTCCCAATGCACCTAACTCAGAAAGGAGAAGCACACTATAAAGCTCAGAGCAGCTAAATATGTCATCTGGGATGACGGTTTATATAAACGTGGGATAGATGGCATCTTTTTGCGATGTGTTGACAAACCTCAGCAGGTAAAAATACTGGAAAGTTTTCACAATTCAGCCTGTGGGGGGCATTTCTCTTCCTCCATGACAGCACACAAGATCATTCGAGCCAGGTACTATTGGCCGATGCTCTTCCAAGATACAGCCACCTGGGTGGCAAAGTGTGAGCCTGCCCAAGATTTGTCGGCAAGCCCAAGTTGGCTGCCTTTCCCCTAAGGCCGGTCATTATCAATGAACCATTCAGACAATGGGGAATTGATTTTATTGGTGCACTCAATCCTCAATCGAGTGCCGGACATAGCTATGTCCTTACAGCAATGGATTACTTCACCAAGTGGGTGGAAGCCATACCTGTCAAGCATGCCACTTCTGAGGTGGTTTGTAATTTCATTAAAGAAAATATCATTGTCAGGTTTGGCGTTCCAAACAAAATCGTTGCTGATAATGCTTCTAACTTCTCCTCACGGGAAGTTATTAGTTTTTGCTATGAATATGGGATAACTTTGGCTCACGCCTCAGACTATTACCCTCAGGGAAATGGTCAGGCGGAATCCAGTAACAAGAACTTGGTGACCATCATACGGAAGTTAGTAGATGAGAATCAGCGAATGTGGCACAAGTCTTTGTACGACGCTTTGTGGGCCGATCGTATTACTCCCAAGAGATCTCTCGGCATGTCACCTTTTCAAGTGTTATATGGCACTGATGCCGAACTCCCCATTTCTGTGGAACTTCCTGCTCTGCGCTTGGCATGAGCTATCGAAGATGAAACTTTCCAAAATTCTCTTGAAAAGAGAATCATGTATCTGGCAGAACTTGAAGAAAAGAGAGTAAGGGTGGTCGACAGGATCACTGAACATCAGAATCAAGTTAAGAGGCTGTTTGATAAGAAGGCCAAGTAGAGGGATTTTCAAGTGGGAGATCTCGTCCTTTTGTGGGACAAGCGAAGAGAGCCAAAGGGCATGCACGGAAAGTTTGATTCCCTGTGGAGAGGGCCCTTCAAGATCAAGCAGCTCAACGGAGAGAATAGCTTCTATCTCTCATATCTGGATGGAACCGAGCTCCCGCTTCCTTATAGCGGGCAACATTTGAAGATCTTCAGGAAGTAGAGCTTGCTCTCTTCTTTGTACAGTTTTGCTTTAGTTGTGTGTTTGCTTTCGTCATGTGTTTGCTTTCGGTTTGTTGTGTGTTTCCTTTGTTCTCCCTCCGGTCGCCCTTGTTTTTGACTCTGTTACCCAATGGATAGGCACATGAGATCTGGGATTCTCTACCCCCGAATTTGCTCAGGGATAGTCCCCAGAAAGAGCCAGCTGTTATCCCGTAAAATTGACAAGGGAAATTTTACCGATAACCATACCGAAAATTTTGTTTTGATCCCTCGCTAGGGATCCCTTGCGTTCGGAACGTTGCAAAATCCCTTTCCGGAAAATCTGGTTTCCGAACTTAGTCTTTTTGGTCTTTTTTGGCTGGGCGCATGGAATTACTATGTAACACCAACTTTTGGTGCGCCCCCTTTAAAGCCTTTGGCGCATATTTTTCAGTGTCAACACGCCTTTTGGTGCGCCTTGTATGTTGAGTCTTCCCTGCGTGCGCCAAGGCGCATGCGCCTTCGTATTAACACAACTTTTGTTGCGCCATGTTTTGGTGCGCCAAAGGGCGCACATAATCTCATGTCGACATCCCTTTTGGTGCGCCAAAGGCGCGCTTAATTTCATGCTGGCAAATGCTTTCGTGCGCCAAAGGGCGCATGCTTTTCCATGTCGACAGCAACTTTCATGCGCCCTTTACAAAGTGGGTGGCACATTTATGACTAGCTCACCTATATATATAAAATTTACGTGCCCAAATGTCATTATCATCAGACGCATATCACGTGATTTTTATTCTCTGAGCCTGTCAGCCTCTGCCTCGTCGTTTTCAACGCATTGTGGACCCGTTTTCAAGATTTTCACTATTTATCCAGGTAAGAGGTTCTTCTCCCTCTCGTGCGTTTTGCGTTTTTGGTTCTTGGTGTGTTTGTGGTCTGGTTTTAGTTTGCGTTTGGAGTATTGAATATCTAATGTTGATCTAAGCCTCCTCCTTTTGCTATTATCCCTCCCCCTCTGTCCAGATCTGCTGGTAGGGGGACTTGTCTGAAAAGCATAGTTTTGTTTCCCTCATCTTTGAGCTGTTTCACTGCCTAAATACCCTACTAAACTTACAGAAGAGAGATGGAGAAAAGGATTGTTTTTTCCTATGGCGCACCGGCGCGTCTTGCAACATCAGAAACAGTTGCGCCCCTTAGGCGCATCTGTCACCCCTGTAACATGATAAAAACCCGCGCCAATGGCGCACCCATCTTGCCTGCTGCATCGTAAACTTCTGCGCCCCCAAGGCGCGCCTCTTTCATATGCTACAAGCGCTAACCTTGCGCCCTCTTTGGCGCATCAACCTTCCTTGCTACATCATGTTTCTATGCGCCAATGGCGCACCCAGCATCAGTGCAACACAGGCTTTATCCACGCTAAGTACAAGGCTTTGAAGGCGCAGGCGCATCCCTCCTTACAGCAACATCATGTTGTGTTAACCCTTAAATGCGCTGTGCGCCTTTCTGGCACAAAAATTTCTGTTACACAAACCTTACATGCGCCAAAGGGCGCACCAAATCCCAGTGCAACATGAAAAGTCTATGCGCCAAAGGGCGCATCCTGTCTCTATGTAACACAATGTTTTCATGCGCCTTTTATAAAATGCACTCTGCAGTATCTATGCGCCATGCGCCTTTGGTGCGCGCTTTAACTTTCACTGACACCCTTTCTGTGCGCCTTACCTATTTAGCCACGTAGCTATAATTTTCATGCGCCTGCACCACGAGCCTAATAATAACTAACTCCTCCTTCATTGGCACTTCAATGGGAAATCAAATGACTGATACAACCTTTCTACGTTGGGTTTCACTTCTTCTTCATGCAGATCAGCAACTGAGTTCGAAAGAACATATGTCTACATCCAGCAAGAGACCCATCAAATCCAAAGGAAAGGCTAAACTTATAGAGGAAGAAATGAAATATAAATATCAGAGGGTCAGAATGCCCGAGTCCCAGGCCGAGTGCAGCATGGACGTCAGAGATTCGAGGTTAGGACATATTGATATGGAGGAATTCTGGGCCAGAACTCAGAAAGTTACAAGGAGTCCATGGATGGACAAATTGATCGGCAGTGCCCTGCACTTCACCGGAGGAATCCCCGTCAGCGCCATCAACAATGAATTTATGATGGTGGTTGCCCAGTGTTACAACAAGGACACAAGGTGTGTCAAAAATAGCAAGGGCGAGGTAGTCATTAACCTCACTGCCCGTCATTTTGAGATAATACTCGGCATCCCTCACCACCGGCACTTTGTGGCCGTCAGCCAAGCGGAGTGCATTAAGGCCTGGGATGACAATGAGGATCAATGTATGCAACTAATGAACGAAGTCTATCTGAAGAACAAGAAGGTAATAACCCGGTGGCCCCAAATCATCCACCGCAGCGACTTCTCAGAAGAGCTCAGCGACACCATTACATTCCTGAGCAGGGTCTTCGGGCTTTCTGATGCCCATTATTTCCATAAATGGATGCTGCGGTACTTAGAGACCATGAACAAGAATATGCCTGATCAGCGCTTTTGCTGGGGAGAGATTATAAGCGACACAATCTACGGCAGCCTACAACAATTCAAGCCTGTGAGGGACATTTCATATGAACTCCTATGTGGTCTGTTGCTGCGGCATCGAGAGAGGACTATCCGGGCGATGCGGAGTGGAGTTTGGCCTCAGGTCAAAATATACGAGTATTATCCAGAATTGAGGCTGGAGAATAGCATCTCCCAATTCACCAAAATCAACGATGCATTCTTCTACCACATCATCTACCTGCTGAGGCCGAATATGACTTATGGTCATGACCAAAAGCATAGTGGCAGCCACGGAGAAATGGGGAGCCCTGTTCACCTAGTTTCCTACATTCACCTATCTAAGGGCTGCCAACTTTTTGGGAGAGCCAACCAGGCTACCGAGGTATCTTTGGACCTAAGTGATTCTCATTGGGCCGAAGGCGGCTAATCACATACCACAAGAAATGCCTTAAAAAGAAAGAAGGGTGGAACTCCGTTTCCCCCTCACGTGAGCCGATATACATGCTATACCCACCATAAGGCGAAGGAAATGTTCGTAGAGGCTGGAGTTACTCAATTTGAAACATGACTTCCCAGCCAGGCCTACCTTCGACCCAAGGAGCTATCTACCAAGGGCAAAACTTGATCCAATCCATGTTCCTCAGATCGAGGATATTTATATTGACGTCCTCCATGAGGTGGAGCTCAGAAGGAAGGATCATTCTCGCCTAGCATTGGCAGAAATCATCCAATATGGGGTAGCCATTGTCCCCAAAGGCTTCCAAACTACGGAAGATGAAGTAGACAAGGTATATCTTGCGACATTACGATGGGGACGATTGGCCCTTTACGGCCATTGATAGAACTAAGGCTCCTCGAACAATTGAGGAGAGGGTCAAGAGACTTTGTGGAGGACAAAACATTGGTGCCGGATGAATGACCTAATCTACCTCGGGGTTGATTTCACAACCTCCCCATTGGGCACGCACCTCCACGATCCAAAAAGTATCCTAAAGGCAAAGGCAAAGGCGTAGAAGGTGAATCCGGCACCATTCGGGAAGAAGCTCTATGAGAAGTCCTCCTTCTGCAGCATTGCAGAAGCAGTAATAACTCTGGCTTCTCCAAAGAAAGAAGCGAGAAGGAAGTTCAATTGGCCCATCCACTTAGGATGTCGGCATTGCCACGATGACCGGTTCCTTGTCCCTTCTTCTCTCTTCCTTCCCCTCCTCGAGTGACTCAAGTGACCATCCCTTTGGTTGTGTCCTCTTCCCCTTCTTCTACTTGTTTCCCCGCCTCTTCATCTATCTTCTCTTCCCTCGCTGATCTGTCCTCCTCCATTTCTTCCCTCATCTCAGAGCTCCCTTCCCCTCCTATGTCTTCCACATGTACTCTAAGGTTTCCCTTCCTCCTGTAGGCACTTCTTCGGCTATTCTCTCAATGCCAGCGCCACATGTCTCCACGTTTTCCCCTCTTCTTCGCAGCTGCCCCCCCTCCTCATGCTTTCCGGTCCTTCTGCCATTAGGTCCACTTGATCTCTCGGCCCAGCTAAGTCGCAAAAGAGGAAAGTTCCCATCGCTCAGATGGACTTTTCCGTAATCCCATCTAAGGGGGCGAAGAAGCGAAGCACATCACGTGCTTCTCTCGAAGTCTTTCGGGAGAGAGTTATGGAAATCGCATACCCCAATCCCCTCAAAGAGAAAAAGGATCTGTCTCCTACAGATTTTACTGTGACCCAAGTCACAATGGGGACATCTTCCGAAAGTCTTCAGGGGGAGGCTCTTTCTGCAGTTGACGCCCTCTGCAAAAAGCTTCAGGAAATCAAGGAAGAGAAAAGGCAACTAAAGGAGCAAAACAAATATCTGCTCCAAGCCTTACAGAAGATGGGTAGTGCACCTCCCACAACTGCCACCGAGACTTCTGAGCTTCTCAGCCAGGAGAAAATTAATGAGTATGCCAAAATCGGTGAGCAGGGTATGGCCGTTTCCGCTTGGAGGAGCCAAATCCTCAAAGACAGTGAAAAAGTGATCGCCGAGTTCTCCGACTTGTACCTGAACATCAGTAAGGCGAATAAAGAGCTCCAAGCGTTAGCAGGGCCCATATCAGAAGAGTTGGAACATGCCAGACTGCAACACGAGACCTTCCAACAAATGTTCGATTTGCTCGGTCGATGATGCATCGGTCAAGTTCGGCGTCTTGACCATCCAAGGGCCCTCAACAAAATTATGTCCACTCGGACTACTTTAGGTGGATCAGCTAGAATTTATTCTAGAAAAGATTGACAAAGTCAAGGAAGAAGCCCTGGATGTGATGCACCAAATGGAACAATTGTTCTTAATATGTCGTCAAGGTTACTTACCCCTTCCTTCACTTTAAGGAAAGCATGAAACCACCCAGGATCTTGAGGAGATCACTTCTCGAGAGCGGGCCGAGAGGTCACATTTGACACAGAATCAATCAACAACCTGGCTTTGCTTTGTAGGGACTTCATCGGGTTCCTCATTGAGGCGGAAAAGGACTATTCCAAACTCCCAGAGAAGCTCATAGATGAGCGGGAGACTTGTGAGGTGATAAGTGATAGGCACAAGGATCCTTCCCAGGATCAACTGGGGCCCGATAATCAACAAGTTCATGGAATACCGCTCTCAGTTCCATATCTCGTCACCTGAGGAGCAACAAAAGCAGTCCACCCCCTTTTGGCCGCAAGATGATGATGACGAATAGCTTGCTTCTTCTTCTTCTTCTTCTTCTTCTTCTCTTCTCGTCTTTCTTTTTGGAAATATCTCGGAGTATGTTGATCTGAATGATGACATCATCCATGTTGCATCATGGGATGATGTCATCCATCAAGTCAGTAAAAGTCAACATGACTTTTAGATATTTTGTAAATAGTAAATTGTTGGCTCCTTTTTGCCTTCTTTTCTCTTCTTCTTCTATAAATACTCCATATACTTGTTGTATTGGAGGATGGATGAATATCTTTGGATGAAAAATAAAAGTGAAGAAAAAGACTTTGAGCTTTCATGTATGAGAAGAAAACTTGATATACAAATATTGAGACTTTGTCTTTGAATAGTGTTATGTTATGCATCGAGACCTTTCTTATGTTAGATCTGTATGTGTTTATTACATTAGATTCATATACTACTTTTTGTCATTTATTCATCATCGGTATTGCTTTGTTTGTTTATGCGAGTAGGTTTGGCTCTGTTTACTACCAATCCCAAAACATAAACCCTCTAACCTTTCTACTTTGGAATTCATTTCTTTTCTTCCTTCGGACCTGCTCTTTCCTCATCCCCTCTTCCTTTCCTTTCTTTTCACGATCGGAAACACCCCTCTTTGGGATGAGATCCCAAACCCCGGGCGAATGCATGAGACTTGCATAGATTCCTGCTGGTAGAATAGAAATAAACCGATTTCGCTTTCTTTGACTCAAGAGGGGCTATGCCACCGCACTGCTGTTGGCTCGTCTATCCATAGATCCCCTGTCCGGGCGATAGATTTTCGAGACTCAACACTCTCACGATTCTAAATGATGTTGTTTCACTCCATTGGGAGAACCTTTATCAAATTTCCTTCAATGACTTGTTTATGCAAACATGGTTACTTATCCCATCACTGGACCTTGGGTTGAGGGAGAACCAAAGCCTACTTGGTATAAAGATGATACTTATTGTGATTTTCATTACATTGACGATCCTGACTGATCAATGCTTTCTCTTATGTCACTTTGTCCAAGATCTCATTGATAGTGGTGATATCACTGTTGAAGAATCATCACCAAATAAGACACCCAATGAAAATCTTAAGGTGTTCTCAAACCCATTTCCCAAACATGGCGGTGATGATAAAAGTTGCTGAAAAAGGTCATACACTTAATGACGGTGATTTTAGTTCAATTATCTCATTTATTGAGGATGTACCATCTACAATGTTGACCATTAAATTCACACCTTCGAGTAATGCCATGACCACACGCCAATGAAAGATATAGGTCCCTGTGGAAAACCAACCTTCTACGTCTTCTGTAGAATCTCAAATGTCCAAACCAACAACTCCTTCAAATCAAAAGTCAAATTCTAATGTCAAATCTTCCAC
Organism: Taxus wallichiana var. yunnanensis; assembly: GCA_018340775.1. Classification (NCBI taxonomy): domain Eukaryota; kingdom Viridiplantae; phylum Streptophyta; class Pinopsida; order Cupressales; family Taxaceae; genus Taxus; species Taxus wallichiana. Next base: position 480,597 of record CM031243.1, read on the forward strand.
TCCGAGTTCATATGACTTCATCAAATAATTAGCAACCACACCACACATATCTCTCTCATAGAACTACTAAAAGAATCACCTAGCTTTCAAGATATTCTCACTCGTGCTTTAAATGAATCACATGTTCGTCATACTCTCAATGTTCAATAGTTTTAGAGGCTATGATCGTAAAACTTACGCTTGAAACTCTTATCTAGCTTTTGGCCCTCAAGATATGTTGAACCCAAATCTAATTAACAACTCCTTGTACATCGAATCCTATGTTACCATTATAAAGTCAAGAGAGTTCTTATCGAAAATGGAGCAGCCCTTAACATCTATTCTATAAAAATGCTTTGTTGCCTTGGTCATACAATAGATGACTTAGATGCTAACATCATTACCATTCATGGTTATGATAATACTAAGTACCATTCCTATGGCACCATCACTCTTCCCATACAAGTAGGCCCATAACTCCTTGACACTATGTGTCATGTAGTTGACAGACACATCATATAACCTTCTTCAGGTAGACCTTGGATACATGTAATGCACGTCGTACCTTCCACTTTCCATCAATGCATAAAGTTTCCACATAATGGCAGAGATTTCACCTTGCATGGTGATACTGACCCCTTTGAATACTATAATTTTTTTTGAAGAAAGGTACAAAAAGGAAAACTATTGTCCATCTATTGATAGCACAACTGAACCTAGCCCAACTCCTATTATTACCAACTATATTGACCCAGGATATACTATTGATCCCTCATGCTTCCGTGCCTTCCTCTGAAGCGTCTACATCTAAGGTGTCACTGATGTTACATTATCTCATAAAGGTTTAGGTGAGTACACACTTGACAATACATTCCTTGTTGGAAAACTCCCATTATTGCCTCATAGCTATGGGCATCCTAATGCTCCTCATCTATAAGAACATCCAACTTACTATCTTGGAAAAAATCTTTGGAGATGATATGAATATCTAGAAGATGAACATATTCCAATCTCCGACGACTCTTGGCTATACGATGACAGGATGGAATATTGCCACAAATCCATTGATTACACGAGGGCCATAAAATGATGAAAAACATGAGAGCTGGAAAGGAAGAGGCCTAGGCCGTAAGGGCATGGTGTTCTTGAACCTATGAATATCAAGTCTAACCTTTACACATATGGTCTAGGATATGAGACATATGAGAAGAGGCCTATAGTCTTTGAGGTATTATCTAGTGATGTAGACTCAGATTCTAAAATTGAGACTGGTTCCACACATAGCCTCTTCGAAGACCTAGCCAAAACTACGCTTTTCCTAGACTACTTATCCATTCAAACCCTTGATGTTGTTTATCCTTCCCTCATTGATCAAGACCAATAATGTCATATTTCCATGGATCTCTTTCAAAATGATGAGGCCATCCAGGAGTTCCTTGGGGCTCGAGACCCTTTTCCCTGTCGAATCACAAGAAGGGTTTTGATATAAACCTTGATGCTAATGCTTACTTTGATGAAGAACTTACAATATCCAGTCTTAAAGAAAAATAAATCAAAAACATAAAAAAGATGAATTATATCTCGCGCATAGTGAAAAATTTACGAGTCATTATACGAGAAGCAAAAAATGAAAAAGAAAAAGAAAGAAAAGGACGCATCTCCTAGTGAAAACCTTTCAAATGCACTAGAGAGAGGAGATTTGGATCCAAAAATATCGACAATATACACAAACCTCCAAGATCATTTCAAGATAATGACACTTCTAAGTTGTTGGTAGAAGAGACGATGACCATTAACATTGGAACTAAAGACCAACCAAATTATTAAACTAGGTGCGAATTTATCGAAACTAAAATCAAATCCTTCACACCACTTCTAACCGAGTTTCAGGATATATTCGCTTGGTATTATAAAGATATGCCCAGTCTGATCCTTCTCTTGTGGTTCATCACCTTTTGGAGCACCCAACCGTAAAACTTCTCAAGCGAAACTACGTAAAATGCATCCAGGGTTGCATTGCTTATTAAGGCCAAACTACAAAAATTATTGGATGCAGGCTTCATATGGTGCATTGATTACTCATAGTGGATATCTAATATGGTACCAATTGTGAAGAAGACCCCCAGAATTTGTATTTGTATAGATTTTTGTGACATTAATAAGGCATGTCCTAAGGATGATTTCCTTTGCCTAATATTGACATGATTGTTGATTCTACTATAGGGCCATGATATATTATCCCTTATGGTTTTGGATTTTCTGTATAACCAAATTCAAATTGCTGAAGAAGACTAGCATAAAACAACTTTTACAACCCCATGGGGTTCATTTTGTTACAAGGTCATGCCTTTTGGCCTTAAAAACAACGGTGCGAAACTTATCAACGTGTAAGTATTATTTATTTTCCACGACCTTCTTCATGACATAATGGAAGATTATGTCGATGATATTCTTGCTAAATCAAAGACTAGGGTGGATCATCCAATAGCTCTTAGGTGTATATTTCAGTGATTAAGGAGTTCAAGGTTCACCTTAATCCAAAAAAATTTGTCTTTGGTGTCATTTCGGGAAAATTTTGGGATTCATCGTCTCATGAAGAGGAATTGAAGTGGTCTCTACCAAGGTCAAATCTATAATAAATATGCCACCTCTTGAGAACCTTTGACAATTAAAGGGGCCTACGAGGAAAAATACAATCTATTTTTCACTTCATCTCTCAATTGCGAGATAAATGCACCATCATTTACACTAGTTGCTTAAAAAGGACATCCAGTTCAAATAAAAACAAGAATATTAAGTTGCCTTTGCAAAATTAAAAGAATACTTGGTATCTCCTTGATAATCATGCTTTACCTATACATGATAAACTTACATTTTGTATACATTTACAGCTGAGAACATTCCATTGGGGCATTATTGGTACAACACAATGATAAGGGTCGGGAATAGAATGTGTATTACTTGAGAAGAACTCTCCTTGAACATGAGACCAAGTACTCGCAGGTTGAAAAGGCTTGTTTAGCAATTGCTTATACTTTTGGCAAGCTACAACATTATCTCCTAAATCATACCACCAAGCTAATTTCATAGGTTGATCCTCTTAAGTACCTACTTTCAAGACCATTCATAACAAGACGCATGTCTAGCTGGATTGCACTACTTAGTGAATTTGACATTGAAATTATCAATCAAAAGGCTATCAAAGGTCAAGCACTAGCAGATCAATTGGCCGTATCACCATTACCAGGTTCACAACTGCTAAATTTTGAATTTCCAAATGAAGAGTTTTTTGTACATAGAAGCAACACCCTTATGGACATTATTCTTTGATGGATCTTGCAATATTCATGGTTATGGAGTAGGAATTTTCTTACATACACCGGATGGAGACCTCATACCTAAATCTTATCATATCAACTTCCCTTACACAAATAACATAACAGTAGTATGAACCAACGATAGCAGGCTTAGGCTCCACCATCTCATGGCACCTCGAAGAATGTGAGTTCTTGGTGATTCTCTTCTAGTCATTAATCAAGTTAACGGAGAATATTAGGTAAAGGATGAAAATCTATTACCTTATAAAAGAATGGTTGATAGCCTTAGAGGGTATTTTCAGATTATCAATTTTGAACAAATTCCTCATGTACAAAACAAAGTAGCGGATGCCATGGAAACTATCGCTTCCCTTCTTTCATTTGACACTAATCAAACTCACAATGAGTTCCTTGTTGAACATCTTTTGGTGCCTGCATATGAATTTCTGGAGTCCACCATGGTTTGTGAGATTGTTGGTCCTGATCATCCTTGGTACCATGATATATACACCTTCATTCAAACTAAAGCTTATCCTCCTAATTTTAATTCAGCTAATAAAAGAGCCTTAGCACAACGTGCTTCGTACTACACCTTTCTTGCTGACACCTTTTATCGAAGAGGCTATGATGGGACTCTCTTAAGATGTCTCAATTAGGATGAAGCTAATCAAATGTTAGTTGAAGTACATTTGGGTATTTGTAGTGCCCATACTAGTGGAATAGTCCTTATAAAGAAGATTTTACGCATTGGATGCTATTGGCCCATAATGGAGGAAGATGCATGTAACTTTGTGAAGAAATGTCAGGCTTACCAAAAACATGGTAATCTTATTCATGCACCATCCCAAGCCTTGCATCTTATTACTTCACCTTGGCCTTTTTCAAAATGGGGACTTGATTTGATTGGGAAAATAAAGCCCAAATCTTTTGATGGCCACACTTTTATTATAACTGCCATTGAGTATTTCACTAAGTAGTTTGAGGCTATGCCTCTTACTAACGTTACTGGGTGTAATATTTCTAAATTCATCTTGACCATATTATCTTTCGTTTTGGAATCCCCATGACTACTTTCACTAAAATGGTGGTTCTTTCAAAATAAGGATCTCAAGGCCCTAGCTAAGAAATGTAATATCTGCCTAAAATGGGCTACACCCTATTATCCACAATGCAATGGCCAATCAAAGCATCAAACAAGACTATCAAGTCTATTCTGGAAAATATTGTCAATAAACATGGACGTAATTGGCATACTGTAATTATATCCTACCCTTTGGGCCTACCACACTTCCTTCCGTACACCTACATAAGCTACTCCTTTTTCCCTAGTATATGGCTCTAAAGCCATATTACCTATCGAAGTTGAATTTCCTTCACTTCGTGTATCCCTCCAACATCTCATTCATGAAGAGGATTACCATGTTACATGCCTTATAGAGTTGTAATTACTGGATGAGAGACAACTTCATGCTTTAGACCATATGTAGGTATATGAGAATAGAATTATAATCGTAAGATCAAACCTTGATAGTTTGAAATCGGTGATTTGGTCCTAAAGTAAAATCAAAATAACACAACAAAACCACAAGAAAAATATGGCAAATTTGAGCCTAATTGGTTGGGTCCTTATGTTATAACTGCTAAATTTGGATCTAGTGCATACAAACTGTCTACCGAGGATGGAAAAGAGTTGAAGGAGCCTATGAATGCCATTCATTTGAATAAGTTCTACTCTGAGTCTCCAAAGAGTAACCCTTGTATTGGGGGCATGTCAGTGCATCCACCTATTTTTCATTTCACTTTGTTTCCCGCTTGTAACTTTTTGCCTCGTCGTGTGTCGCATGTTCTCCTTGGCAGGTTGTCGTGCCCATTGTCTACCACCATTTTTCACCTTCCATTTAGCATGTCGGTTTTGACTTGGGAATTTCCTTTCCCTCTTCTTTGGCATGTGGTTCAAAATTCTAAAATAAAAAACCAAAAACATTCAAAAAATGTCTCAAAAAAACTACAAAAACAATATAAAATTGTTTAGGAAAAAAAAAAACATATAATCACCATTTTCTTCACTTGGTTGTTCCCAATCATCTTTTCCAATCAATCAATCCACTCTTTGCAATATAACTTTGCATAGGGACATCACTTGGCTTTGGCTTTCTCTAGGGGTAACTTGACATCTGTATATATTCGCTTCTTTATTAGAATTTTTACATTAGTGTGTTTTTGTTCACTAGCTTGTTTTCTTGTTTAACATTTGTACATATGGAATTTTGTATTGTCTATTCTTAGCTTAGTTTCTTATGTGTGATAGTTTGAATAACCAGTACTCGTAGTGTATCTGGAATGTGCTTATGGACCAATTACAAGAAATTTATTCACATCCTAGTTCACATATAACTTTGGTGTGGTTCTTTCCTATTCATATTGGGTTTATTTCTATTACTTCTTTTATATCTTTTTGTCATTTACATGTGTTGTGTTTTCCTCTTGGTTTATTTAAGCCATGGAATTTCTTCATTTTTTTTTGCATTTGTATTTCCAAACTTGTGAAAATTCCAAAAAAAAATAAAAAATATTTCAAAAATAAAAAATAAAATAAATCACAAAAATTCAAACAAACATTCACTTCTCACAGAAATCATACAATTGGAAAACCCTTGAAGTAAATCGTTCAACATCTCAATACAATCTTGATAAACGTCATACTTTTATCTATTACTCTAGTGCTCGTGCCAATCTTACAACTATCACTTTCTTCCCTTTGCATGATATCTTGCCACTCCGGTCTTGGGGGCAAGTCACACAATTGTTTTCTTAGTTTGTGATATAACTTCACCTAGGGCAATTTCAACTTTGATCATTTTCACAATGGATCTAACAAGAGTGTCATAAGGAGTTTCTTTAACTCCACTCTTCCAATATGATCCTATTCCCACTTGGGAGCATTTGTATATACTTAATCATCATTGTGGCACACATTAGGGGCATAGCTGATTGTCTTCTTTTTTGAATTTGTGTTGTATTGTTGATGTTTACTCTTTTGGACCACTTACAAGTAGTGTGATAACATCTTGGTTCCCTTATAACCCTGATGCGACACCTACTTTATATATTGGGTTTGTTTTCCTTTTTATATTTTCTTTTTGTGTGTGTTTTTTTTTTTAGTGCATCTAGGTTAACCATCTCGATTCTTTCATAATCATGGTGACAACTCTATTGTGCAACAACAAAAATTAGGTTGCTCTAAAAAATTACTCTCCAAATAACGCTCATGCTATGAACATAGTCCTTTCCCATCCTTGTTTTAATCCCTTGCTTTCTTCCTATCAAGCGGTTGTCCGCCACCTTGCTTACATCATCCACCCACTTGAGGGGCATTCCTCTACCATTCGATTCTTGGGGCATCCCAATGCTTCACAATTTTCCGCTCGTTGATCTGCATGCATCTACTATCTTTAAAGCACTATTACTTTCTGCAATAGCACTTTAAAGAGGGGCAAAATGTAGACACCCCAAATTTACATTCATGTTTCCACTTGTTCCCAGTATTATGCTAATACACCATGTTATTCACCCATTTACAATTAATTAATTGATCCACATTGTACCCCTTTGGATTAATTAAATTAATCCCATGTACCCTTTATACCCCTTTGGATAAATTAATTATTATTCATTAATTAAATAATTAATTAATTAAGTGTGTGCACATCCTAGTCATCTACCACTTGATCAAACTCCACTTTGAATCCACTTTGACTACCCTAGTTAACTGCACTTCTAGAATCCTAGAAAGGTGGGGAAATTAAAATGCACATACAACCACCTTTCCGGATGTAACTTTTGTAATTAATTTCATTATTTCCCCCAACACTATTGTAACTTCCCATAATTCTATTTTTAGCATGTTCATTTATCTGTATAACCAATTCCAAATACCATGTGTTTCTATAAATTACAATCTTACCTTCCTTCCAATCTCTCTTGAATTCATAGTCCAATAACTCTGTTAAATTCCCAAGCCAAAGCAACATTTGTAGTCACATTTAGAGAGCACTCAAGAGCAGCCACAAAACACTTTTGACATTCTTTATGCAAGGTTTCGTAGGAGACCCTTATCCGAGGTTTGCCTGAGGTTCTTTGAAAGGTTTGCATGTTTGTTTGTTAATCTTTGATTTTGGTAATTTTCTCACGGATTGCTGGTGTTAATTTTACAAGAATCATTTGAATGATAGTCCTCCATTGTCTCAAAGCTACTAACAAGCTGATGTAATCTATTCTAAGCAACATGGTTAGACCGAGAAGAGTTTTGAATTCTTGCTAAACCCTGACTACTTTAGAAGAGCTCCAAAATAAGTCTTCTCATGGAAGGGGACAAAGCCCCGAGGCCTGAGGCAGATTCTCTACCTTATTTTATCAAAAATGCAGGGATATTTGTGTGGATGACCTTCTCAACGCAGTACGTGAATTCTTCAGGAGTGGAATAATTCTGTAGGAAATAAATAGCACCTTTATCATTCTCATTCCTAGAAAAGGCAGGCGAAGGAATTTAAACATTTCAGACAAAGAAGTCTTTCCAATGTGCTTTATAAAATATTCACCAAAATCCTTACTTCTAGGATCCAACCATTGCTTTTGAATATAATTTCAAGCCAACAAGGTGGTTTTGTAAAAGGAAGGATTATCCAAGATGGAGTGATTATGGTTCATAAAACCATACATTCGATCGAGAAAAACAAAAAACCAGGCATGGTGTTAAATCTTGACATGAACAAATATTTTAATAGAGTTTCCTGGTCTTTTCTTGACCAAGTTCTAAATTTTTTTGGCTTTTATGATTGGTTCAGAAAGATCATATGGACTTGTATCTCATTATCGGATTCTCGGTGATTTTCATTAGCATCCTGGTGGGACTCTTCCCAAGAATTCGTGGTATCCATCAAGGGGACCCTATCTCTCCCATTCTTTTCACTATCATGGTGGATAGTCTCAGTCATAAAATCAATAGAGTTATTTCTTTGGGTTACCTCAAAGGCTTCACACCCTCTTCGTTTGACATCACGGTTTCCCATCAACAATTCATTAGCAACACGATCCTACTCCTTCTTGCCTCTATCATGAAACCAAAAATATGAAGCATATTACTGCGGCTATATGAAGAAGCATCACGGAAAAAATTTAATTTTGATAAAAGCTCTTTATACTTCTTCAATAATCCTCCTGCAAGACATAGGAAAATTATGCAAATCATGGGCTGTGAGATTAAATCTTTACCTACTACTTACCTTGGTCTTCCTCTTGGCACCAACAAGATCCAAATGAGTGTGTGGAATACCTTTTTGGATAGGTTTGAGAAAGCTTCTTGGGTGGAAGGGATTTATCCTTTACACGATTCCCGGGAATGCCTTCTCGTTAAAAAGAACACTTCATATCTCTTGATCTTACATCATGTCCTTATTATTTATTCTAGTGGTTGTTGTGGAAAAAATTGAAAGAATCCAGAAAAAAATTTCTCTGGATAGGAACTAAAGATAAGAACAGGATGCACTTGGTGGCTTGGGACAAGGCATGTAATAGAAAAAAATATGGAGGAATTGACATCAAAAAAATCCGTCTTATCAGTAGTTCTATTTTCTCTAAAATGGGATGGCGACTTGTGAAGGAAGAAAAACCATGGACCAATCTCATTAAAGCCAAATATCTAAACCAAGGAAGTACTATGGAATATTTTAATAATTCTAGTCACCCAGGTGGATTTGTATTTTGGAACAATATTTTCAAGATTAGGAAAGAGATTTCTCTGGATGTAAGTGGACAGGGCACGCAGTGAAAGCATAAGTTTGGAAAGATACAGGTTGGGTTGACTTTAGCAAAATTTCAAATAATGAACATTGGGAACAACTCAAAAACAACCTTATTACAGCCTTGGGAGAATAGGTCGTGACTACATTCAAAACACTAATGGAAAATTGCATTAGAAAAACCTTGAGTCTTTCACCCCAATTCAAAAGGAGCTTCTTGCGGATCTTCAAACCACTTTGAACCTCATCCCCATTAGTCAAACCCAAAATCAAGATGAATTCAATTGGGTTTCTTTTTTTGATGGAAACTACTTGGTGAGATAAATATATCAGTTGTATGTCAATGAACTTATCAGTAACTTCCCTTGGAACAATATTTGGTTCAAAGAGCTTACCTTGAAAATTAATCAATTCCTTTGGTTTGAGCTCCAAAACATACTCACCATAGAAAATATTATCAATAGAGGTTCTCTGATGTCAAATAAGTGCTATCACTCTAAGATGGATGAAGAAACTATACAACACTTTCTTCTTCATTGTCCAATTGCTAGTTCTCTTTGGAAGCTCATTATTAACATGTTTGAAGTCAATGGTCATTCCTAGAAGACATCATATAAGCATGGATTCAATAGAAACCTCCTTTTAAGCATGTTATTCTTCATATGCTATGGAAAATTATATTCCCTCACACCATCAGGAGAATTTGGAAAGCCTCGAAACTTGATCATTTTCAGAGATACTAAAATGACCATTAAAAGTATCCTTAATGAAATCATAGTGGTTTTAAAAGAAAACATTTTGAAGTTTAAACTTCCCAAAAATCCAATTATCCACGGGAGGTCAAATATCTTAAGGCATGAAATATC